>JBAMCJ010007429.1:0-104777 GCA_037075205.1 Drosophila prostipennis
CAGTTCTGAGAAGGACTTGGGCCGAGGAAGTTGCGACCTGAGCAGGCACGCTGGCTGCCGGATAAGCTCGCCGTATTTGGGGTGGGTTCTTTGGAAGCCACTTCCTCTCCAACATAATGAGAATAAATTTATCTTGCCTGAAAAATGGATAGAATTCGTAAAGTCCGTCGGTCTTCTGTCTGCACTGCCCCACAAGCTTAGCTGTCGCTTGATCGTAACACGATCGGGCTGTGTTTCGGCCACATTCCCTCGCCTTCACACATTCGTGTGCCAAATGGATCGTCGCGGGCCGCGCAATACGATCCCCTAATGTCGCGGTCGTCAAAAGTTGTGTCACTGTTCTTGACCCCTTCTTCCATGTTTACCAGCTTCCCTTTTAATTGGTTTCTACCAAGACATTATAAAGTGTGATTTACATTATAATTTTATTGTAGGAAATATTGGGTAGTGCCACTTATGAGTAACATTATGATTGGTATTACATATGAAATTAATTGTAGTTGACAACAAAGTTTGTTAGCGGAGAGTATCGAATTTACCACCCGTACAAGGTGCACACGTCAACGTGACGTATACAATAAAAAAACAAACAAATAATTATCAGTAACAACACTGAAAACCCAATACAAACCAGCCACCACAACGAACGTGCATGTGTAATAAGAAGCTCATCGAGAAGTTCACCTGGATGACCGAGTGCCGCTTCTTTCATTCCCTCCATGTTCTTATAGTTTTTTTAATCGTCTGTTCAGTGTTTATAAATAAAGAAAATCAATAGTTACGCGAAAGTCGCGATGTCCAAAATATCTATTACCCCAAAATATTATTTTTAAGTGCACAAATTCCATATCCCTAAAGATTATAAAATGAAAGACCGATTTTTAAGGGGATACGACCACAGCCCAAACCGTAAGAGCTATAGCAGCCAAATTTTTTCACAGTATTGCATTGGGGGCGTAGGCGCCCACTAAGGTCCAATATGTCCCCCAGAGGCCCCAAACAGCTCAAACATCCATATTTTGAGCAAAAAAAAGAGATTTTTTAATGCTTAACTTCTGAAGTGGTTGGAATTTCGAAATTTGGAGTTTGCAGAATTTTAGGTTTTGAGCAGGCACGCTGGCTGCCGGATAAGCTCGCCGTATTTGGGGTGGGTTCTTTGGAAGCCACTTCCTCTCCAACATAATGAGAATAAATTTATCTTGCCTGAAAAATGGATAGAATTCGTAAAGTCCGTCGGTCTTCTGTCTGCACTGCCCCACAAGCTTAGCTGTCGCTTGATCGTAACACGATCGGGCTGTGTTTCGGCCACATTCCCTCGCCTTCACACATTCGTGTGCCAAATGGATCGTCGCGGGCCGCGCAATACGATCCCCTAATGTCGCAGTCGTCAAAAGTTGTGTCACTGTTCTTGACCCCTTCTTCCATGTTTACCAGCTTCCCTTTTAATTGGTTTCTACCAAGACATTATAAAGTGTGATTTACATTATAATTTTATTGTAGGAAATATTGGGTAGTGCCACTTATGAGTAACATTATGATTGGTATTACATATGAAATTAATTGTAGTTGACAACAAAGTTTGTTAGCGGAGAGTATCGAATTTACCACCCGTACAAGGTGCACACGTCAACGTGACGTATACAATAAAAAAACAAACAAATAATTATCAGTAACAACACTGAAAACCCAATACAAACCAGCCACCACAACGAACGTGCATGTGTAATAAGAAGCTCATCGAGAAGTTCACCTGGATGACCGAGTGCCGCTTCTTTCATTCCCTCCATGTTCTTATAGTTTTTTTAATCGTCTGTTCAGTGTTTATAAATAAAGAAAATCAATAGTTACGCGAAAGTCGCGATGTCCAAAATATCTATTACCCCAAAATATTATTTTTAAGTGCACAAATTCCATATCCCTAAAGATTATAAAATGAAAGACCGATTTTTAAGGGGATACGACCACAGCCCAAACCGTAAGAGCTATAGCAGCCAAATTTTTTCACAGTATTGCATTGGGGGCGTAGGCGCCCACTAAGGTCCAATATGTCCCCCAGAGGCCCCAAACAGCTCAAACATCCATATTTTGAGCAAAAAAAAGAGATTTTTTAATGCTTAACTTCTGAAGTGGTTGGAATTTCGAAATTTGGAGTTTGCAGAATTTTAGGTTTTGAAAAGGCCTAATTGGAAATCTAAAAGAAATTTCGATATCCCCCATAATTTGGGGGCTACGTTTAAAATTAACTTTTCGATTTTGAAAATCTAAACCGCTGCCCCGATCAAGATGATTTTTGGATCATTAGTTATTCTATGGCCCAAATGCTTAAGTTTAAAATTTCAAGTTTTTAACATTTTTTTAAGTATTTTAACGAATTTATTTAGATTTTGTAAGTTATTGCGTTGCATTTTTTGGGAGCCTGCCGAGAGAGCGGATGCCAAGAGAGCGACGACCGAGAGAGCAACAGGCAAAAAAACTGATGAGGGGGAGGGGTAGTGCTGTGAGGAAAAGGGGAGGGGAAAAGGGCAATTTAAGTTTAAATTTGTTTTGGATTTTAAAAACTTAAACTGCTGCTCCGATCAATATGATTTTCGATCAATAGTCAGTTCTGTGGATCAAATGCTTAGGTTTTATTTTTCAAAAAGTATTTTGAATTTTGTAGCAGAAGTAAGAGCTCTATTTAATTTCCGTAATGGATTAAAATAAAAAATTACTACAAAAGCAAAGCCAAGCTCCAAGTTAACTATTAATCTTAAGATTCGAACTCTTGACCAAATACGTTTGTACATATGTATGTATATTTGGATATGTTTTGATTTGCTTACAATACATGTGCAATACAATACATACACACAATGGGTGTGTATGTTTCTACTTGAAAGTAGATAAGGTGTTTAAATACAACAAAAATTAATAATTTCCTTTCAGGCAATGCAAAATTTGTCGAGTTTAAAATTAATAATTATCGATCAAATGTGGAATCGGAAAATATTAAGTTACTTCGCTACTTTTGTATTGGTGGCCAATCTTTTCGTGTGTGTACAAATGTTTTCGTTTCATTCAAAACAAAAAATTTGAAAACAACAAATTCCAATTTACAAACACGTATACAAATTTGTGCGCAAATTAAAATTGCATTGATAACATTGTAACTGATAGAAAGTATAAAAATGCACTACTTTTACTTAGATCACATTCATCCCTAAAGATTATAAAATGAAAGAACGATTTTTAAGGGGATACGACCACAGCCCAAACCGTAAGAGCTAGAGCAGCCAAATTTTTTCACAGTTTTGCATTTGGGGCGTAGGCGCCCACTTAGGTCCAATATGTCCCCCAGAGGCCCCAAACAGCTCCAACATCCATATTTTGAGCAAAAAAAAGAGATTTTTTAATGCTTAACTTCTGAAGTGGTTGGAATTTCGAAATTTGGAGTTTGCAGAATTTTAGGTTTTGAAAAGGCCTAATTGGAAATCTAAAAGAAATTTCGATATCCCCCATCATTTGGGGCTACGTTTAAAATTAACTTTTCGATTTTGAAAATCTAAACCGCTGCTCCGATCAAGATGATTTTTGGATCATTAGTTATTCTATGGCCCAAATGCTTAAGTTTAAAATTTCAAGTTTTTAACATTTTTTAAGTATTTTAACGAATTTATTTAGATTTTGTAAGTTATTGCGTTGCATTTTTTGGGAGCCTGCCGAGAGAGCGAAACCCAGAGAGCGATTGCCAAGAGAGCGACGACCGAGAGAGCAACAGGCAAAAAAACTGATGAGGGGGAGGGGTAGTGCTGTGTTGAACAGGGGAGGGGAAAAGGGCAATTTAAGTTTAAATTTGTTTTGGATTTTAAAAACTTAAACTGCTGCTCCGATCAATATGATTTTCGATCAATAGTCAGTTCTGTGGATCAAATGCTTAGGTTTTATTTTTCAAAAAGTATTTTGAATTTTGTAGCAGAAGTAAGAGCCCTATTTAATTTCCGTAATGGATTAAAATAAAAAATTACTACAAAAGCAAAGCCAAGCTCCAAGTTAACTATTAACCTTAAGATTCGAACTCTTGACCAAATACGTTTGTACATATGTATATTTGGATATGTTTTGATTTGCTTACAATACATGTGCAATACAATACATACACACAATGGGTGTGTATGTTTCTACTTGAAAGTAGATAAGGTGTTTAAATACAACAAAAATTAATAATTTCCTTTCAGGCAATGCAAAATTTGTCGAGTTTAAAATTAATAATTATCGATCAAATGTGGAATCGGAAAATAATAAGTTACTTCGCTACTTTTGTATTGGTGGCCAATCTTTTCGTGTGTGTACAAATGTTTTCGTTTCATTCAAAACAAAAAATTTGAAAACAACAAATTCCAATTTACAAACACGTATACAAATTTGTGCGCAAATTAAAATTGCATTGATAACATTGTAACTGATAGAAAGTATAAAAATTCACTACTTTTACTTAGATCACATTCATCCCTAAAGATTATAAAATGAAAGACCGATTTTTAAGGGGATACGACCACAGCCCAAACCGTAAGAGCTAGAGCAGCCAAATTTTTTCACAGTATTGCATTGGGGGCGTAGGCGCCCACTAAGGTCCAATATGTCCCCCAGAGGCCCCAAACAGCTCCAACATCCATATTTTGAGCAAAAAAAAGAGATTTTTTAATGCTTAACTTCTGAAGTGGTTGGAATTTCGAAATTTGGAGTTTGCAGAATTTTAGGTTTTGAAAAGGCCTAATTGGAAATCTAAAAGAAATTTCGATATCCCCCATAATTTGGGGGCTACGTTTAAAATTAACTTTTCGATTTTGAAAATCTAAGCCGCTGCTCCGATCAAGATGATTTTTGGATCATTAGTTATTCTATGGCCCAAATGCTTAAGTTTAAAATTTCAAGTTTTTAACATTTTTTTAAGTATTTTAACGAATTTATTTAGATTTTGTAAGTTATTGCGTTGCATTTTTTGGGAGCCTGCCGAGCGAGCGAAGCCCAGAGAGCGGATGCCAAGAGAGCGACGACCGAGAGAGCAACAGGCAAAAAAACTGATGAGGGGGAGGGGTAGTGCTGTGTGGAAAAGGGGAGGGGAAAAGGGCAATTTAAGTTTAAATTTGTTTTAGATTTTAAAAACTTAAACTGCTGCTCCGATCAATACGATTTTCGATCAATAGTCAGTTCTGTGGATCAAATGCTTAGGTTTTATTTTTCAAAAAGTATTTTGAATTTTGTAGCAGAAGTAAGAGCCCTATTTAATTTCCGTAATGGATTAAAATAAAAAATTACTACAAAAGCAAAGCCAAGCTCCAAGTTAACTATTAATCTTAAGACTCGAACTCTTGACCAAATACGTTTGTACATATGTATATTTGGATATGTTTTGATTTGCTTACAATACATGTGCAATACAATACATACACACAATGGGTGTGTATGTTTCTACTTGAAAGTAGATAAGGTGTTTAAATACAACAAAAATTAATAATTTCCTTTCAGGCAATGCAAAATTTGTCGAGTTTAAAATTAATAATTATCGATCAAATGTGGAATCGGAAAATAATAAGTTACTTCGCTACTTTTGTATTGGTGGCCAATCTTTTCGTGTGTGTACAAATGTTTTCGTTTTATTCAAAACGACAAATTTTGAAACAACAAATTACAATTTACAAACACGTATACATATTTGTGCGCAAATTAAAATTGCATTGATAACATTGTAGCTGATAGAAAGTATAAAAATGCACTACTTTTACTTAGATCACATTCATCCCTAAAGATTATAAAATGAAAGACCGATTTTTAAGGGGATACGACCACAGCCCAAACCGTAAGAGCTAGAGCAGCCAAATTATTTCACAGTATTGCATTGGGGGCGTAGGCGCCCACTAAGGTCCAATATGTCCCCCAGAGGCCCCAAACAGCTCCAACATCCATATTTTGAGCAAAAAAAAAGAGATTTTTTAATGCTTAACTTCTGAAGTGGTTGGAATTTCGAAATTTGGAGTTTGCAGAATTTTAGGTTTTGAAAAGGCCTAATTGGAAATCTAAAAGAAATTTCGATATCCCCCATAATTTAGGGGCTACGTTTAAAATTAACTTTTCGATTTTGAAAATCTAAACCGCTGCTCCGATCAAGATGATTTTTGGATCATTAGTTATTCTATGGCCCAAATGCTTAAGTTTAAAATTTCAAGTTTTTAACATTTTTTTAAGTATTTTAACGAATTTATTTAGATTTTGTAAGTTATTGCGTTGCATTTTTTGGGAGCCTGCCGAGAGAGCGGATGCCAAGAGAGCGACGACCGAGAGAGCAACAGGCAAAAAAACTGATGAGGGGGAGGGGTAGTGCTGTGAGGAAAAGGGGAGGGGAAAAGGGCAATTTAAGTTTAAATTTGTTTTGGATTTTAAAAACTTAAACTGCTGCTCCGATCAATATGATTTTCGATCAATAGTCAGTTCTGTGGATCAAATGCTTAGGTTTTATTTTTCAAAAAGTATTTTGAATTTTGTAGCAGAAGTAAGAGCTCTATTTAATTTCCGTAATGGATTAAAATAAAAAATTACTACAAAAGCAAAGCCAAGCTCCAAGTTAACTATTAATCTTAAGACTCGAACTCTTGACCAAATACGTTTGTACATATGTATATTTGGATATGTTTTGATTTGCTTACAATACATGTGCAATACAATACATACACACAATGGGTGTGTATGTTTCTACTTGAAAGTAGATAAGGTGTTTAAATACAACAAAAATTAATAATTTCCTTTCAGGCAATGCAAAATTTGTCGAGTTTAAAATTAATAATTATCGATCAAATGTGGAATCGGAAAATAATAAGTTACTTCGCTACTTTTGTATTGGTGGCCAATCTTTTCGTGTGTGTACAAATGTTTTCGTTTTATTCAAAACGACAAATTTTGAAACAACAAATTACAATTTACAAACACGTATACATATTTGTGCGCAAATTAAAATTGCATTGATAACATTGTAGCTGATAGAAAGTATAAAAATGCACTACTTTTACTTAGATCACATTCATCCCTAAAGATTATAAAATGAAAGACCGATTTTTAAGGGGATACGACCACAGCCCAAACCGTAAGAGCTAGAGCAGCCAAATTATTTCACAGTATTGCATTGGGGGCGTAGGCGCCCACTAAGGTCCAATATGTCCCCCAGAGGCCCCAAACAGCTCCAACATCCATATTTTGAGCAAAAAAAAAGAGATTTTTTAATGCTTAACTTCTGAAGTGGTTGGAATTTCGAAATTTGGAGTTTGCAGAATTTTAGGTTTTGAAAAGGCCTAATTGGAAATCTAAAAGAAATTTCGATATCCCCCATAATTTAGGGGCTACGTTTAAAATTAACTTTTCGA
The DNA here is from genome assembly GCA_037075205.1 of Drosophila prostipennis. Lineage (NCBI taxonomy): Eukaryota > Metazoa > Arthropoda > Insecta > Diptera > Drosophilidae > Drosophila > Drosophila prostipennis. Next base: position 7,392 of record JBAMCJ010007429.1, read on the forward strand.
TTTTGAAAATCTAAACCGCTGCTCCGATCAAGATGATTTTTGGATCATTAGTTATTCTATGGCCCAAATGCTTAAGTTTAAAATTTCAAGTTTTTAACATTTTTTTAAGTATTTTAACGAATTTATTTAGATTTTGTAAGTTATTGCGTTGCATTTTTTGGGAGCCTGCCGAGAGAGCGGATGCCAAGAGAGCGACGACCGAGAGAGCAACAGGCAAAAAAACTGATGAGGGGGAGGGGTAGTGCTGTGAGGAAAAGGGGAGGGGAAAAGGGCAATTTAAGTTTAAATTTGTTTTGGATTTTAAAAACTTAAACTGCTGCTCCGATCAATATGATTTTCGATCAATAGTCAGTTCTGTGGATCAAATGCTTAGGTTTTATTTTTCAAAAAGTATTTTGAATTTTGTAGCAGAAGTAAGAGCTCTATTTAATTTCCTTAATGGATTAAAATAAAAAATTACTACAAAAGCAAAGCCAAGCTCCAAGTTAACTATTAATCTTAAGATTCGAACTCTTGACCAAATACGTTTGTACATATGTATGTATATTTGGATATGTTTTGATTTGCTTACAATACATGTGCAATACAATACATACACACAATGGGTGTGTATGTTTCTACTTGAAAGTAGATAAGGTGTTTAAATACAACAAAAATTAATAATTTCCTTTCAGGCAATGCAAAATTTGTCGAGTTTAAAATTAATAATTATCGATCAAATGTGGAATCGGAAAATAATAAGTTACTTCGCTACTTTTGTATTGGTGGCCAATCTTTTCGTGTGTGTATAAATGTTTTCGTTTCATTCAAAACAAAAAATTTGAAAACAACAAATTCCAATTTACAAACACGTATACAAATTTGTGCGCAAATTAAAATTGCATTGATAACATTGTAACTGATAGAAAGTATAAAAATGCACTACTTTCACTTAGATCCCATTCATTTATTATATAGCTCTGCCACAAGCCTTCTGATTCTCGCTCCTGAAGGATCTTCTATAAAGGTTGTTTACAGAAAGGTTTTCCAAAAAACGCACCAATAAGAAAGTCCTGACAACCGTACTCCAAACTAATTTTAAGCGAACGAAGTCGCTCCGGGTACAGCTAGTTTATTATATAGCTCTGCCACAAGCCTTCTGATTCTCGCTCCTGAAGGATCTTCTATAAAGGTTGTTTACAGAAAGGTTTTCCAAAAAACGCACCAATAAGAAAGTCCTGACAACCGTACTCCAAACTAATTTTAAGCGAACGAAGTCGCTCCGGGTACAGCTAGTATATATATATATATATATATATGTATATGTATACTTAATTTAATATTTATCCCCAACCCAAATGATCCGGAGCGTCGAGATCTCATCGCCCAGCACTTAAAGGGGTAAATTTGCCGGAACACGGTTCATTTTTACCAGATACATATATATATATCCATGCACCATGATTAATACACAGGCCCTCGCGGTCACTCCTAGAAATGAACCACATTTTTATATTAAAGTGAAATATATTCTGTCCAAAGTAAATTCACCTATAACGATAAATGATTTGGAACTTTTATAGATTGAGACCTTCCGTCTTGACTTTTCACTGCTCATACACTGTAATAAAGTAGAAAAAGCCATAGTTTGTGCTACAGTACCGAACACTAATGTTTACTCTGAAAGCTTTTCAAATGAATTTCTTGGTGAAGTTAATACTTTTGTCATCCGTCTGATGAATTAATTAAAGTACAATACAATAATTTAACAAGAGAGAACGCTATAGTCGGGTTGGTGTCCCGACTATCTAATACCCGTCACTCGGCTAAAGGGAGTGCGAGGGAGATGGATATATAAACTTTGATCAGGCATAACTTTTTAACGAATGCACAGTGGATCCGCTTGTATGGAAGAGCGGCCATAAATACTAATAATGGCCATAGCGTGCTGAAATTTATAACAAAAATATAAAAAATGTATCTTAACATATTACATATTACATATATTACATACATATTACATATGGAACGGCTATATCTTATAGCTCCCATAGGAACAATCGGCACAAAATTAAAAAAATATTCGTTTCATGTGAAATTTTTTTTATTTTTGTACATTAAAGTAATAAATTAAGAAAGAATGGAAGATATTTTTCATATTCATAAATGTTATCAAATATCTAAAATAAAAATCAACAAACAAAATATTAAAGAAACAAAAATTATAAAGTATCATCAAGTAATTCATACACAGATGTAAGCAAACTTGACTTATCTTTTTTTGGAAGTTTTCCCTGTCCTGTTAAAAATGCATATCGGAAATGAATTTCTTTAATTTTTCAGCGTTGGTTCCTTACTAACTAATAGTTTTGCAAAAACACAAACCACGAAAGACGAAGACAAAGCAACACCGCAACAGCACAAAAGGCCTTTGACTGCTTTGATATTTTTACTAGTAAACACACATCTGCAAGTTTCTGCATCTAATTTTAAAACATTTAACACCTTAAAAGTAAGACAAACACAATGGCGTACATACCAATTTCTGGATTTATCTGAAACACAACTAAAACTTTAACTAAACATAAAAAATACCTTCACAAAATACACAAAAAATGGTTATTCGATCAAATTAGTTGTGCGAATAAACTTTGACAGGAAATTTAACTAGTAATATATAGTTTTAAAGTAAATACCTTCAACTTCAAAATCCATATCACAAAATATAAATTTGGACACAAAATATAATAAAACAAGAGAGAACGCTATAGTCGGCTTGGTGTCCCGCCTATCTAATACCCGTCACTCAGCTAAAGGGAGTGCGAACGCTGTAGTCGGGCTAAAGGGAGTGCGAGGGAGATGGAGATAAAACTTTGATCAGGCCTAACTTTCTAACGAATGGTCCGATTTAAAAAACAAAACACAACAAAACTGCATTCCTACTTTTCCGAAATATTTAAATTTTTAAAATCGTATATAAGCTATTGTGGGCGTTAGAGGGGGCGTGACACCTTCTTGAAATAAACTTGCGCTGCGTAGGAACTCCAAGAATCTTCATGCAAAATGCCAATCCTCTAGCTTTTATAGTTTTCGAGATCTCAGCGTTCATACGGACGGACAGACGGACATGGCTATATCGACTCGGCTAATGACCCTGACCAAGAATATATATACTTTATAGGATCGGAAACGCTTCCTTCTCCCTGTTACATACTTTTGCACGAATACAATATACCCTTTTACTCTACGAGTAACGGGTATAAACACGCTTTTAAAGCTTAGTGTTTCTGCGAAAAATTAGTGATGCGCGCAGTATTGCTTTGCATCTAAACACGTACTTATGACTTTAGGTCTATTTTTAAAAAGTGCCGATAGTTTTCCAGAAAAATCTGGTATGCCACGAGGAAGCTTGGGCATTTTAGAGAAAAACTGCGTAAATAGAGTTTAAATATTTGATGATCGGTTTTTTTGATTTTTGGCGTCTGACGGAACCACTGTGGAATGTTCCGATTTAAACAATTTCTTCTACATTTCGATAGGTATAACTAAACACAACAGAATTGCATTTTTACTTATCCAAAATCTTTAAAAATGTGGGCGCCAGACACATTTTAGTATCGTTTGTGGGCGATTATGGGTGATTGTGGGCGTTAGAGGGGGCGTGGCGCTCGGCTGAAATAAACCTGCGCTGCGTAGGAAGCCCAAGAATATGTGTTGGTAATCCCTACATTCTAGCTTTTGTAGTTTCCGAGATCTCAGCGTTCATCCAGACGGACAGACGGACAGACAGACAGACGGACAGACAGACAGACAGACGGACAGACGGACATGGCTAGATCGACTCGGCTAGTGATCCTGGTCAAGAATATATATACTTTACAGGGTCGGAAACGCTTCCTTCTCCCTGTTACATACTTTTGCACGAATACAATATACCCTTTTACTCTACGAGTAACGGGTATAAAAACTCACTACCATATTATCCAACTAATTTTAATCATATCTTGAAGTAGGTTAACTTTTTTATAACTTTTTATAATTTAATAATTTTAATTGATTTTTCAGCGGCGAGTATCAGCCTTATGTTCGTATGAACGATCATAAGAGCCCTCAGAGCGACGTTTGTAGTCGTGAATAGTCGGCAATTTGTTGACGTGTGCACCTTATACGGGTGGTAAATTCGATACTCTCCGCTAACAAACTTTGTTGTCAACTACAATTAATTTCATATGTAATACCAATCATAATGTTATGATACTAACAATATTTCCTACAATAAAATTATAATGTGAATCAAACATCAAGATGTCTTGGTAGAAACCCATTAAAGGGGGGAAGCTGGTAAACATGGAAGAAGAGGTCAAGAACGATGACATAACTTTTGACTGACGACCGCGACAGTGGGGGTCCTTTTGCGCGGCCCGCGGCGATCCATTTGGCACACGAACGTGTGAAGGGGAGGGAATGTGGCCGAAACACAGCCCGATCGTGTTACGATCAAGCGACAGCTAAGCTTGTGGGGCAGTGTTGACAGAAGACCGACGAACTTTACGAATTCTATCCATTTTTCAGGCACGATTAATTTATTCTCATTATGTTGAAATACGGCGAGCTTAGCCGGCATCCAGCGTGCCTGCTCAGGTCGCAACTTCCTCGGCCCAAGTCCTTCTCAGGACGTAACAATTTTTCCTGCAGGGGATGCTCAAACAGAGTTAACTGTACGAGGTAATAGCCTCAGTGATGGTCAGGCAAACCAAGTTATTCTTATAGAGACCCGATTGATGACGATGTGCAAAAGTGAAATCAGATCGGCTTGTGAAGTTATGGAAGAAAATACAAAGCGTACATTAGCTCGTGTAGACGCACACAACCTTGGCGCTACTGGAGGCGCACTTGTTTCTGGTTTAGTTGGGGATATACTCATGGAGCTATTAGCTCAGCACATAGTCTAGGCGCTGTTGCTGGCGCTAATGGAGGCGCTAACGAATTTAACGAAGAAGCATTTGGTGGAGGCCCTACTGGAGGATGTCATGGCTCTGTCAATACTGGAGAAACCTTTGGACGTCAAATTAGAAATGTCGTTATGTACGGGTCTGATAATGTTAATGGGGTTAATTGGTATTGGTGACATTAATAGTAACATGGTTGAGCAACAGCACTCCCGAAATATACATCCAAGAAAACTGATAGATTTACCAGAATTCAATGGAAATCCAGAATCATGGCCTGTATTCTCAACTATGTTTTGGGAATCATCGAACGCATATGGGTATACAAACTTGGAGAACCCTTTGCGTTTACAGAAAAGTCTAAAGGGAGTAGCTAGAGAGGAGGTTAAGGTCTTATTAATTAATCCAGCTAATGTAAGATATATTATAGAGCGGCTTCAGTTTACTTATGGAAGGCCAGAAATGTTAATTAACAGTCAGATGAATATGGTTAACCAAATACCAAAACTTCAGCAATTGGTTGAAAAATATGGCAAGAAGCATTGCAAGGGCAACCGTATCAGCACCGGTAAATACCAAACACACGAAGAATGAGCAGGGTCTGTTGAAATCAAGTTTACATTATTCCAAGAATGAAACTGAACACTATTTGTTGATGAACAGATTGCATCCATAATTTGAATTTGAATTTTTGTTAGTTTGTAATGAAAAATACCAGCTTCGCCCATATTAGTACTTTTAAGTATTCTCTGTGCTGCGTCACATTATGGATTTTTTGGTTTTCTAAGAAAAGTATTAAGACTACAGCGGAACATGTCGGTTCCAAAAGGTTAATCGCAAGAAATATACAGTCCATTCGAATCGGAAATAAACCGTGTTTATTCATCACCATATCTTGGGACCTTCTAGCCAAATTTAACTATTGGTTAACATGGATCAATTCAAGCTTTTAAAGGCATCAAGAAGTCGTGCGAAGGCAAGCATTACGCGTTTGCTAACGGCGTCACAAGATCCACGTGCGGGATCAAACTGGGAACTAGATGAAGTCACCGTCTCACTGGAAAGGCTCAATAGCGTTTGGAAGGAGTTTGAGACCATTAGCGATCAAATGGCCCTTTATGATGGAGAAGAAGGGTACATCGATCCAGCCATCGACAACGAGAGGTACGAGGACAAGTACTTGCAAGCGAACACCTTGTTTCACACCATTAAACGGCGCTGTCAATCATCCAATGAGAGCGACAGAGAAGGCAGCAACGGTAGGCAATCTGGCAACATTGACGATGCCGCATCAAGTTCATCAGGATTGGGAAACGAAAGCCTTGCTCGTTTTCTACAACAACAACAGGAGCTGAATGAGCGTTTAGCTGAGCAGCAATCAACATTTTTGAGGGTAAACTCCGCAGCAAATGTAATGCACAACGAGCTGCCAAAAATCCACATCAAGGTTTTTACTGGTGACTACAAAGAGTGGCCAGCTTTTAAAAACATCTTCGAGAGTACGATCCACAGCAAGCAGCATTTGACAGCCATACAAAAGTTCCACTACTTAAAAACGTACATTACTGGGGAAGCAGCTGACTTGATTCGTCATATGCCAATTACGGATGCTGCTTACGAGGCTGCTTGGAGTTGCCTAACTGAACGATACAACAGGCCACGTCACCTTGTCAACACTCTGCTGGAAACATTTGTAAATCTCCCTTCGACATCCAGGGCAGATGTTGCAGTTCTGCGCAAGGTGACCGACGAAGCCACGGAGATTGTACGCGGATTGGATGCAGCGGGTCAAACTAACAGGGACTGCTGGATCATACACTTCATTCTGGCCAAGGTCGACGCTGAAACTCGACGCAAATGGATTGAGGGAAGCCGGGAACTTGAATATCCGTCTGTGGATGATTTACTCAAGTTTTTAGATCGACGCTGCGAGGAATTCGAGCTCAGCAAAAGTGACTCAGACATAGGCTTCAAGGTTGGCGCACCACAACCGAGCAAAGCAAAGCGTTCGTCCCACGCTTTAGTATCGATGGAAGAAAATGCTTGTGTGAAATGTAACTCTAAGGAGCACAAGATTTACGGTTGCCCAAAGTTTGCTGAAGCATCGATCGACGAGAGACGCACATTTGAAAGACAAAATCCTTGTGTTTCAACTGTCTTAAGCTTGGACATGTATCACGGAAGTGTGAATCCAAATTCACATGCAAGATTTGCCATAATCGCCATCACTCTCTGCTACATGCAGATATTCCTGGATCGCAAGCCGTTGTGACTACGACACAAAGGCACATCTCAAGTGCTCCCGAAGATGCTACGGTGACCATCAGCCATATCGCTCGTGCGCAAGTGGCTCCCACAGCTGAGTCCTTGTGCAACGGATCAACAACGGCTACACAGCCCCAAGGGCTAAGGAAAAGTGCATTGCCAACAGCTCTGGTATTTGTAAAAACCGCAAAAGGATCGCACATTACATGTCGGGTACTTTTGGACAGTGGTTCGGAACTGTCGTACATCTCAGAGAGGTGCGTACAGGCACTTGGTCTGTCACGCTCGCCCTCACGCATCTTAGTGTCTGGGATTTCATCGATCAAGGCAGAGACAACTAGAGGCTGCAGCACCCTGGACATGCAGTCAAGGATCTCAGATCACACAATGAAGGTACGTGCACACGTACTCAACAAAATTACCTCCACGTTAGCAAGACACGATATCGATGCCTCTGCACTCAAGGCATTCGTAGGCTTTGAGCTTGCAGATTCGGACTATCAATCGTTGGCGCCAGTCGATATTCTCTTGGGCAGCGATTACGTTTGGACCGTGTTCACCGGTCAAAAGATGTTCGACATGCAGGGCAACATCATCGCCATTTCGACCATTTTTGGATGGGTCATAACATCTATCGTTTCTACCGGCTGTACATCTACAACAACAATGCACGCGGCTGTCGACATTGACTCAACGCTTCGGCGCTTTTGGGAACTGGAGGACGTCAACCAGGAATTCCATGGGAAAGCAGAGGACGATAAAGTCGAACAGCACTTTATGAAAACACACACTCGGGACTCCAAGGGGCGTTACATAGTCGAACTTCCCTTCAAAAACTCCAACGAACCGTTTTCGGATACATTGCAAGGTGCACTTGCAAGATTTAGGGGTGTAGAACGCCGCCTAAAGAAGGACCCTGATCTGCACTCACAGTACGTACAATTTATGCGTGAATACCTTCAATTAGGTCACATGAGGGAACTATCGCCAGGAGAAATTGACAAAGGGCCAAGCTTTTACTTGCCTCATCATCCAGTAATTACCCAAAAGCTTAGGGTAGTATTTGACGGCTCATTCAAGGATACGAATGGAAAATCCTTAAACGATGCTCTACACATTGGACCCAGCATTCTACGAAACCTCTTCTCGATTTGTATGCGTTTCAGAATGTTTAAGTTCGTCTTTTCCGCAGATATTGTCAAAATGTATCGACAAATCTTGGTGGCTGCCAACCATTGTTGCTTTCAGCGTATTGTTTGGAGAGAAGATGAAAGTACACCTATCAAACATTATGAGCTTTCCACGGTAACATACGGCACGTCTAGTGCACCATTCTTGGCAGTAAGAGTCCTGGATCAGTTAGCTCACGACCACCAACACGAGTTTCCCACCGCTGCAAGGATCTTGAAGGAGCAGTTTTACGTGGACGACGTACTGACGGGAGCACATACAGAGGAGGAGCTAATTCACAATCAACAAGAGCTGATCCAATTAATGAAATGTGCAGGCATGGAACTTGGCAAATGGGTTTCAAATTCATCACGCATAGCTGACCGAGCTACTTCTACAACCAAGGTACAAGGAAAAGGATCCAATACTACAGCAAAGGTTCTTGGCATTCATTGGGATCCAGAAGAGGATACGTTATCCTACAAAGTTTGCCTTACACCAAATCCGGACAACACCAAGCGCCAAGTGCTGTCTGACGTGGCACGCATATTTGACCCGCTGGGTATTTTGTCGCCAGTGGTGGTGCAGTTTAAAATTTTGTTCCAAGAATTGTGGTTGCTCGATCTCGGCTGGGACACGGAGCTTCCTCCAAAAATTGCTGACAGATGGAACAAATGTCGTAACGACCTTCACGTACTTCGGGAACTACGCCTGCCACGATTTATCGAAAACAATGGCGATCACATCGAACTGCATGGGTTCTCAGATGCCTCCATCAAGGCATATTCCGCAGTCATCTACAGCAGAGTGGTGCGAGTAGATGGCACCGTATCTGTCAGTCAAGGATTCTCTGCTACACAAGGACATTGAAATACATGCATGGTCTGATTCAAGCATAGTTTTGGCCTGGCTTTCACATCAACCATCGAAGCTCAAAACATTTGTAGCAAACAGGACTTCAGAAATACTCGATGCGTTGCCGCGTAGTGCATGGCATCATGTAAACACGAAGGAGAATCCGGCAGACTGCGCCACACGAGGAATGCTTGCTGCAGACCTTCCTTATTTCGACTTATGGTGGATGGGACCTTCATGGCTGCAAGATTCAGAAAGGCTCGCGGTAAAGTTAAACGGTACAAAGTTCAGTTCTTCTCTTTCAGATAACCCTGGTAAAGACGAAGTCAAGTCAACCGCATTAACCATTCAGCAAAGTGACTCATTTTCACCGATCGAAGCGTTGACGCAGAGGGTCTCGTCCTGGACAAAACTGGTCCACGTTAAACCTGTAGCGCTCACACATGGAGCAAGGCTCACTTTTGAAGAGATTCAGGCCGCTCGCATACTTTGCCTGCGTGAGGCTCAGAAATGCTTTTTGGAAGATCGAAATCTTCTGACGGAAAACAAAAATACCAGCTTCGCCCATATTAGTACTTTTAAGTATTCTCTGTGCTGCGTCACATTATGGATTTTTTGGTTTTCTAAGAAAAGTATTAAGACTACAGCGGAATCGGAAATAAACCGTGTTTATTCATCACCACTATTTGAAGGCTGATATTCCAGAAAAGTGGAAAATGATAAAGGATCTTCGTTTATGTTTCGGTTGTCTTCGGCGTGGACACACTCTGCAAGCCTGCAAGAATAAGCGGGAATGTAACAAGAATGGATGCAAGAAAAACGACCATACGTCTTTACATTCAGAAAATCCTCAAAAAGAAGAAAAAGTCGAACCCATAATTGTTGTTCAAGGTTTTGGCCGTTGAAATGTTGGTGGCAAATAATAAAATTATACAGACGTACGCATTTTCAGATGAAGGTTCGTCTGCTTCATTAATAAATGAAAAATTAATTGATAGTCTGGGCGTACGTGAACCAAAAAGAAAGTTAACTTTAAACTGGATAGAAAATCATGCAAAGAAGTTTTTGTCGATGGACAAATACCTTCGTATAAGAGCATATGGAGCTGATAAAAAATGGATGCGTATTGTTGGAAACTCAGTTCCAACTTTAGATCTACCTTTGCAGTCGGTTGATGTCGAGGAGCCCACTGAGAAATATGCACTGCTAAGAAACTTACCAATAAACGGATTTACAGATGCAGAACCTATGATGTTAATAGGAATTAACAACTATAACTTAATAGCAAACATCAAAAGTGTATATCTAAATACAAACCCAATCGCAGCCAAAACACCGTTGGGTTGGCTTATTTATGGTTCAGGCGACGATCAAAAGAAAGGATCACCACGAGTATCTGTAGTTTTACACGCATGTTTCAAAAAAGATAGCAATAAACAAGAGATCCATGACATGATTGCAGATTATTTTACAACGGAAAACTTCGGTGTAAAAATACCAATAAAGCCCTTAGAATCTGCCGGTATATCCAGAGCCAGGGATATATTAAAAAACACTTCTAGGAAACTAAATGGCTGCTATGAAACTGGACTCCTTTGGAAAGAGGATGTGATCAAATTTCCGGACAGGTAGAAAACAAAATGCACGGACTTGGGAAGATGGCGGAATATGATAACGCCATTATGGATTTCATAAATAAAGGATATGCAGTTAAAATGTCGGATCAAGAAGCCGCTCTCGTTGGACCGCGTACGTGGTACTTACCCCATTTTGGTGTTATTAATATAAACAAGCCAAAAAAGATGAGATTGGTGTTTGATGCAGCGGCTACGATCAACGGCATTTCCCTGAATACCATGCTTTTAAAAGGACCCGATGAAAACCCACCATTGACGACAATCCTTTTTAAGTTCCGGCAAGGCAAGGTAGCAGTATGTGCTGATATAAACGAAATGTTTTTGCAAGTGCAAGTCCGTAAGGAAGATCAGGATTCGTTGAGATTTCTTTGGAGACATGGTAATCGCGATGCTAAGGTTGATACATACAAGATGACAGTCCTTATATTTGGAGCAGCATGCTCGCCATCATGTGCTCAATATATAATAAATATGAACGCCGAAAACGCTAGATTTACAGGGAACAAGTAATTGATGCCATTCAAACGAAGCATTACGTGGATGACTTCGTAGCTAGTTTCGAGTCTGAAGATGTGGCCCTTCAAATCAGCCGGGAAGTTAAGATGGTCTATAAGTTGGGAAAGTTTGAGCTCAGAGGTTTCGTATCCAACTCAAAGATAATTCAGCAGTCCCTTAACAACACACAGGAAAACGAGTTGGTCTAGTCCGTGCGACCAATTTTATTTTTTATTTTTATTTATTTTCTCACCTTCTGTGCCACTCTAATTTTAACTTTTAACATAAATTTTAGCTTTAATTTTTTATGTTTGTTCACTTTTAAGATTTTTAATGTTAGTTAGTAAGACAAAATGATTAATGTTAAATTTTATACCTATAGTGACTGGTGCCATTTAAAAGGCCGGACCTTGCCTGTAGCACTAGGATAAAACTAAAATAAAATTAAAAATTAAATTAGTCTGCGACACAACAGACAAGATTTTAGGAATGTGCTGGGATAGTCGGTCTGACAAGTTGGTATTTGATCTCAAGCTAAACCGAGTGGATAATGAAATTGTTAAAGGACTGAAGTGCCCCACTAAACTTGATACCGGACAATTTGTTTTCCAAATTTAAGATTTGGCTAATTGAATTGGAATAGGCAAAACAATTTCAGTTAAGCAGAGGTTATCTTCCAGAATTTCTGTCAGTTAAAGATAATCGAGCTCCATATTTTTGTCGATGCGAGCAAACAGGCACTCGAAATGTAATCTCTTGGATTCGGTCAGATCGTCGACAGTTCAAACCATTTGTTGCCCATCGAGTTAGCGAAATCCCGGAAACGACATCTGAAACTGATTGGAGCTGGGTGCCAACGCACTTAAACACAGAAGATAAGGCAACAAAATCAACCAAGTGTCCAAAATACATTACCGGAAGCGAATGAATAAGCGGTCCATAGTTTTTGCTTGCTGAAAAGGATTCTTGGCCTACAATGGACTTCAGCTTTTCGTCAGATGACGGCACAGAGAGGCGTATAACTACCATGACTGTTCAAACTACCCAGTTTATAGATATCAGCCGATTCTCGAATTATCTTCGACTGAAACGCATGATGGGAAGTTGCTTGAGGTTCGTAAACAATTGTCAAAAACGGATTCAAGAAAGGAGAATTATCTGCCCATGAATTATTCCTCGCGGAATTAAAATTGTGCAAGGTGGTACAAAATCAAGTATACGCAGATGAGGTGGCTGAGTTACAAAGATTTGAATCTTTAGCAAAGAGCAGTTCCATTTGTATCCGTTGCAGAAGGATTGGATTGTACCATCGACATTCCAATATCTCAACGCCAGCCAATAATATTGCCGTCCCGACATATCTTCACCGAACTTATTGAGGCATACCATCACCAAAATGACAAACCATTGTCCACGAAATAAGATGCACGTTCTGGATCACAAATATAAGAAAAGCGGTCACTCGGGCAAAATCACTTTGTCAACATTGTAAGAATTACAAAGCCAAACCAATCACGCCGATTTGTCCACGACGCATGCATTTTGTTCATACTTCGTAAATAGAAGAGGTATCCCTGTAACTATAAGATCAGACATGGGAACAAATTTCGTTGGTGCCGATAATGAGCTAAAAAAGTTCAAAGATCTCTTTGACTGGGAATATATTAAATCGAAAATGGCAAACAAAGCAATTGATTGGCTGTTCAATTGCCCTTCAAATCCCAGTTCAGGCGGATGCTGGGAACGCTTGGTGAGATCGACCAAACGTGTTCTGAGTGTAACGCTTAAGGAGAAAGCTCCCCTCGTTAAAAGGCTAATGAGTTTGCTAATTGAAGCTGAAAATATAGTTAATAGCCGTCCTTTGACTTATCTTCCCGTTAACATAGATGATCCGGATAATTTAACGCCTAATAATTTTTTGCTTGGGACAACTAATTCAACCCAAACCCCAGGCGATGCTAACAACTTTTGTCATCGCAAGCAATACCAAATTGCTCAACAATTAAAGGATCACTTTTGGAGTCGATGGATAAAATAATACTTGCCGACTTTGACTAGACGAACAAAATGGCATTCGCGAACCAAGCCGATCTCCGTTGGAGATGTTGTTATTATTTGCGAGAATAATCAACCTAGAGGAAGTTGGAAAAAAGAATTATCATAAGCACAATTCCAGCTAAAGACGGCCACATAAAATTGGCAGAAGTCGAGACATCTTCAGGGATTCTCAAGCGTCCAGTATCAAAGCTAGCAGTTTTCGATGTATTAGGTTAAACTCCATAGTTGTTTTACGGTGGGTGGGATGTTGCTGGTTCATTAAAATCAATTTCAAATTTATCGCCACTCCTTCTTTAACTTATCGGCCCGCTTTCGATATTTATGCCTTATCACGAGATCGCGTCGGCCATCACTAAGTTTTCAGTTTGTGTAAAGAAGACGGCGCGACAACACAATTTAATAAATTTTCTGTTATCTAGATTTCTTGTACTTTTGTGACTTGCGATTGGACTTTATAATTTGATCTAAATAAACCAAAAGCAAAGTTTAATGAATATTCTATTTGGTGCTGTCTTTTGCCACACGGAGTGGCAACAGCTTGGTCTAGCCTGCTCTTGAGGTGGATTCATATTGAGAATTTATCGAAATTGGAAATTATTTCTTCCACTTTGTTTTATTTTTCTCATTCAAAACTCTTAAATATTAATAAAAAAAAATTATTATCGCTCACGAATCGTCCTTTGTCTCTCAATCTTTGCCTCCCTTTATAATTGTTTTTCAATTCTTCTTCTTGTGGCGAGGGATGGCCCTTCAGCCAATTGTAAAATAGATTTTCCATTTTGGTCGATGATGATTTGTTTTGTTGTTTTAAATATATATTTAATTTGATATTTTATAGATTGTAAAAATTTTCCTTTTAATTATTGTTTTTTGAATTAAGTTACGATCACTATTTTTTTTAATTGGGAGTAATTTTTTTTATTAAAAGGGATTATTTCTTTCATTAATTTCCACCTTTAATTTTTAGATCAACACTAACTTTTTTTATTTCGTCGGTTATATTCTAGTTATGGGGATTATTGAATTTATTAATTTCCTCCTTATTTAATTAACACAAGCTTTTTTATTTCGTTGGTTATATCTGGGTTTTCTTTCTTTCCTTTAAAATTAGAAGGAAGCGTTTCCGGCCCCATAAAGTATATATATTCATGATCAGAATCACTATCCGAGTCGATCTCGCCATGTCTGTCTGTCCGTCTGTCTGTCTGTCTGTGTGTCTGTCTGTCTGTATGAACGTTGTGATTTCGGAAACTATGAAAGCTAGAAGATTGGCATTTTGCATGCAGATTCTTGGAGTTCCTACGCAGCGCAAGTTTGTTTCAAAAAGTGGCCACGCCCCTTCTAACGCCCACAATCGCTTAAATACGATTTTAAAAATTTAAATATTTCGGAAAAGTAAAAATGCAGTATTGTTGTGTTTATCAATACCTATCGAAATGTAGAAGAAATTTTTTAAATCGGACCATTCGTTAAAAAGTTATTCCTGATCAAAGTTTTTTCTCCATCTCCCTCGCACTCTCTTTAGCTGAGTAACGGGTATCTGATAGTCGGGGCACCCAACTATAGCGTTCTCTCTTGTTTTTAACTGCGTTTTAAAGTTTAAAGGAGTAGAATTGCTGTGATTAGTTATTTTCGAGTTCAAACAAAAGTGCTTAAATCTACATATATCACATTTTGTAGGTAAGTAATTTTCAAGAGTATTAAAACTTTGTCTTGTCTAAGTTACAATGAGTCAAAATCTCCCAAGTGAGCAGCCCCCGAACAAAGGTCCGATTTCCGATTTTCATTAAAAAATAACAATTTTTTAACAATTATTTTTCTTTAAAAAAAATAACAATATTTTTTTTCAGTGTATTTTTTACAGTGTTCTTCACCTGCTACACAGTTTAAAACCGTTGCAACAGTTTGTTTTTATTTTTTAACTTGAAGTATTTTTTTAAGCCCAAAGTCGAATCTTTTGGGTAAAAAACGCATTTTTGACTTTGGAAGATCAAAAAAAATTATTTAAAAAAAAAATAAAAATCGCGCTTCCCAGGGGGCGGGTTTTTTTAATTCTTAAGCAAAATGTAAAAGAAGAATGCAATTCCGATACTTTTTGGCGGAGATACAGTGATCACCGCAAAACGCCTTCTTTTAATAGAGTTCCAGCAATCGCTTTGCCACCGATATATTAGCCAATAGTATCGGCTATAAAAATTGGTCGACGTTATCTAAATGACACTTAATAATATACAAGGGGTTTGAATTAAATTCATCTAACCAGTTTTTATAGATAGTTAGTTAGTATAGTTAGTTGATTTTTTGATGCCAAGGACCCTACCCCCCCTTATCAACACTGGACCATCAAGAAATAATTGACTGAAAATAGTATTTTTTTTTGGGCCAGTTTTTGTTAGGTTGAGTACTAGCCCTAAGGACGATGGTAAAGTTGCAAAGTTACTACCCAACTCTGTCATTGCTCAGCTCTGCCTTCTCATTAATGCGTCACTCAACCTTGGCCATTTTCCATCCCCTTGGAAAGATTCGTGCTCCCCTGAGTAATACAGGCCAACAAGATTACTGACTACGTTTTCCAAGATTATTGACCGGATCGTACTTAACAGGCTCCTGTATATTGACACTTTTAATGACGCTCTACCTAACCATCAATTTGGTTTCCGTAGTCGTGAACCACATTCTAGATGCTTTAGAAGGTCATCAATACTGTTCGGCTGTTTTTCTTGATGTCAGACAGGCTTTTAAAAGGGTTTGGCATGAAGGTCTATTCTACAAATTAATGCCACCATAGAGTATTCTCTCTCTGTTGTATACGGACGTGTTTTATATTTGTTTTCACATTTATTCGCTTAGTGTGTAAATTACCGATTTTTATATTCCCAAAGTTTTCTTTCTCAACTCGGTTGAGCCCGCCGTTTATTGAAAAATAGTTAACGACGCGAGTGCATTGTACATTGTTGTTGTTTCTACATTGTTGTTTTGCGCTCTCTCGCACCGTTTTGCTCTGCTACATCCCCCAAATTCAGTCACCGGCTCTCATTTTCGAGTTAACGGGTCTTTGCTGAATTGATCATATTGCGCTCTTATCTTTCCTCTGCGTTTTCTCAGCCACACAGTTGTTTGTTGGCACTCATCTTAAGCTTTCTGCTTACATTTTGCTACATTCTACATTTTAAACAAGAGAGAAAGCTATAGTCGGGTTGGTGTCCCGACTATCTAATACCCGTCACTCGGCTATAGGGCATGCGAGGGAGATTGAGATATAAACTTTGATCAGCTATAACTTTTTAACGAATGGTCCGATTTAAAAAATTTCACAAAAAATTGTACTTTTCCGAAATATTTAAATTTTTAAAATCGTATATCATCTATTGTGGGCGTTAGAGGGGGCGTGGCACCTTCTGGAAACAAACTTGCGCTGCGTAGGAACTCCAAGAATCTTCATGCCAAATACCGATCCTCTAGCTTTTATAGTTTCCGAGATCTCAGCGTTCATACGGACGGACAGACAGACAGACGGACAGACGGACATGGCTATATCGACTCGGCTAGTGACCCTGATCAAGAATATATATACTTTATAGGGTCGGAAATGCATCCTTCTAGCTAGTTATGTGAAAACATTGCGCACGCTTAATGTGCAGACTTTGGGCATACTGCGGCCAAATTGCTGATCGTACTAGGTCTAATGCCAACCTGGACTGGACGTGCCCTACATGACTACATATCAAAATTGATATTAAAACATTTATGAGGCAAATGGACCTGGAGTTCCAGGCTTTACGTGCTAGATTTACGGTCTTATTAAGTCGGCTTAATGTTTTCCACTCCAACTTTAAAGGTCGGATTCTTCTCAATCAGGTATCATTAAACATAAAGCGTAGTCCTACACTGCCTAATGTCTCTTTACATGTTCCAGAACTCTCGAGCAACCTCTCTCTTCCCAGCCCCACTGCAAGCTATGTGTCGTGCGATCAGGACGATCCCAAAGGGAACGAGTCATCAACGACTGATTCGCTGAACGTAGTTTCGCCTGAGTCTTTAAGGCCTACTAACCGGTCACCGGCTGTTGCCACTTCGGGGGCTCTGCCGCACCTTGTACTGCCTTTAGCTAATCCCCTTGCACCTCCTCCTGCCCCACTTTCTAGCATGATCCCTAGGAAGAACAGCTATAGCCCGGCTCTCGCTTCTCCGGTACCACTCTTTGTCATGTACCTAGAATCGATTTTTGTGTCTAGGTTCAATGCAGCACTAACAGTAAATGACGTGATGCATTATATTGTCACTAACGTATTTATCGTATTCACTGAGACCTGGCTTAACATTTCCGTACACGATAGTGAAATTTTGTCTAATACTTTTTTTGGTTATCGGAAGGATTGTCTGATCCGTCGGGGTGGAGGCGTTCCTATTGGAGTCAAATCCAATTTAACTTCTGAGCTTGTTAATATTTCTGAATCATCATGTATTGAATTTATTTCCGTAAAATTATCTTTCCCAAAAACTAACATTTTTCTAACTTGCACCTATATAAACCCTGGCCCTGAATTTAACGTGTCCGCCTTATATTCAATCTCCTTGTTGCTTGCTGAAACTGACCAATTAATCTTTGTTTTTGATAGTAGCGATGCTGAAGTTAGTCGTTTTCCGTCACTATCTTTACCTGAAGATTGTTATCATCCTACTCCTGTCCGCCATACATTATATCTCCTTGTTGCCTGCTGAAACTGACCAATTAATCTTTGTTTTTGATATAAGCGATGCTGAAGTTAGTCGTTTTCCGCCACTATCTTTACCTGAAGATTGTTATCATCCTAATGGATATTTTAATAATCCTAGGACTGTAATAAATGTACAGCCTAGTTTGTGTTTTAAAAGGACGTATTACGCCAAACTAGTGGAATCTTTATCTACAGTAAGCTGGTCCTATCTAGTTGACCTTCCAATTGATGATGCGGTTGGGTACTTTTATGAGGTCCTTTACCGTCTATTTGATGTACATGCCTCTCTCCTCCATGAAGAAATTTTACAGCTCTCCATAGTTTACCCGTCAAATAGCTTATCTAAAGAATAAAAACAATACTTTTTAAAAGGTTCAAAATATCCGGCTTGCAGACAGACTTTGCTAAATATAGTTCGGCTAAGGCGGAATATATTCAGTACAATTCTGACTGTTAAAAATAAATAAAAATAAAAATTTCCTGTCTCGTTGAAAGCGTGATTTCAAAAGTACCCCTAATTTTATTTCTTTTGTCAATTCTAAACGGAAATCTAACTGCTTCCTTCCTTCTCTTTTTCTCAATAATAATGTAGCATCTGATGATATTTCCAATTATTCGCAGATTATTGATTCAGTGAACCATACCTTGTGAACCCTTTAGGCTTTCCTCCAAATCTACTTGAGTGGATACTTTCCTACCTTTCTAATAGAACTCAAATGGTCTGTTTTAACAATAGAATTTCCAAATTATTTAACGTTACTTCTGGAGTGCCACAGGGTAGCCACCTGGGTCCTTTACTCTTTGGCTTAACGATTAACGATCTACCTAATGTTATGAAATCATCTACCGTATTAATGTATGCAGATGTCTGTCCATGTGTCTACCTAATTTATATAATGACCTACAATTAGATCTTGACTGTTTGTATACGTGGTGCATAACTAACATGTTAAATTTTAACTATTCTAAATGTAACTTTATGACCTTTTATCGTTGTAATCCATCTCTGTATTCTATTCTATCGGAAATAACGCCCTTGAACGTATTTTTTCAGTTCAGGATCTTTGCGTTTTATTTGATCATAAACATAGTTTTGAAGAAAAAGCCAGAAGTCTTTTTGCATTTATAAAGCGTTGGGGTCAGTTTGACAGTGTCTGTGGGTCAGCAAGAACGAAACAGGACAAAATGGACTGGCTACTTAGTTCAGATAGCGGGATATTCTTCCAGGCCAAAGTACGGCTCTGTACAACACACAGTGGCTCCTTGGGCCTTGGGTAATAAATCAATGTTTTGACTTTGTGCGACCCCAACTAATCGACAGGAAATTGATCCACTATTATAAATATGTAGCCCTTTTTTTTTGTAAAAGGTATTTAAAAAGTTGATCAATTTTTCACTTAAAAAAACACGTAGTTTTTAGGTAATTTTCCGCACTTTCGGGGAGTATATCTTAAAAACTAGGTGTCAAGAGCCAAAAAAGGTAAAAAAAGGCATGGTCCCAAATTTTGTATTTTCGTCGATCCCTGGTAAAATCAAGACCTGTCTTGCACAATTATTACGTTATAATTTTAAATGTATTTTTTCATTTATTTATTATTCAAAAATGTATTTTTCTTCAATTATGTGTACAAAATTGGATAGGAAAGTAGAGAAACATTTTTTTCGAGTGACTGGGCGGTAAAAAATCAAATCAGTCAAAAATCACAAAAAACGTGATTACGTAATATATGGATTTCAGTTTATAGATATAGATATAGATACCGTAAAGTTAGTTTAATAAAATGAGTCTCACTGTGTCTTTAGATCCTCATCTTGAGCACCACCCTGCGAGTGACGCCACCCACACTAAGGATCCATCATTTGATGCACCACGCATTATCGTTGTCCATTTGGTCGGCTACTGTACTGTAATTTCTGTCTTCAGTTTTTTCTGTCTTTGCTCATGCGGTTATTCCACTACATTGTTCGGCTCATTCATTAGAGCATTCATTAGAGGCTTTGAAAGGGACAAATATATATACACCTACTGGATTTTTTTGGATTCGTAGGAACGGTCACACTAATTTTAAAAAGTAAACAAAGTCGTCTAAAATGTCGAAAAATTTGTTTTCGGATGAAATGTGCGATTATCTCATTGATTGCGTCCACGCAAACGAAGCTATTTGGAACCATGGCAGTCCAATGTATAAAGTGAAGCACTTAAAAGTCGACTTTTGGCAAAAACTGGCCGAGGAGCTCAATTTAAAGTTTTCCCCAGCAGTTTTGATTCAGTCAGGTAAGTCAATTTTGTTTTGCGTGGTTATATATTTTGTTAATTATAAACTAAATATGTTATATCTCTAGCTGATTGTACTCGAAAATGGAACAACCTAAAATCCTACTACAATCACGAGAGCCAAAAATTGTTAAAGGCAAAAAAAAGTGGAGCCGCTGCTGAAACTTTGGAGGCTCTAGACCAGTGGAAGGGGTGCATGTCATAACGCCCGGTGACATAGCGCCCGCGGGCGCTATGTCACACTAAACAGTGTCATAAGGCCCGTGGGCCTTATGACACTTTTACGAGTGTCATAACGCCCTTTCAAAAAATGTCATAGTGCCCACGGGCGTTATGACACTTTTAAAAGTGTCATAACGCCCGCAACTTCTAAAAAAATTTTAAAATGCATTTTGAGTTAATGAGAATACCGATAAGAGAATTACTGTTTGTTATGTTGTAAAGCTCATTCAGAATCAATGAGATTATCGAGAAGAGAAGTACCGTTTATTATGATACCTCTCAAGCTTTTTCATATTTTAGTCAGTTAATCACTGATTTTTGAACAACGTGGACGCGATATGGAGGCTGTTGAACCTTTCGAATACAAAATTGTTGCTGGCTTTCGCAAAAATTCTATGTTCCAGTTCTGATTCAGAAGATGAAGATGTGGAAAACACTTTCCAGTTCAGCCAAATGGCTTACGTGCTAAAATGTATTATTTGCGTTTTTCTACTAAGTATGCACTTCAAAATATGCTTTGACTGCTTCAAAAATCTGGAACAGCGTTCAAAAAACCTTCTATTGCTCTGCCCATACTGCAGACGGATAGTTGAAAATCATTTACAAGTATTTCAATAAATTGTTGAATAGACCGCAAGCAAAAATTTTTTTTCTAAAAAATCGCGCGATTTTTTAGAACAAAAATTTTGCCTGCGGCGCTTTTTATGGGTCCCCATATTTAACTGTCAGCTCATTACTCATTGCTACATTATTCTTCAATACTATATGTTACTCGCATTTATAAGAATTTTTATAAAATGTTAAATAGGGCGCAGACAAACATTCATTATTATATTATATTATATTATATAGAGAAATATGTTACTCGCATTTACAAGAATTTCAACAAAATGTTAAATAGGGCGCAGACCAAATTTTGTTTGAATAAAGGTGCAAGCCGCATTATTGTTTAATGCACGCACTCAAGCTGAATACGACTTCTTTACTTATATAAATAATAGTTAAATATATTTTCCCTGAGGGCGTTATGTCACTTTCCTGTGTGTCATAAGGCCCTCAAAAAAACTGACATAGCGCCTGCGGGCGTTATGACACTTTTGAGTATGTCATAAGGCCCACGGGCCTTATGACACTTTTGAGTGCGTCATAACGCCCGCGGGCCTTATGACACCGGGCGTTATGACATGCACCCCAGTGGAAGCACAAAGCCAAAATGGAATTTCTGTCGGGACTTAGTACTCCACTAGCCTCTGTGAACAACTTTAATAAGAGAAGCCTTGATGTAAGAAGGTTATCATTATTTAAAGTACATTTTTGTAACCAATCTTTTGTAGATGCTGGACGATTCCACTTTGGATATGGACGAATCCTTAACAGAAGCAGAAATGAGCTCGAAAGCACCTTCAACCAGTTTCATTGCCAGAAGACGCCACGCGACCAAAAAAAAAAGTACTTGTGTCGAGGATAGGGATACCGTAGCTCAGGCCTTAGTGGAATCAGCAAAGCATATTGTGTCTGCTGTCCAAAAAAAGGAAACTGGGGACAATGGACTATTCCATTTCACGGAGTATCTTCGTGACAGCTTATCTCGCCTGGATCCTGATCTGCAGCTAAAAGCGAAGAGAGTGTTTTCGGATACCATGCTGGAGCTGGAGAGCATGCAGTTAAACAGGAACAATGATTAACCATTCTTCGAATAAAAATGCCATACTTTAATCTTTAATTAATCTGTTATATTTTTAGGAAGAATTACAAAAATACGTTTCAAACTGGCCTCTTATTTGCTCCGCTTTTTTTGTGGTCCTAATGCTCCTGTGGTCCACTAAAATATCCTCATAGCTTACTGATAGGATATTACTTAGATCGGTTGGGCCAAGGATGTCTGAAGCAGTTTGGAACTTCTCCTCAATTAAAAAATTGTGCAAACATACGCACGTAACCACAATTTGAGCCGCTTCCTTGGGAGTCCTGTTGATTGCCTGAAACAAAACCTGGAACCGATTGGCCAGTATTCCGAACGCATTTTCTACCACTCGCCGATTCCTTGACAGCATGTAATTGTAATGTTGGCGGCTTTCAGATTGCTTGGTTTGTGTGTATGGTTTCATCATGTATTCCGTCAGAGGGAAAGCATCATCTGCGACGAATACGTAGGGTAGAACGATTGAGGAATTGGGTAACATGGACGGTCCAGGAATATGCACTTCATTTGCCTCAATGGCATATCTTACGTCCGAGTGCAGCCAAAGACCTGCATCACCCACGCGACCATTCGCTCCGACATCGGCGTAGATAAATTTGTAGTTGGCGTCTACAATGCCCATTAATATAATCGAGTTATCCCCTTTATAATTGAAGTAGCTCGATCCTCCGCTTTTTAAGGATCGAATTTTGCAGTGTTTTCCATCGATGGCACCTATGCAGTTCGGAAATCCCCACTGTTTGTAAAAATCATCCGCTATTTTTTCCCATTCGGATGTGGTTGATGGAAATGAGAGATATTTCTCGTTCAAAACTTTGAAAATAGCAGGGATTGTCTCCTTCAATATTTTTGAAATCGTTGATTGGTGGATCCGAAACGGGAACTGCAGCGACGTTTGCGTCTCCCCTGTGGCTAAATAGCGTAGGGTCACCTGCAACCGTTCCGTTGGTCCAATACAGCGTCTCATAGGTGTGTCTTTCCTCGAGATCAGAGGCTGCACTAGCTCCAAAATAGTTTGGAACTGGTGCGGCGTCATACGAAGCACAGTTATATAAATCCTGGAGTCTTCATCTAAGATCTCCGGGAGAAGTTTATGCGAAAACCCTGGAAATAATATTATATGTAAAATATTATAATATAAATTGTTTTTATTTACATACCTTCTTGGTCTCGGCGTAACAGCCAGGCCGCTGACCACATTTGTCTAGCTTTTTTGTTATTCTTTATACTCATGTGGGCCGCATAAAGTTTCAAAATTGCTGAAAACAGCATCAAATTCTTTTTTGTGGTTGAATCCATTTCACAGTAGCACAGTAGCATGAGCAAAATTGTACTTTTTAGATTCAATTTTGCTCATTGCTCATCGGTCCAGGTAATACCGTTTGGAAGTATTTTAAAATCCCAAAAAAAAATACTAAAATTGCCCATCGGTTTTTACAATTTTGCTCATTTATTGCTCTTTGCAGCTGACATATATCTGTCTTGCTCGCACCTACGTAAAATCGTATAGGCTGAGAAAAAATTGCTCTAATGAATGAACCGAACAATGTAGTGGAATAACCGCATCAACAGTAAACAGTTTGTTTTGTGTCAAATGTGTTTCTGTTTTCCAGAGACAGTTATTCTGGGACAGTTATTCATATGTGTCTCAGTGTCGAATAGTAAAAGTTTAAAATACAAATTTTTAAAAATGGGTCGCCCAAAAAAACATGAAAACGTGTATTTCTTTTTTAAATACGAATCAAATATATTGCAATTTTTTGATGACCTGAAGATGCATTTAACTGCTCTTGCTCAGGTAGTGCTGGCGTCACCAGCCACACAGGTGTCTGTGAGAAGGGCATTTTCCGCACTGCATTATGAGAAAAAAAACTCTCTTAGTGCGGAGAATTAAATTCGCTTTTAATTGTAAAGCTGAACGCCAGTTTAAATCGAAAATCAAAGAATTGATGCTAGATCAAAATTAGTTGCAAACTTATAATCATATATTCAACCCTACTTTGTTAGATTTTAAGTATTTCTTTTAAATTAAATTATTCTTTTTACTCTATCCGATGTGACTAGCGCAATAAATATAAGTTTTTACTTGTAGCGTTAGGATATAAACAAATAAATAAATAAATAAATAAAGTGTATTCAATAAATTGGTAACACATGAAATTTATATGCACTCATGTACAAATTGTTATAAAATAAATTATTATTCGGCAATACGAAGTTTACATATATACCCTAAAACCATCCCATGCATAAAAACTGTTTATATAACTTATGGAAAAGACTTAACATTTTTAAGTACAAAAAATAAGCACACAATCCAAAAGACACTTGTTCTGAGACAGTTATGGGTTTTATCATTCAAAAACACTTATTCAGTGAGGGGAAAGCAATAGTCTCCCTTTTTTTCTGTTATTGAGAGACAAAAATAAGGTTTGTGTCAGTCGAAAACAGTCAACAGAAAACACTTTGGAACAAGAAATAACTGTTTTCTGTCCGAGACTGTCAGAAAATTTTACAATTTTTCTGTTTTGTGAGTAACAAGACAGTTTCAGAAATAAGTGTTAACAGTTATTTACGAGCTCTGAACAAGAGTTATAACCTGCTCGCATCAGTCATGGGGTCAATACGGCAATGATTAAGTTGCTACCAACTCTCAGCTCTTATTGATTCAGGATCACAAATGGCTTTAATACTACCCTTACAACTTCTGTATTTGGTATTGAAGGCAATCCAAAAACAGTACAGCAAAGAGTAAATGTTCAAATGAAATCCATAAAATCTTTACTCAATAAGTTAAAGTTTTTGGGTTACCACTTGAGACCGTAATAATTATAAGCTTTATTAAAGAAATCTTTATCAAGAAATTAAGTACCAAATTAATCGTACTTTGTTTATTTTTTTATAAATTCTCAAAATATAATTATTATTTGAAACAAAAGTAATGATTATTTTCAATTTTTAATTGACTTGACCTGTTTCTAAACATAAACGAGAGGATTTTTGCGAGCTCAAGGTCATGGTTGGTTATATAAATAACTCAACAATTTTTAGCATTTCAACACACTTGCACTCGCTGGGGAGCGAACCTCGGACTTTCTAGTATTTGCAAATTTCGGCAGGTAGTCAACCTTGCTTCATCAGCTAGATAAGAGGATGTGAGCTGAGCGTCGAAACTTCTATATATATTACATCTAGGAATATGTAATTGAGAAAAACATACTTTTAGGATGGTGACATATTTCAAAGCTTCGTCGCTTAAACTTCTAATGTGTGTGAAAGCTCTCATTTATGTTAAAAAACAGGTCAAGTCAATTAAAAATTGAAACTATTAAGGGTCGACACGCCCTTGAAAAACATCCGCATAATAAATCAGCCAAAAAAATTTACGTTTTCGAAAATCACAATTATTATTATTATTATTTTAGACAACCACACTAGCTTTCACACACATTCGAAGTTTAAGCGACGCAGCTTTGAAATTTCACCATTTAGAGGTTTAATTCTCAATTCTATTCCTAGATGTGATTTCAGAAGTTTCGACGCTAGCTCACATCCTCTTTCTAGCTGTAAGCAAGGTTGACTCCTGCCGAATTTAATCTGAAGGTGAGGTTCACTCCCAGCGAGTAAGTGTGTTGAAATCTAAATTTTGAGTTATTTTTCAACCACGACTTGAGTTCGCAAATCTTTATAATTTTATTATTAAAAATAAAACTTTAAATGGTCAGAAAATCATTAACTTTTAAGTTTTCATTTCTTTTCATTTAATACGGTTGGCTTTAAAAGGGCTCAGAAATATAATTGGAAGACCACGGTATTACATTAAAGGCACTTTTAAGTTTTTACAATTACCGGATACCACCTTGAACCTAGAATCAAATTCAAAAAACAGATTTTTAAAACTTTGAGTTTCTTTTTTTTGTAATGTAACAAAGCTGGAATAATTGTCCGATGTTAAAACGAAAGAAATAATATAATCACAGACACAATTAATTTATAAATTAAAAATTAAACCGGATATTAAAACTATGATGCATAAGAAACTGTGAGGAGTTAAATAACTGTCTGTGTCTTTCCTCGAGATCAGAGGCCGCACTAGCTCCAAAATAGTTTGGAACTGGTGCGGCGTCATGAAGCACAGTTATATAAATCCTGGAGTCTTCATCTAAGATCTCCGGGAGAAGTTTATGCGAAAACCCTGGAAATAATATTATATGTAAAATATTATAATATAAATTGTTTTTATTTACATACTATCTTGGTCTCGGCGTAACAGCCAGGCCGCTGACCACATTTGTCTAGCTTTTTTGTTATTCTTTATACTCATGTGGGCCGCATAAAGTTTCAAAATTGCTGAAAACAGCATCAAATTCTTTTTTGTGGTTGAATCCATTTCACAGTAGCTCTAACGAATGAGCAAAATTGTACTTTTTAGATTCAATTTTGCTCATTGCTCATCGGTCCAGGTAATACCGTTTGGAAGTATTTTAAAATCCCAAAAAAAAATACTAAAATTGCCCATCGGTTTTTACAATTTTGCTCATTTATTGCTCTTTGCAGCTGACATATATCTGTCTTGCTCGCACCTACGTAAAATCGTATAGGCTGAGAAAAAATTGCTCTAATGAATGAACCGAACAATGTAGTGGAATAACCGCATCAACAGTAAACAGTTTGTTTTGTGTCAAATGTGTTTCTGTTTTCCAGAGACAGTTATTCTGGGACAGTTATTCATATGTGTCTCAGTGTCGAATAGTAAAAGTTTAAAATACAAATTTTTAAAAATGGGTCGCCCAAAAAAACATGAAAACGTGTATTTCTTTTTTAAATACGAATCAAATATATTGCAATTTTTTGATGACCTGAAGATGCATTTAACTGCTCTTGCTCAGGTAGTGCTGGCGTCACCAGCCACACAGGTGTCTGTGAGAAGGGCATTTTCCGCACTGCATTATGAGAAAAAAAACTCTCTAGTGCGGGGGTTTTTTTTGTTTTTTTTTTTTTTTTTTTTTTTTTTTTTTTTTTTTTTTTATGGATGATAGATATATTGAAGATTTTTTTTGAGTTTTTTTTTTTTTGTATGTAAGTGGATATTGTGATGTTAGAAGAAATAATATAATCACAGACACAATTAATTTATAAATTAAAAATTAAACCGGATATTAAAAACTATGATGATAAGAAACTGTGAGGAGTTAAATAACTCCGCACAAATACCACAAAAATAACTTGCATGGAGACCTGCCAGTTGCTACTTACGCAACTAATTCGCGTAGTAACGGCAACGCAGGAAAAGAGAGTTTGGAGAAAGCAGTTGAAGAGAGAGTGGAGAGAAGTAGGGAGAGAGTTTGGAGAGTACTAGGAGAGAGAGGGTACAGGGCACGAACCCAGAGAGAGTTTGGAGAGATTGGGAGAGACGGTGCGGAGAGAGGCGTCAGAACGAGAGGGCACTAGTCAGAGCAAAGGTCAGAGAAAGGAGAGGCTAAGGATTAACGGGACCCGGAGGCCTATATAAGCGGGCCCAGCGCTGGAATCAGGACCAGTCATCGAGTCATGAACAACGTATAGTAAAGTCAAAGAGAAACAGCCGTGGAAAACCAGCAAGGAGCAAGATCGCTACGTTAAGACGTTCGGGACCAAGCAAGTCTCCGAATTGCGACACAGGTAGCTGAGGTCCTTCAAGGCAACGCACGGCTAAGTCTGCAGAACATCAAGGTTGGCTGGAGTACCGACCATCCCGACTATCTTGGCTGTAATACCGATTAGTCCGGCTACGTTGGCTGTAATACCGGTCAGTTTAGCTGCATCGGCTGTAAATACCGATCAGGCAGACGGGCCTAAGCATAGAAGAGATGCAATAATAAGGCCAGCGAAGAGATTCGAGCAAAGACAGAAAGACATTCCAGGAGTCACCGAGTCGCGAAGCAGGTCAGAGAATGGTCTTTCAGAGAAACCACTCGAATTCTTGAAACAGGTGGAATGGTCCGCGAATACCTACGGGTTGGACTTGAATTTGATACCTCGAGCGATGCCTGAGCTACTTCAAGGAAGAGCATTAAAATGGTTCATCCAAACGTTCTTCCTACCAGGAGGATATTTTGCCAAGCTAGAGGACCAGGTCAAAGC
Organism: Drosophila prostipennis; assembly: GCA_037075205.1. Classification (NCBI taxonomy): domain Eukaryota; kingdom Metazoa; phylum Arthropoda; class Insecta; order Diptera; family Drosophilidae; genus Drosophila; species Drosophila prostipennis. The sequence continues at coordinate 35,840 of JBAMCJ010007429.1, forward strand.
TCGAAAGCAGGGATTCAGGGAGCCGTTCAAAGATTACTTGGTGGAAATGCAGACCATGCAGAAATGCAGAATTTCCCTCCGAACATACAAGGTCGACGACCTGGAAGCCCTCATGATCTTGGCCGACGAGTACGAAAAGCTGGAAAAAGAGCGGGAAGCATTCTCCCAAGAGAATAAGTTCAGCAGGACACAAACTACAGTCCCGACTCAGGTGACATGTAGAAGATGCGAGGATACCAGCAGGCAAGACAGGCCAACCGAAACATCGCGAAACACGCCGAACATGGAATATCAGAGGCAGCAGTCAAACACTTTATGGAGACCACCGAACACCACCCAGAGACCACAAAGCACGCCAGCAGGAAGCAACCAAGCCCAATACATAACCAACCCGCAGGAGGCGTGTCGCAAATTTGGCGGACACGGGCATTGGGCAAGAGGTTGCCGAAACCAACGGTTGCTATTCTGCTGGATATGCGGCAAGGTGGGGGTGAGATGCATGGAATGCTGCCAGAAAGCGGGAAATGGCCAGCGATCCCAGCCGCAGAGAGGCGAGCGGGGGTCGCACGCGGATACCTCTCCAATCTAACGGGCAGGCTAATCGAAGAGGAGCAACAGTTGTCCGCAGCGGTGACGATTGGTGGGAACTCGTACAAAGCCACAATCGACACCGGGGCAACAGCGAGCTTTACTAGCGAAGAACTGGCGGACAATCTGGCTGCTCTGGACGAGGCATCAAGTTAGGTTGGCAGACGGAAGGTGCAGCGGAATAAGCGCGTAGCTCGATGTAGAAGTCGCATTCGGCAACAAACGACGCACTGGTGCTGGGCTGGAATTTTCTCACACAGGTTGGCGCTGAGATAAAGTGCGCAGGTCACGAAATCCGCATACCGGCCAGGAACAGACACAACGGATGGCTGGAGGAAAAATTGTCGGTGGCAGTTGTTCACGAAGACCGCGAGGAAGGAAACATCGAGCAATTCCTAGAAGCAGAGCTGGCCGAATTCCGAACCATGAGCGGAACTTCGAACGTGGCCGAGCACCAAATCACCATGAAGGACGACAAACCTATAAAACAAAGATACTACCCTAAGAACCCCAAAGTTTAAGGGAAGATCAATGCAAAGGTGGACGAACTTCTGCAAATGGGTTTCATAGAACACTCGAAGAGCCCTTAGTGATGGTGAAGGACGCGTTCCCAATGCCACGTACAAACTACATCGTGGACCAACTACGAGAAGCACGCTATATCAGCAGCCTGGACTTAAAGGATGGATACTGGCAGATTCCGCTGAAGGAAGCAAGTAGAAAGTTCACGGCGTTCATGGTGCCAGGAAAGGGGCTCTTCCAGTGGAGAGTTATGCCATTCGGATTACACTCAGCATCCGCAACATTTCGAAGGACCTTGGACCAAGTGATTGGACCGACATAATCGTCATCGGACGCACTCAACGAGAACACGAGGACAATCTTAGAGAAGTGTTTCTGCGTCTGAAGGAGGCGAACCTGAGAATAAACCCCGAGAAGCGTCAATTCTTCAAAAAGGAGCTGCTGTACCTGGGACATCGAGTTACAAGTCAAGGAATTGGCACAGACCCAGAAAAGGTCGCTGCCATAGCCCAGTTAGAACCACCTGAAACCGTCCGCGAACTAAGGCAATACCTAGGGGTGGCATTTTTGTACCGGACTTCGCACGCATGGTTAAGCCGCTCAACGACCTACTCCGCAAGGGCATGAAGTGGATATGGACACAAGAACATCAACAGGCATTCGAGAAGGTGAAGGCGAGGCTGATGACTGACCCAGTGTTAGCATGTCCAGATTTTGGAAGAACATTCATCCTGCAAACAGACGCCAGCGCCAACGGCATAGGTGCGATTCTGACACAGAATACGGAAGACGTCGAGAAAGTTATATTATACTCCAGTCGAACGTTAAATGGAGCCGAGAAAAACTATTCGACAACGGAGAAAGAGTGCTTGGCCATTGTCTGGGCAATTCGAAAACTAAGGCCCTACCTGGAAGGCTACCACTTCAAGGTGGGAACGGATCACATGGCACTGAAATGGCTGAACAGCATTGAGAGCCCGTCCGGAAGAATCGCCAGGTGGGCCCTTGAGTTGCAACAATACGACTTTGAGGTTGCGTACAGAAAGGGCCAATTGAACCTGGTAGCCGACGCACTGTCCAGACAGCCGGTGCCGGAAACTCTCCGGAGAGCGAAAGAGTTGGTGCCAAATACGGAATGTATCTGGATCAGGGACATGCGTGAGAAGATAAAAACACAGCCGCAGAAATTCCCAGACTACGTGTTCGATGCCGAAACGCTGTACAGGCAGATCCCACACAGAGCTGACAACGAAGATTTGGTGGCCTGGAAGCTGTGCGTCCCTACAGAGCTAAGGGAAACGGTCCTACAAGAAAATCACGACTCCCCAGCGGCCGGCCATGTAGGAAGCCGGAGGACGATTGCCCGTCTAGCTGCCAGATACTACTGGCCAGGAATGCAAAGGGACGCGAGAGCATACGTTCGGAAATGCGAAGAGTGCCTAAAATATAAACTTAATCAGAGTCAAGCGGCGGGGAAAATGCTGACTCAAATCCCGGAAGAACCATGGGCAACGGTGTTCGCGGATTTTGTGGGCCCCTGCCTAGATCGAAGCACGGTAACCAAATGTTGTTGGTGCTAATCGACCGTTTCTCAAGATGGAGAGAATTGGTGCCATTACGAACCGCAACAGCAGAAACCCTGCTCGGTTCGGAGTTCCGAAAGTGGTGATTACGGACAAAGGGGTGCAGTTTGCCAGTCGGGCATTTAAGAAGTTTCTTCACGACATGGGAATAAAACAAAAATTCACGGCACCATACACTCCTCAAGAAAATCCCACCGAGCGCGAACCGAACCGTAAAAACCATGATCGCACAATTTGCCGGACAAAACCAAAGGAACTGGGATGAAAAGTGGCCAGAAATAATGCTAGCAGTTAACTCAAGCGTATCCGAGTCCACAGGATACTCGCCTTCCTTTCTGACGCAGGGCAGAGAACCACGGTTGCCAAACGCGTTGTATGACAGAGAACGGACGGAGGACGGAGGACAGAGGACGGAGATACAGGCGCAGAAGAAACTGAACGTGAAGGTGGACAAACAGGAAACCAATCGTTTAATCGTCAAGCGAATGCAGAACCACCAGTATCCAAGACCGCAGAGACCGTAGCCACCGTTTTATCGTCAGGCCAAAACCGGAGTCAACGGAGCACGCCACACACGAGCTAGGACTCTGATCATTCAAGCACATACCTGAGTCAACGACGGAGCGCAGCTGATGGCACAGAGCAGGCACCACGGTCCGGAAATACATGCAGCAAGGGCCGACCGTTTATTCGTCAGGCAGCGGCCGGAGTCAACGGATTAAGTGGCCAGCTAAATGCAGAAGCGGAAGCCGTTTCTAATTTTTCCACCGAAAACAACCGGGTCCAGGATGCAGGAGGCTAAGTCAGGCCGTTTCTTCGTCAGGCTAAAGCCGGAGTCAACGGTCCAAGCCAAGCCGCTACATTTGGATGCAGTCATAAAAGCGGGCAAGCCAGATTCAAACCTACGACTCTATGCCAAAAGCCACGATCCGAAGGATTCACTCGTCATCTGTAGAAAGGGGGAAGACAGTAAAGCTCAATAGCTATACTATATCAAGCAAAAAAATCGCGCACGCGCAATAAACAAAACAAAAAAATCTTCGCGAAAGCTGAAAGAAAGAGCAAAGGGTGAATACAAGTCTGCAACGAAAGTCAACTCACTACGGCCAAACAAACGGCCCACCACGACCCACGGACAGAGAATAACCAACCAGATCAACAGGCAACTACAACCGGTAGGGGCATTGACCCCACCATAAGGGCAGCAAGGGGCATAAGGGCAATATGGCTGAAGCTGGAACCACCAAGTCATTGTTGCCAATCCACCATAAGCTTAGGGAAGGGGGAGCCAGCGATATTTGGCGGTCGACTGGCACTGTCGTATAACAGCCGATCGATGGGCACGAGACAATGAAAATATCGGCATATGAAGGGTCACACTGATAGATGACGATGACTAGGTGGCAACGCCGCTTCGTGATATCGATAGTCAGTCATGTTATCGATCGCAGTATATTAGTGTGACCAAGACGAACAACAGGAGACCGCGAATCTTACTGGAGCGGGAAATTTAAATGTCAACGGCAACATTAGGAATCAAGAAATATTGCGCCAACTCAACAAGGAGCTGTGGGCGTCGATGGAAGGATCGATAAGACTCAAAGGCAATGAGGATACACAGGATAAAAGCCGGAGAGGAACAACGAGAATTCGTACATCTAAGGATGGAACCAGAGCGGGCAGAAGAGCGAGAGGACTCGAAGGCTACAAGGATACACAGGGTAACAGCCGGAGAAAAGGATCGAGCTTACTTTTGTTATCCGAAGAAAGGGGGGAATACCCCAAAAATAACTGCATGGAGACCTGCCAGTTGCTACTTACGCAACTAATTCGCGTAGTAACGGCAACGCAGGGAAGGAGAGTTTGGAGAAAGCAGTTGAAGAGAGAGTGGAGAGTGGACTTTAGTGTGGTGCCGTGCGCAGAGGGCGAAAGGTCGAACGGTAAAACCGCGGACTCTGGACCCTGGATTGGAGAGAAGAAAAGGAGAGGCCGAGGATTAACGGGACCCGGAGGCCTATATAAGCGGGCCCAGCGCTGGAATTAGGACCAGTCATCGAGCATCAAATCGCGAGTGAACAACGTATAGTAAGGCCAAAAAGAAACGGCTAAGTCTGCAGAACATCAAGGTTGGCTGGAGTACCGACCATCCCGACTATATTGGCTGTAATACCGATTAGTCCGGCTACGTTGACTGTAATACCGGTCAGTTTAGCTGCATTGGCTGTAAATACCGAGCAGGCAAGCTGTGCCGGCTGTAATACCGACTAGTACGGCTACATTGGCTGTAATACCGATAGTCTAACTGCGTACGACTAAGTTGGCTGCAATACCGATTAGTCCAGCTGCGTCGGCGGTAATACCGATCAGTTGAGCAGGACATAGGCAGACTTGGCACGGACATCCCCACCAGTGCGTTGGGCACGAACAGCGGACTTTAAGGGAGCAACGCGGGACAACGCAGCAACAAGTCGCCAAGGACATCGACGAGGACAAGCATCCAGGGATTGCGCCGAGAGCCAAGCTTCAGGTACGATCGCAACAGCCAGGAGGGAAGGTAGGGTGGAACGTTCGTTTTTTTCTGGGCGTTTGCTACAGGGACTGCTGGCGTAAACCGGCCGTAGTACCGGGGCGTCAAAGGAAACTGAGTAGGCGTCTAGCAGGACCGGCCGGGACAGAGCAAGGGACAGGAGGCTGCGGCTGGCAGGACGAAGGTCTTGCAAGCGTGGTGCCTGTTCACCCAAGTCTGAGAACGGTGACGCTTCCCTAAGCCCAACGACCCAACTCCACGCCCTCGTCTACGAGTGGTAGCAAAAGTACCCGGAGCATCCAGGAGCACCTGCAGAGCCGTAAATAAACGCATCCTTGAACCGAATTCTGAAGTGTTGTTACTGTTAACCGGGCGGTCACGTTTATATAAATTTGCTGCGACGAATACACAAATCTACTGAGCTAGCCGCACGATCTTCGTAGCGAGCAAACCACAAAACTTACTGGTATAGTTGTTTTAATCTAGGACTGTTCTTTGACCATGATTTTTTTGTTTACAAAAAAGTAATAATGATTATTTGTGGTCCGTGGTAAGTACACATACAAGTTGAACAGCCACCTTATCAGTTGAACCCGCGATGGCGTCGACGGGCGGATTCACCAACAAGGTGGAGGATATGCTTGCCAACAAAAGGCAACGCTCACACGAGAGTGCCGACAAGAACATTGAGCAAGCGGAAGCACGGGCCCTAGGAGACAGGTTCTCCGCCACCAAAAGAAGCCAAAAGGACCAAAAAGAATGCTAGGGTCAGTGATGTAGTTAACCGACACCTGATCGTGGCAATTATTGACATGAATGAAAAAAATGGGAAGATGACAGAGGCGCGCTGGAAGATCGTCCATGCGCGACTGATTGAGTCTCTCTTTGCACGGATGGAAGAAGCACCCACAGCCCCCATGCCCACATTCGATGGTGCAGGGTGGTTGAACGTTGTAAAAATCCTGATCCGATCCGACAAGGAAGTGACTGACGAAAACGGTCTGCCAACTGGGAGGGCGCCAAGCTAGAGGTTGTGGACAGGAAATTAATCCTATCCATACCAAAGGCGAAAGTGCTCTTCCCCATCGCAATCCAAAGGGATCGGGCGCTAAAGCTGCTTCAACGGCAAACTCCAGACGTCCCAACGGCGAATTGGAAGATTCTGCACATGGCCAGCCCGCTACCCAACGAGAGGGGCCAAAGTGTGGTTCTCCAAATCAACAAGGAGGCGGAGGATCTACCCCTCACCCCAAGAAGCGACACCCCGACGACAAAGGCGCACAAATCCGGCAGGCAGGCCAGGTGGAAAAGGACCTAGGTCTGGAAGCCATTGTGGATGCCGCCCAGGAACTTGCTCTGGACGACTCGGAAGACGAAGAGGTCGGTGACCTGACTGTAATTGCCAACCCGTAACACTGAGGGTGCTGCAGCTCAATCTTCTTAAAAGCAGACTCGCATCGGCGGAGCTCCTGATTGCCCTAGAGCGAGGGCCCATCGACTTGGTTCAAGCGGCATGGATTGCCTCGGGCAATATCGTGGCCGGACTAAGGTTCTCAAACTACAATACATTCTACTCACCAACGGTAAGCAGGAACAGAAGCGCCGTACTTGTGCGGAAGGGCATCCATGCTAACGTTATGCCTCATTACAGCTCTGACGACTTGACTGCGGTGATGCTAGAAAGCGAGGAGCAGCGCCTCTTAGGAGCCTCCTGCTACATGGCACACGACAGACCGGGGCCACCAGACGAGCTGGGCAGCTTGATGGAGCTAGGCTCGAAGGATGACCAACTCCGCATTAATGCAGATGCCAATGCACACCACAGCGCGTTGGGAAGCTCAGACATCAACGACGGAGGTGAGTCACTCTTAGACTTTATTCTATCTACTAATCTATATATAGCAAACGTCAGGGAGGAACACACCTTCGTAGGTCCCATCTCGTCAAACGTGCTAGATGTAACACTTGTAAAGGGACAGAGTACTCTGTTCTCCGAATGGAGGGTCCTAAAAACGCCATCCTTTTCGGCCCATAGGTATACTACCTATATACACTCCAAAGGTAGCTGTCTATAGAAACCCCCGGAACACGAACTGGGAAAAGTTTACAAGGACAGTGACCTCGGAACTTGCGACTAGCCCAGGCGTAGTAAAATCCAAGAGAGACATAGAAAGGTCCCTAGAGACCCAGTCCATGGAATTACTGGATGCGTATCACGCATCATGCCTGACTTCCAGAACAAGTATTCCACCATGGTGGAATCGGGAACTGACACTCCAAAGAAATAACCTTCGAGAATTCTTCAAAATCGCCAAAAAGGCAGACGATGAGATCATCAACGAGGAATATAAAATCCTACTTAGGGATTACAAGAAGGAAACGCACAGGGCACAGAGAAGCTCGTAGAGAAACTTCTGCTCCAGCATCGAGAATGTCCCGGACTCCGGAAGCTGCTCTCAAAGCAACCTACCATACAGAGTCAGCTAAAATGCGACGACGGACAGTGGACTGAGGGCATTGAAGAGGCCCTAACAGCACTTATGCAATCGCACTTCCCAGGATGCACGGATGTCCTAGACGCCATCACGCACCAAGACATAGCAACAGGCGAAGAACGCCCCCCATACGATCTAATAACAACTACGAAAATCAACTGGTCCATAGACTCCTTTGCGGGCTATAAGGCACCAGGACTAGATGAAATATTTCCAGCCATGTTACAGGCGATCAAGGAAAGGATCACACCATGTTTATATGAAATATACTTTGCATGTCTAAGCACGGGCTATATCCCAATCCAATAAGGGACCTTGCAGTCACGCAAGCCCCATGGATTACAGCCCGATAAGCCTTACATCATTCATACTCCAGACACTGGAAAAGCTGATGGATCTACACATCAGGAATGATGTAGGGAGGCTCATGTCATCCAACCAGCACTCCTTGCTAGTAGCAATGCGGACAAGACGGCCCTCATTCTCTTTACTAAGAGATACAAGGTACCGAAATGGACCCCCCCCGAAAATTGGCGCAACCAGGCTGACCCCGAAAACTTAGGTCAAGTACCTAGCAGAGTACTGGACTGCAAGCTGACATGGAGACCCAATGTAGTGGAAAGGGTGAAAAAGAAAGCATCCAAGAAGACGCTTAGCAGCACATGGGACCTGTCACCTACTCTGATACACTGGATCTCCAGACTTAGACGCATAGACTGCTACACTGCTCAATTTTTTTAACCAGTCCTTTTATTCACTACTTTCGTTAATTTTTACCATGGGTGAAAGTGAATTGATTTTCAGAAAACACTCTCCAATTAACATTTGTTATGCATACGACTCTGCTGTACGGAGCCTTAGTGTGGTGGCAAGCCACTGAAAAGACGACTTTCACCGAGCTTATGCTTAGACAGCACGCACTAAAAGGAAACAATTTTTTTAAGTAGACTTTGTTTTTGCTTATTTGTATGGAGCTATGGACAGCTTATTGGACTTACAAATGTACAAGTAATTTAACAATTAAAAGGTGCAGGCCCATGGGCATGGGTTTTACCCTCTTCACATTTTACATTCACAGAAGTTATCATAGTCACCTGTAAATGCTTCAATGTGCTGTAAAGCGCGAACTTCGGGCTGTTAAGCGCAAAATTTGCTGTTAGGCGCGAATTGTGCTGTTAAAGCGCAAACTTTGTGCTGTAAAGGGGAAAACGGAAGCCACGTCGAACAGCGATCGGCTCATTCTTGGGCGGCGACACGGAGCGGAAGGTCACGGCGGAGACAAGTCGTAAGGGTCCCCGAAGTAAATTAGAGTATTAGCATAGCCATTAGCCATTAGAAAATAAAGAACAGAACTAGTGAAAAGAAACCCTGCGTCTGGTGAATAAAACGGTGAACTTTGAGCGGTGTCTCGTGTCAGCTACGTTACCGAGTTGCGTTTTTTCTCTCTCTCAGGCGTTGCGGTATTTTCCCCAGGGGCTAATTTGTGTCGGACCAGTTCACGTGTGGCGTTTCCGAGCCGTTTTCTCTACGCAATATAAACGCTTGCCTGACTGCGGAAAAGCGCGGGATATGTGATCACATTCATCGATCTTTTCTCTCTTCCTTACCGTAGACTCCGGATCCCTTCTAATGGCCACTTTAGTTTAGTTTTACTTTCGCTGGAATTGGTCTGCACAACTATCCTTTCGAAATCCAGCCAGGAGAATCGTGAGATCACCTGTGTCGCAGGACTCCCTGGCCCGGCAGGTCAAATCCACGGATTCGGCTTTATCGCAAATCTACCGTATCACCGACGCCTGGCACAAAGTCCGCGGTCACATTGTCAGTAACACGTCTTTTTCTGGTCCTTCTCTCATCTTTATCCCAATCTCTGCGACCGACAGATCTCACCGTTGCAGTCTCAGCCTCTTGACCTTGGCATTTTGATCTGGGTGTAGAGCACTCGGTTGTTACGGTACTCTCACGGCACACTCGATCAAATCCTCGCAGTTGTTTTCTTGAATCTCCTTGTAAACTTGTCGCACGTACACTTTTGCTCGCGTATTTCGGTTGACTGTCTCTCGCACTCCAGCGGTCAGCGTCGCGTCTTCCGACCGACACGTCTCGTGCCTCCTGATTGCTGGAATTGCCACGGGTTCTCCAACTGACCGCCCCGAGCTGCGCCTGCGCTGTCCCTTTCATAGGCTGCAGCGGTCCCGGTATTTCTCTTTTTGCAATGTCCAATGTCCATGCAAGGTCCAATGTCCGTTAGTTTCCTTCGCACACGGCACACGGATCCAAAGTCCACAGATGTCCCGTTAAATCACGGTGCATCCTCTTTGTGATGGCACAAAGTCCACGGATTTACCGTTCGACCTCTTTGCCCTTTGGCGGCGTGGGTCCAAGGTCCAGCTTGGCACCGTTATTTCACGGTCTCTCCGCTTTGGCCGGTGGACCTGGATTCCCTCGAATTCTGCCGCATTCTTCCTGTCCTCGCTGTTGCTAGGGGCTCTCCTGCCCCTTTTGAGAACGTTTTATCGCGATAGCTTTATAACTGAGAGACTATTTCGCATAGAAACGAACAGATGGACATGGCTATATGGACTCGACTATTGGTGCTGATCAAGAATATATACACTTTATGTGGTCGGAAACGTCTCCTTCACTGCGTTGCAAACATCTGACTGAAATTATAATACCCTCTGAAAGGGTAAATATAAATAAATAATTTTTTTATACTAAAATGGTTGCATTGGCAACAATGTCAACGCCAAATATACAGGAACAGTACTCTTTAAGTGCAAACTTAATTCGATTACCCACGCCTTCAAAGAATAATATGCCCCCCCATAATCTACGAGTAAAGAATATAACTAATAAGTACTCATTTATTCTGATAGTATTTAGTGTGTAATTCAAAGTTGAATTTGTAAACCCCTGTGGCCACTTCAGCATTAAAAATAAAATACGCCAGCAACCATCAGCTTGGTATGGGAAGATACATTTGGATTTAAAATCAGCTTTTTAAGAATATACAATGTATAACTATTAAAAAAATGGACTTACCGCAACCTCTACACTTGATGGAGGAAATATTCGTGTAGAAACTTTTGTACTTTTGCAGTTATCAAAGCACCATTGTGAGTATTGCCTAAGTTTTCCATCAAAATTTTTCATACATTTTTTTATAAAGGAAACGAAGTATCTGTAATTAGATTAATTTAAGCTTTTTAATTCGTTGTTCACACAAAAGTATGATGATAATTTATAGCTCAAAGAAAATGGTCTGAAGTTTGGAACGCAGTAAATAAATTAAAACGTTTCCCATAAATTATATATATTCTTGATGACCTTCTGTCCGTCCGTCTTACACTCAGGTTCGGAGTGGCTTAGATCCGAAGCGGCTCACAGCACTGGTTTAAATTATAATTTTAGGATTAGTATAGGCTGCACCACGTAAATTCAAAGTTAGGTTTTATTCCGAAGCGCTGCGGGAAGTAAACACTTTATAACAAATATTTTTTTATTAAAGAAAAAGCACCCAGAACGAATTGACATAAAAATAGAAAAAAAACATACGTTCCAATTTTTTTAAAGCGTTTTTATTTTCTATCTTGAGTAATAATAACCCGATTTCGGATATCAGTGACGGTCCAATCTAACGACCGGGACGCCACTTCATTCTAAGCGATCGAATGCCATTGTTTTTGTTGCTATTATTATATTTTTAGTTTATATTCTTTAAGGAAAAAGTGACAAAAAGTCAAGAATTACATGTTTTTAAGTTTGTTGAAATTAGAGTTTTAAGTTTAATTCCGAACCACTCGTACGGGGTGGCAACCCCATGGGGGAAATCAGGTGGTGGGGGCAACCGATATTTAGCATAGACACTGAAATACCGCGGAAAATATACAAAATCCCGAAAAGTAAGAAGAATAAGAAAAAGGAGAAAACGTAACGCGGACAGCTCTCGATCTAGGTGGTCACGCGTGCGGAAGGAAACAAAATACGGCGAAGTTTATAAGTTAGTCAATACGTGGAAAAAGGTTAGTGAAATAAGAAACGATAAAGACTGTTGAAAATAGAAGCGAAAATTAAATTATTCAAAATTGAGAACGCCGAAAAGTAAAAAGACTTTGACTTGAATGCTGCAAAGTTTTGGGGAAGAGAGAATACAAGACTGGCCGATTCAAAATTCAACTAGTTTATTATGCTCAGCAGCGCACTTTTGTGAGAGCCTTTGTAGGCCCGGTGAATCCAATCTTAGCATAGATCTAACATAACAGTTCTGGGCCTGTAAGCGGTGAAAAAAAAGCTTTTGGGCTCTTTTAAGCTGTTACTTATTTGTATCTTAACCTAATTCAAACTTCATGATTAGCCGAAAATTAAGCACGGCCTCGGTGTCCGCCAGATAAGCCCTGACCTCGGCATCGGTTAGGGACGCGTCTGCGACTTGACGCACGAGAATTTCCTCCGCCGTCTTCCACAAACCGCCGAAGTGCAGTTCTCGTGGTGGGATGAACCTCCAATCGATGCCCTTCTCCAAGACGAACATTTTAAACTGCGACTGCTGATCCTCGAAGGCGCTCTGAAGACTTCTCAGCTCGTTGCTGGCTCCCACGAAGTTCGTGGCGTTGTCGGAATGTACTCGATGCGGCACGCAACGTATTGCGATGAAGCTTTTAAAGACCAAAAGAAAAGAGCCAGTCGAAGAATTTGTATCGAGTTCCAGGTGAAAAACCTTGGAAACAAAACAGACAAATACAGAAATATACATCTTCTCAAATACGCAACGAGACATTGATAGGACCAAACAAATCTACGACACAAATATAAAATGGCCTTACGGATTCGAACCTATCCACAGGCAGATTTCCCATAATTTGGTTCATCAGAATAGGCTTATATCTAAAACAATGGAAGAATTTTCGAACCACCCGAGTGCATTCCCTGCGAGCATTTATTAACCAGATTTCTTGCCGAAAAAGACCGATCATCGTTTTTGCATTTGCGTGACAATTTCTCAAATGCAAATTTCGGAGATACAAATCAAAAATTTGGTTTTTACAAGGGAGTAATATCGGAAATTTATCATTTTCTGAAATAGGAGTCTAGCAAGAGCCTCCCACTCGAATTAGCGAAATTCTTCGACCAGAAAACTTTTGTATGAAAGGAGTGATCATCTGCAAACTTGGTTGTAAAACGTGTCATTTTTTAATTTTTTTGGGCTCTTCTACAAAGACATTTTTGGATGATTTCCATCAGTTTAAAAAATGATAGTTGTAACTCCCTAGCAGTCAGACTTACTGATCTTTTTCGCGATTTATCTAGGTTTAGAAATCTGTAAATGTATCAAAGAATACTAATGAGTTTGGGAAACGATGAGATACGAGTAATAAATTCAAACGGATTTGATAGCTTGACGGCTATACACACTTGGGCAGCTATTTTTAACTCTGAGTTGTTTAATTCGAAAGGTATAGAAAAATGCGAGTTTTCTGGGCATGATGACTCATTTTCATGCAGACATTTTGGATTCGATTTCGCTGCTTGCAATCGTCAATGAGCCTGACCGTTTTCGATTACTCGAATGTAAATGTAACATCCGTAAGCTTGGCTGGATGCATCTGCGAAACCGTGAACTTGAACGGCTGAGCACCCACTGGCAAACGTGTACCTAGGAATGGAGAATGCGTGAAGATTAAGTAGATTCTTCTTTAACCTTTCCCAACTCGTATGTAACGACATCGGAATGGATTTATCCCATTTAAGTTGAAGTTGCCAAAGTTTTTGAATAAAAATCTTCGATGTAAAACGCGCGCTTACTGAAAGAATTGTGCGTTTTGTGGAATCAATTTTGTAAAACTCTCAACTAAATGAAATCGAAATGTGTCTGCGTGTGGCATCCATAACCAAGGCTTTTGTCGAATCGGTATCATAGAAATTTTGGGATTTTTCAGTGTTATTTCTTTTTTCTAGTTGTGGATGGTTTAAAAACCATTTAGACAGCTGGAAACCGCCACTATTGAGAATTTCTGACACTTGATTACACATCACGTTCACGGTGTCAATATCATCGGCTCCAGTAAGCATGTCATCCACATAAAAGTCGTTGCAAATTATGTATGAACCAATTTCATGCTTATTCCTATTACGTACTCCAAGTTCTTGTAAGCTACGGATGGCTAAAAATGGAGTTGAAGATGTTCTGGTGAGCTGGTGAGTTTGATCGGAGTCTGCTCTGAGCAAAATATCAATTCTTTGCGGCTTGTGGAACTCTGGGTCAGCTAAGTCTAAAGGAATCAATCTAGATCTCCTCATATCAGACCACAATATTAAATGGGCCATTCATAACACCGGCACATATCCAACAAGCGGGACAGCTGGCTATAAATTGGCTCAGTAAAATCTTCCACCCCATTTGGACAGTAGGAGAAAGGCTGTTAAGCCTACACCTGAGAGCAACCATCGACCCGGCAAAAATGTCTGAGACACAACACGCTTACACAAAATGTAAGTCAACCGAATCGGCGCTACATGTCGTGGTAAGCAGCATCGAGAAATTACTTAACAATAAGGAGTACACACTGATCGCCTCCCTAGATATAGAGAGAGCCTTCAACAACGTGCTTCCAACAGCAATAACAGATTCCCTCACAGAGCTAGGTGTTGAGGCTCAAGTGGTGGGGCTGATCCATAAATTGCTGATAAGCAGAATGGGCACAGCCGCACTAGGGGCCTCAACTCAGACTAGACTAGTGAACAGAGGCACCCCGCAAGGAGGGTTACTATCACCCCTCCAATGGAATATCGCAGTAAATAAACTACATCGAATTCCAGAAGGGGGAGGCTGCAAGGAAGTGGCATACGCAGACGATGTCGCTATCATCTTAAATAGTAAGTACCCGCAAACACTCTGCGATCTTAAGACCGCAAAGCTAAAAATACTATCGAACTGGAAGATAAAAAACGGACTCGGAGTAAATCCCTCAAAAACTGAACTTGCTCTATTTACGAATAAGAACAACATCCCACAGCTCAACCCACCCATATTAAACAATTGTAATCTCTCTCTAAGCGAACACGCCAGATACTTGGGGTTGGTATTAGATAAGCGTCTTAAATGGGGCTTAAACAACCAAGAGCGAACCATTGCACTTTACTCTTGTAAAAAAGCAATTGGGCTAAGGTGGGACATGTCCACTAGAATTGTCAACTGAATCTACACAGCGGTAGTCAGCCAATTCTCCTATACGGGGTGGCTCTATGGTGGACCGCTCTACAAAAACAATGCATCTTAACTCCCCTAAACAGAGTACAGCGAATGGCGGCTTTGTGTATTAGTGGAGCCCTTTGAACTACCCCAAACGAAGCGCTGAATGTGATCTTGATCCTCCCTAGCCTGGACTTAGCAGGCATGGAAAGGGCCAAATCGGCAGCCATTCGATTGAGGGAAAACCCAATTCTATAGTCATGCTAAGATAGCTTAGCATGATAAGTCGATTCCAAAGAAAACGGATCTATGCAAATCTCTTAAATACAGACACACACCCTTAGAGGCCCTGATTCCATATAGGGATTAATGGCAAAAGGACCGACCGGGCTCGCAAGACGAAATCTGTTTCTATACGATGGCTCAAAATTAGAAGGACACGTTGACGGAGGAGTATACTCCGAACAATTAGACATCAGGAAGTCATTCAGACTCCCGGATCACTGTAGCGTCTTTCAAGCGGAGGTATAAGCTATAAAGGAAGTACTTAACTGCTTAGGGAACATCAGCCTAGGTAGACACCTAAATATATATAGTGGGAATATATAGGCACGAAAATGGTTTTGCTTACAATTATTATTATTATTTTGACCAATGACAAAGCAATAGTTGCAACTTTTATTGTAGCAGCGATCAACTATTGATTTGACACGGTTACCTGGTCATCAGATGAATCCACTTCCCTCCAGTTGGCATTGCGGGCCATAGATGTTAGCTCCAGTTAAAGAACCTCCGAAAGGAAGTCCAAAAAATTCCAAGTCGAAACTCGCAATGTCCAACAAATGCCAATTGTCGGCGCCGAAATTTGAGAGTCCAAAATAAATGTCAAGTCTTGGCCCCGGTCTTAGAAATGATTTTAAATCCGAACAAAACTTTTAGATGTCCCTGTCTCGAACGCCATGTAGAAAATCGAAGCGAAAATTAAATTATTTATAACTAATAACGCCGAAAAGTAAAATGACTTTGGATTGGCTGCTGCAAAGTTTCGGGGAAGAGAGAATACAAGACTAGCCGATTCGATATTAAAAGTTTATTGTGCTAAGCAGCGCAGTTTTGTGAGAGCCTTTGCAGGCCCGTTCAATCCGTTCTCAGCATAGATCTCAGTCGAGTTTATGCACTTGTCTCGTACGGTCGTGTTAAGCTCCTAATCAGCAACCAGAGAGTGAACTCCCACTTTTTCTGTTGTGCTTATCTGCGCGTTATCTATTTTTAGACGCCGCCCCGCCGGTGTCTTTATCGAGTTCGACTAATTCAACACCCGTGCCGAGTGTAAGCGTTCTGTACGACTTTGCCCATTGGGCTAGGTCTTGTCTCTCACTTGTGTTTCCACTGCCCAGCGAGAGATAAGAAATGAAGACTTTGAAACATTGCATTTGATTTCTATTAGTTTTCTAATCGGAAATTATAGTAAATTAAAAAATGGATGAAAACACACCTTCTTATCCGCTGCTCTCGAAAGAGCAGTCTGGATTTGAGAAGATTAAGGAAATCGCTGGCCAATCTCCAGCGGAAATCCGAGCCAAGCTTGCAAGACAAACAACAAAACGCGGATGCTGTTAGAACAAGTTCAGCAACACCTGCAACCAACACCGTTACAGCTGTAGTGCCAGCTCTGGCACAACCACGTACATTGTCGCAGCTTCTTTATATATGACTCCAGTTACTACAGCAGAAATGTCTCTGTCTTCAGCAGCTTACAATTGCCCGCCACCTGCCATGGGGTGCTCGTTTCAAGCACCAAGTATTTCTCTTAGCAGGAAACCAATCCCTCCAAACTGCGGTAAACACCCAGCTAACATAAAGAAAAGTAAAGCCAATTTAAACAATGCCAAAATTGGAAATTCTAGTCAGACTTCGACGTCCTGTGGACTTCGCTCTTGTGGGCAAACCTTGCATTGCTCGACCTCTGCATCAATGTTAGGCCACCACACGTAGCTGCGGGCTATGGCTTTCATCTCATACCAGGATGAGGCGCATGCAGTGCCATCATAATAGGATCCCGGGCTGCTTGAGGAATTACAGCTTGATTTCCCCAAACCAATTCGCCTCTGTTGGCGGATAACTCCTTACGGCGCGAATAGTATGGAAATAGCTCATTTGAAGTTGTTTTGGAAAACCACTTTCGGATTATTCTCGGCACAGACCCGCCCCAACAGTGCGTTTTGAATTGCCTCGACTTTAAAAACTGACGGTCGGATCCCCAAGGCATCGGTCTTGAAACCCAAAAAATTCACGGATGGTACGCCGAATTCGCATTTGTCTCTTTGGAGGAGCAGTCCAGCCTGATCCAAACGAGATAGTACCTGGTTTAAAAGTGATGCCAGTTCCTCTTCTGATTTCGCCATAATGATGAAATACGGCAGCACTCCAGGAATATTTAGAAGAATACTTTCAATTAGTACATACTGGCTGAGTTTGTAGTGGCTCTCTTTGCACTTAGTCCTTGAGATTCGGCAAGTCTTGGTATTCCTCCACCTGCTTTTTACTCGCGTGTCCGCCTGTTTCTCCATGGCGCTTTAGAGCGCTCGGAGGGAAACAGGCACGTTCTCCGTTCTGTCGTTCGTCAGCTCTACGCCCTCCTTTGCAAGAACGTCAGCTGTCTCGTTGCCATCGATGCCCTGGTGACTGGGAACCCAATAGATCCGCACTGTCTTTGTCGTGCTAAGGTTATCTAGTGCCTCCCTGCTCGCCATTACATTTTTGGAACTGACCGTTGTCGACTGCATGGATCTTATCGCCGCTTGGCTGTCCACGAACAAGTTGACCACATTGTGTGGTTGGATTATATTTTGAGCTACTTCAGCAGCTTTCTTTATGGCGAAGACTTCCGCCTGGAATATGCTGCAGTCGTTGGGTAGATTAAAAGACAGCCTTATTTCAGAGTCCGTACAGTATAAGCCCGCTCCTACTCCTCCTTCCATCTTGGAGCCGCCCGTGTATATATTGAGTTGTTGAGTCTGGTCCCGAACCGTTTTCTAGTCATCTGGGCCCATGAACGAGGTTGTTTTAACCTCCGGGCACGTTCTGGGGGTCATATGGTCCGTTTTGTTGATCATGCTTCGGCCGATTGAACTATGCCCGAAGCTTTGCGCCGTCGTGTTACCTGATACAACTAGACCTTGTGCTGCCTTTCCTGCAGTCAGTTGTGCCTGGATGTCTAAGGGGTCGACTCCGAGGATCGTTTCTAGACCTTTAGTTGGTGTTGACTTCAGCGCCCCCGTTATGCAGACCAATGCCTGCCGCTGAATTCTATCCATAAGCTCGGTATACGTCGTCTTTTCAGTGGCTTGCCACCACACTAAGGCTCCGTACAGCAGAGTCGGACGCCCCACCGAGATGTAAATCCAGTGCATCAGAGTAGGTGTGTGACGCTCCAGAGCGCACAATATAATTAAATATAAAACATAACAATAAGTTACATAAGGAATGGGATATATATAATAATAAGATTAGTTTAAGGGAATAAAAACATGAAACGTAACGAATTCAAATTCAAATAGGGTGATCCACGATCACCGGGTCACACTGATCCACGATCACCTGGTCACACTGATCCACGATCAGCTGGTCACACGCGCTAAGTCGTATGACCCGGGATTTTGCCGTGGTGCGGGCACACTAGTTAACGCCAATGGGTATAAAAAGGGCGCCGGTTGCTCAGTTCAAGTCACTCTGCAACCGACAGCGATCGGAGAAGGTGAGCCTTACGCATTGGGCGACGAAGCCGCGATCAGTGGCAGCGGACTCTAAGCTCGAGCCATCCCTCGGTTCACCGAGTCGCCTACCCACTCGGGTTTCTTTCCGGTGCAGAGATCCGTATTCTTTCTTTCTCATCTACAGGACGCCAGCCACTGCGCAACTACCGAAGGACGATCAGTAGCCGCCCACGACCGCACTCGACGACACCGCCGAAGACGGAACCAGCCTCGCCGCTCTGTCCTTGTCTTAAACTCTGTAAAAATTTAAGTAAATAAACGCAGCCACCTTCAATTTCACCGAACCCCACTCGTGTCATTATCTGGGAACCGGGTCAAACTCTTACAGCAACCACTCCTGACTCCGAACTCCTGGACACCGGTAAACTATCTCAGCACAGCAGGAACGTTACAGGTGACAGGCCCCATGTGCTGCTAAGCATCTTCTTGGATGCATATAGCGCAATGGTGGCCTTTTTCACCCTTTCCACTACATTGGGTCTCCATGCCAGCTTGCAGTCCAGTACTGTGCCTAGGTACTTGACCTGTGTTTTCGGGGTCAGCCTGGTTGCGCCGATTTTCGGGGGGTCCATTTCGGTACCTTAGTAAAGAGAATGAGGTCCGTCTTGACCGCCTTGTATCTCCCTGAGTGATGATTCCATTATGGAGCTGAGGGTCGATGGACAAACTTCCGTAATAATTATGCCTATGTCGCCCGCATAGGCCGTTATTTTTGGAGCTCTCCTGTTTAATCTCTTAACTAAATCGTCGACCACCAAATTCCATAGGAGAGGCGAGAGGATCCCACCTTGTGGTGTGCCTCTATGTGCCCCTTTACCATGGAAGCAGTGCCCCTTTCTGAATATACCCGCCTGCAGCTAAGCAGGTTTCTTATCCAGAGGCTTATTGTGGGGTGGGTGTTGGTTGCTTCTAGGCGATTATAGCATCCGTCTTGACATTGCTGAATGCTCCGGATATATCTATGAATACTCCAAGCGCATATTCCTTAATGTGTAGGGCTCTCTCAACGGTTGTTACTAGCGAGTGTAGTGCCGTTTCCACATATTTCCCCTTGGTGTAGGCGTGCTGGTTGGATGACATGAGCTGATGTGTAGATCCAGCAGCTTTTCCAATGTTTTGGGTATGGGGTGATCCTTTCCTTGGTCGCCTGTAACATGGCTGGAAATATTCCATCTAGTCCTGGTGCCTTATAAATGCTGTTAGGGCCTCTTCACTGCCATCAGTCCACTTTCCCACAGTGGCGCCTTAGGCCAAGAAACGTGCAATAAATAAAATTTTCGATTTTGGCCTAGAAAGTTGTAACGCACACCAATCGACAGATAATTGATTCCTCTTTTTTAATATAAAACTTCCATAAATAAAAAAAAATAAAAAAGATACGCCCCTTCAAAGTTTTCCAATTTTTCGTTAAAAAAAACGCAATTTTTAACCAATTACGCCACTTCTAGGTGGAATATCTTTAAAACTAAGTATCGAACGGTCTTGATGTGTGGTTTCCCTAATTGGCGTGTTCATTAAAAAACACATAACAGTTCGATATCCGCATCTTATGGTTATTCGCTATTTGCTAAAAGTCAATTTGATTACTATTTTCCAACTTTGGTTGGAAATTAAAAAAATATATATTATGAAATATTTTTTATTCTTTCCTAAAACGTTTTTTGAACATTTTTCTGCTGCGTCTGTTTGCGATTTAAGCTGTTTGAGGCAAAATAAGTTAAAAAGTTGTGGATCCAGATGTTGTATTTGCATGCATCCCTTGTAAAATCAAGACTTTTCTCAGGAAATCTGTGTTCTTATTTTTTAAGAAATATATGTTTTGTTTTATTTATTTAAATGTTTGAACTAAAAACAAAAGAGAACGCTATAGTCGGGTGCCCCGACTATCAGATACCTGTTACTCAGCTAAAGGGAGTGCGAGGGAGATGGAGATATAACGTTTGATCAGGCATAACTCTTTAACGAATACATTTCGATAGGTATTGATAAACACAAAAAACTGAATTTTTACTTTTCCAAAATATTTAAATTTTTAAAATCGTATATAAGCGATTGTGGGCGTTAGAGGGGGCATGACACCCTTTTGAACTGCGTAGGAACTCCTAGAATCTGCATGCAAAATGCCAATCTTCTAGCTTTTATAGTTTCCGAAATCTCAGCGTTCATACAGACAGATAGACGGACAGAGAGACATGGCTAGACCGCCTCGGCTAGTGATCCTGATCAAGAATATATACTTTATGGGGTCGGAAACGCTTCCTTCTAGCTGTTACATACTTTTGCACGAATACAATATACCCTTTTACTCTACGATTAACGGGTATAATTAGTTTGATTTAACCGATACCAAATAAAAAAAATTGTGTTTCCTTCCTGTAATCCCTAAGTAGGATTTTGTATTCCTCGTTGATGATCTCATCGTCTGCCTTTTGGCGATTTTGAAGAATTCTCGGAGGTTATTTCGTTGGAGTGTCAGTTCCCCATTCCACCATGGCTTGGAAGAAGATTCCTTCTTCTTGAAGTCGGGCATGATGCGTGATACGCATCCAGTAATTCCATGGACTGGGTCTCTAGGGACCTTTCTATGTCTCTCTTGGATTTTACTACGCCTGGGCTAGTCGCAAGTTCCGAGGTCACTGTCCTTGTAAACTTTTCCCAGTTTGTGTTCCGGGGGTTTCTATAGACAGCTACCTTTGGAGTGTATATAGGTAGTATACCTATGGGCCGAAAAGGATGGCGTTTTTAGGACCCTCCATTCGGAGACCAGAGTACTCTGTCCCTTTACAAGTGTTACATCTAGCACGTTTGACGAGATGGGACCTACGAAGGTGTGTTCCTCCCTGACGTTTGCTATATATAGATTAGTAGATAGAATAAAGTCTAAGAGTGACTCACCTCCGTCGTTGATGTCTGAGCTTCCCAACGCGCTGTGGTGTGCATTGGCATCTGCATTAATGCGGAGTTGGTCATCCTTCGAGCCTAGCTCCATCAAGCTGCCCAGCTCGTCTGGTGGCCCCGGTCTGTCGTGTGCCATGTAGCAGGAGGCTCCTAAGAGGCGCTGCTCCTCGCTTTCTAGCATCACCGCAGTCAAGTCGTCAGAGCTGTAATGAGGCATAACGTTAGCATGGATACCCTTCCGCACAAGTACGGCGCTTCTGATCCTGCTTACCGTTGATGAGTAGAATGTATTGTAGTTTGAGGACCTTAGTTCGGCCACGATATTGCCCGAGGCAATCCATGGCTCTTGAACCAAGGCTATGTGGACGGGCCCTTGCTCTAGAGCAATCAGGAGCTCCGCCGATGCGAGTCTGCTTTTATGAAGATTGAGATGCAGCACCCTCAGTGTCATGGGTGGCTGGCTCATCTTCGCTCGACGGGTTGGCTATTACAGTCAGGTCACCGTCCTTTACGTCTTTCAAGTCGTCCAGAGCAAGTTCCTGGGCGGCATACACGATCGCTTCCAGACCTAGGTCCTTCTCCACCTCGCCTGCCTGCAGGATGTGTGCGCCATTGTCGTCGGGGTGTCGCTTCTTGAGGCGAGGGGTAGATCCTCCGCCTCCTTGTTGCTTTGGAGAGCCACACTTTGGACCCTCTCGTTGGGTAGCGGGCTAGCCATGTGCAGAATCTTCCAATTCGCCGTTGGGACGTCTGGAGTCTGCCGTTGAAGCAGCTTCAGCGCCCGATCCCTTTGGATTGCGATGGAGAAGAGCACTTTCGCCTTTGGTATGGATGGGATTAATTTCCTGTCCACAACCTCTAGCTTGGCGCCCTTTGAAGCCCTTTGCTTCAGCCACTTCCTGGTCAAGTCGTCGTTACACTTCAGGATTTTCACGCCGTTCAACCACCCTGCACCATCGAATGTGGGTTCTTCTTTCCTCCGTGTAAAGAGAGACTCGAACAGTCGCGCATGGGCGATCTTCCAGCGCGCCTCTCATCTTCCCATTTTCGTCATTCCTGTCAATGAGTGCCACGATCAGGTGTCGGTTGACTACATCACTGATTTTAGCCCTCTTGTGGGCTTCTGTGCTGCTTTGGGTGGCGGAGGGCCTGTCTCCTTGGGCCCGCGCTTGGTCACCGAAATGTCCTTGTCGGCACTCTCGTGTGAGCGTTGCCTTTTGTTGGCAAGCATCTCCTCCACCTTGTTGGCAAATTTGCCCGTCGACGCCATTGCGGGTTTGTCCTGTAGCCGGCTCTTGATCCTGAGGGCTGCCTTGTATTGCCCCTTAGCATTCATCCCTTCACTTATACGCTTCGGCCCTTCCCTACGCGGGGAGTTGGAACCTGGTACAGGCAAGCGGGTATGGCTTGTTTCGGCTTCGTGTAGCACGCTCTCCGAGTACGAGTGTACTACAACTACGGCAGCCGTGCGGCTTTGCCTGAGATGTTATGGCAGTAAAAATGCCGCCGAAAGACCTGCTCCCGTCATCCCAGGGGTTCGACCGCTGGCGACACGCAGAGAGGATTGCTCCTCCCCGTGCCCGCCGATGGTAGCAGTCGTACTTCCCACCGACGTTTGGGCTGAAATCCCAGCCCTGATTCGATCCTTATCACCGTCCATACTGTTTGTTTTTTCAGGGGGACCACCTACTTGCGTTTTATGCCTTCCGCCAGGCACCTCCAACCATGTCTGAATCAGTCAAAGGGGTTGAACCAGTCGCCCTAGCTAGACACTGCACTACCCTGCTCGTGGTAATGAAGTCACTATTGCCCTCGTGGAGGGTTCAGCTGGACGATTTTCGCCGGCCCAACTAAGTATAAGTTGAAACGCGCTTTATACGAAGACCATTTGTGTGGTTCATCCAATTCGGACGGGTCCAAAATGCCCACCGCTGACATAATTATACCCGTTACTCGTAGAGTAAAAGGGTATATTGTATTCGTGCAAAAGTATGTAACAGCTAGAAGGAAGCTTTTCCGACCCCATAAAGTATATATATTCTTGATCAGGATCACTAGCCGAGTCGATCTAGCCATGTCCGTCTGTCCGTCTGTCCGTCTGTCTGTCTGTCTGTCCGTATGAACGCTGAGATCTCGGAAACTATAAAAGCTAGAAGATTGGCATTTTGCATGCAGATTCTAGGAGTTCCTACGCAGCGCAAATTTATTTCAAAAAAGTGCCACGCCCCCTCTAACGCCCACAATAGCTTATATACGATTTGAAAAATTTTAATATATCGGAAAAGTAGGAATGCAGTTTTGTTGTGTTTATCAATACCTATCGAAATGTAGAAGAAATTTTTTAAATCGGACCATTCGTTTAAAACTTATGCCTGATCAAAGTTTTATCTCCATCTCCCTAGCACTCCCTTTAGCTGAGTTACGTCTATTAGATAGTCGGGACACCAACCCTTTAGCTGAGTGACGGGTATTAGATAGTCGGGACACCTCTTGTTTTAATTATACCTGTTATTCGTAGAGTAAAAGGGTATATTGTATTCGTGCAAAGTATGTAACAGTTAGAAGGAAGTATTTCCGACCCTATAAAGTATATATATTTTTGATCAGGGTCACTAACCCCCTCTAACGCCAACAATCGCTTATAACGATTTTACAAAATTTAAATATTTCGGAAAAGTAAAAATGCAGTTTTATTGCGTTTATCAATACCTATCAAAATGTAGAACAAATTTTTCAGATCGGACCATTCGTTAAAAAGTTATGCGTGATCAAAGTTTTATATCTTCATCTCCCTCGCACTCCCTTTACCTGAGTAACGGGTATCTGAAGTCGGGGCACCCGACTATAGCGTTTTCTCTTGTTTTTGCACTCGATTCTGTAGTTTTGTCTGTGGCTGCTGGAGTCGCGGCGCTGTATGTAGCTTGAATTGAATTTTATTGAATTTTCTGCCTCGGCACGTCCATTCGCAATGAGAACTTATCTTTTAACTTTAACTGGAGCTGCGGTGCTATGTATGTATGTACGTATAGCTTGATCGCACTCCCTTTTGCGCTGAATTTTTTGCCTCGGCGGCAATTTCACTTACATTGGTCGCTTTACTTATATTCGTACAAAAGACAGAAGGAGTCACCATTAAAGGCAACTATGTACGATTCTGTTGCTTGCTCTCGACATTCCACGAATACACACTCGGCGTCTGGCGCCAATGTTTTTTGTTTTCCTTATTGTTTTAATTGCTCGCGAACTAAGCATCCCATCCTCGTCGCCAATATTAGATATGTGCGAGCTATATATCTAATTAACATTTATTGTTGATATAATGCTCGATTAATAGTGTGTACAAAGAATATATGTATATCGCGAGATCGACGTTGTTCTCCGTTGACTGCTGAAGTCTGACTGGCGAATGCAGTGTGTATATGCTGCTGACATACACAACGAATCCTTCCAAACTGCGGTAAACACCCAGCTGATAAAGAAAAGTAAAGCCAATGTAAACATTGCCAAAATTGGAAAATCTAGTCAGGCTTCGAGGTCTAATGGACTTCGCAACAACCGCTTCGCACCCTTAGCTGATAAAACGAACTCTATTGAAGAGATAGAGACAAGTGACGGGGCGATTGATCCCAATGGTCATCTTCTTGGACGTTGATGCACTATGGTAAGTACAATCAAGTGGCCCTTACGACACCAAGCAATGCTTGTTACGCGCGGGGCCCTACACCGTTTTGGGCGAGTAAACGAAATCGCGGACAAAGAAGACAATTTCACAATAGACAATTAAAAATACTTGCAGGTCAAAATACGAATACATAAAGTAAAACTAATTAGTTGCTAAGTAGGATAGTATTATTGATTTAAAGATCGGCAGTGAGTCGGTAGTAGATATTAGATGATATAATCTATTATAGTCATTGCAGAGTACTCTAAAAGGTTCATGCATTGCATAATTAGAGATACAATGATTTAAAACTAGAGGAATATAGTTTCTTGTGAATCTATTCGGCACATTAAAATGCAGGCAATCCAGTAACTCGGGACTCTCCACATCACCATGAATAAGATTCCTAATAAACGTAATACCAAGCATATTTCTTCGATTAACTAATGATGGTAAGTTAATTAGAAGAAGTCTACTAGTGTAGGATGGCAGTATTAGGCTTGTATCCCAGTTAAGTCCCCGTAAGGCAAATATTAAAAAGTTTTTTTGCACAGACTCAATCCGGTCTATATGCACCCCATATTGGGGACTCCAAACTGGAGCGCAGTTCTCAAGAATTGGTCGGACTAATGAAATAAACAAGGTCTTAGTAACATAGGCATCATCGAATTCCTTCGACCACCTTTTGATAAATGCAAGCACACCCCTGGCTTTATTTACCATGGTAATAATGTGATCAGAAAATTTAAGTTTAGGATCCATATAGACTCCAAGGTCGTCAGCATGCGTTATTCTATCTAACCCACAACCGCTTAAAGTATAAGTTGAATAGTGAGGGGTGACACGAAAAAAGGTCATTAGTTTAGAACAGGGGTGCTCATTCCTATAGCACACTTGCACAATTGTTTTTGTAAAAGCACCCAAGCATACGCCAGTGCATAGGCGAGCATTGCGAGTGCACTGCCGTAAGCATTGTCCGAGTCCTCTTTATGTCGCTGTCCGTAATAGATAAGCGCGAGCCAAGCCAACAACAAATTCCATTGAACTTTATTTTTCTCCTCAACTCACAATGTAAAGCAGGGGTGCTCATTCCTATAGCACACTTGCACAATTGTTTTTGTAAAAGCACCCAAGCATACGCCAGTGCATAGGCGAGCATTGCGAGTGCACTGCCGTAAGCATTGTCCGAGTCCTCTTTATGTCGCTGTCCGTAATAGATAAGCGCGAGCCAAGCCAACAACAAATTCCATTGAACTTTATTTTTCTCCTCAACTCACAATGTAAAGTGTTGTTGTCTTGTTTTCGGCTCTACACTGACACATTTTTTTTGCTGCGTTTTTGTTAGAATTTGGTTTAAGTTTGATTTTAGTTTATTGTGGACCAGCGACGCGTGCATTTCATTGGATTTCTTTCGCATGTCGTTAAAATGAGTGATGCATTGGCAAGTGATTACTTTGCAATTAATTTTAGATGTGAAAGACAGTGCTTAATTTGCCACAAAGTTTTGTTGGCTGGGAGAACTTATTTTCGCGAAAGGCATTTTAAGGCTGTGCATGAAGCGGATGCAGTAAAAGGCTTAATTCCAAATTATAAAGACCTTTTAATGCGATTTTATGACTTTGATGCGCAACAAATTCTTCAATTTATTGAAACTAATTTCGACGAAATACATGAGCAAAAAAATAAAATTTCGTTAAATTCCGAGAAAAATGATAAACCGGCATTAAAAGCGTCATATATAACTAGCTTAGCTATTGCTAAACAGTGCAAACCATTTTCCGATGGCCCGTTCGTTAAGAAGGCATGCCTGGAAATGTTAAATTGTTTTGGCGAAATTGGCAGAAAATCAGCTGATATAATCGGGACTGTTTATTTGTCGAGATGTTCGGTAACTCGTAGAGTTGAAGAACTATACAAATATTTGGATACGTTGTTAACCAACAAATTGACGCTTTGCTCTTATTTTTCCATCGCTTTGGATGAGTCTTGCGACATTTCTGACGTCAGTCAATTGATACTAGGAATTCGAATGGTTGACAAGGATTTCAATGTCACTGAAGAGATTTTCGCACTTATTCCACTTATGGAAAATACAAGGGGAGTCGATATTTTTAATGCGGTTACCGAAAGGTTACAATTAAAAGATGAAAAAATCAAAAAACTATCCGCAGTATGCACAGATGGTGCACCTGCTATGCTAGGGAAAAATAATGGCTTTGTTGGGCAATTAATAAAAAATAATATTCGTGTGCCATCCTTTCATTGTGCCATTCATCAGGAGGCCTTGAGTACCAAAGGGACGAATAATATTCACACAATGAAAGTTGTGGTAAAAATTATCAACAAAATACGAGGAGGTCATAATTCATTAACCCACCGAAAACTTAAAATGTTTCTTGAGGAATGCGAAAGTGAATATAAAGACCTACTTATGTTCACGGAGGTGAGATGGCTTAGTCGGGGAAAATGTCTCGAACGTTTTTTTGAATTACGTAAGGAGGTGGGGGAATTTCTGGATCTTAATATGCCAAACTTTGAATTTTTAAATGAAATAAAGTCGGAAGAATTCAATATTAGCCTTGGGTTTTTGACTGATGTTACAAGACACCTCAATACCCTTAACAGTTCTCTTCAAGGCAAAAATAAGAACATATTCAATTTAATCGGTTCCATTGAAGGATTTTTAAAAAAAACAGACGTATTTCTCTTTGATTTGGAATTAAACAAATTAAATTCGTTTCCGTCCTTAAAATTAGTTTTTGATGAATTCAAAATTTCTACCTATAATTTCACAGCATTTAAAAACCATATAATTGCTTTAAAAGTTAATTTTGAAAAAAGATTTACCGATTTCGACGATATCAAAAATAGTATGGATATTTATTTTAATCCAATAACCTGCGACATACTTAAACAAAATCCTGAAGTTCAATTGGAATTATGTGACCTACAATGTGACTTGGAAATGAAGACAAGCAATTTAAGAGGAATTGATTTCTGGAAATTGGAAGGTGCCAAAAAATACCCGTCTCTACAATGCAGCATATTGAGGATGTATTCGATGTTCGGAAGCACATATATTTGCGAAAGTGCTTTTTCAACATTAAAATTAATTAAAAACAATCATCGAAGCCGTATAACAAATAATCATCTGGAGGCGTTATTGAAATTATCTACAACTAAAATAAATATAAATATTGATACTTTTCTAGATCAACTGTAAATTTTTAAGTGAAATAACCAAATGAAGTAACCAAAATTATTATTTTTCAGAATTGAACTTTTTTTTTCTCCCAGTGTTCATTTTGTAGCAATAAAACGGCGTCGATACATGTGTGCGTGTGTTTTCTTTTGTTTGTGTTGGTAAGGGCACTGCCGTAAGGCCATTTTGAGCACCCCTGGTATAGATGCTTACCGCTCCAAACAGCGTTTGGTAGAAAAGGAGAGTGCAATTAGATAAAAAAACAATAACAACAAACACTGCACAGAGACTGGGCGTGCAAACTAATTTTGTTAATTTAAACACAAAACAATCACTATGCACTCGCGAAGCGAACGGATGTTGTTAGGGACATAAAAAGCTATATAAATGTAAGAAAAATTGAATTAAACCCCGATGGTTTATGGACAAAAGAACACAAATTCGGAGCGCAAGACAAAAACACGACCGTTCACTGAAATAGCAAAAAGCGAAAAATACAATAGACGTTATAAGTACCCACACGAAAGTTTGCGAAGGTTACCGGATGTGCAAATTCCAGAAGAGCTTGATGCAAATTATGAATAACAAAAGTTTGTTGAAACAGAAGAGTGTTCGTGAAGTCATGTAATTGGCGATGGACGAGGGTTGCTTTAGAAATGTGTTTGATGAATTCGTGAAGCCATGTGTTGAATTGAATTAAACCCCGATGGTTTATGGACAAAAGAACACAAATTCGGAGCGCAAGACAAAAACACGACCGTTCACTGAAAGAGCGAAAAGCGAAAATACAATAGACGTTATAAGTACCCACACGAAAGTTTGCGAAGGTTACCGGATGTGCAAATTCCAGAAGAGCTTGATGCAAATTATGAATAACAAAAGTTTGTTGAAACAGAAGAGTGTTCGTGAAGTCATGTAATTGGCGATGGACGAGGGTTGCTTTAGAAATGTGTTTGATGAATTCGTGAAGCCATGTGTTGGGCGATGGACGAGCAATGTTGTTGATGAATTCGTGAAGCCAAGTGTTGGGCGATGGACGAGCAATGTTGTTCATGAATTCGTGAAGCCATGTGTTGGGCGATGGACGAACGAAATGCGCACAGTCAATGTGTTTGGCGGTGGTTAAAATATGGCTAATAAAAGTCTGGTTATGTATTTTGAATTACGAATTTATGATTTGAACTAAATAATGTATAACTTGAAAATGTTTAAATGATATTTTGCTTGGAAATGTAATTGTAAGAAATGGTTTATAAGAGAATGTCACACGATATATGTTTATATAACCTACGATATGTTAAATATAGAAGTAAAGTTAGGTTATGGAATAATATATGAACTTGAGAATATGTGGCTAAGTTTTCAATAAAATTATAAAGTTGGAATGAAACTGAGATGTTTACTGTAGACACGAAGACGTGTATATGTCAGAATGGCCGTGTCAGAAAGGAAGTTCTGTAGCATATCAATAGGCACGAGACTTTAAGGTATGACCATGGGTGGTTGGGTGGTGTTGGTAAATACTAGTCCTGGTAGAATGGAGACTCAGTTTTGCGAACAAAAGAGAACGCTATAGTCGGGTGCCCCGACTATCAGATACCCGTTACTCAGCTAAAGGGAGTGCGAGGGAGATGGTGATATAAGCTTGTATCCGGCATAACTTTTTAACGAATGGTCCGATTTAAAAAATTTCTTGTACATTTCGATAAGTATTGATAAACACAATAAAACTGCATTTTAACTTTTCCAAAATATTTAAATTTTTAAAATGGTTTATACGCTATTGTGGGCGTTAGAGGGGCATGGCACCTTTTTGAAACAAACTTGCGATGCGTAGGAACTCCTAGAATCTGCATGCAAAATACCAATCTTCTAGCTTTTATAGTTTCCGGGATCTCAGCGTTCATCCGGACGGACAGACGGACATGGCTATATCGACTCGGCTGGTGACCCAGATCAAGAATATATATACTTTATAGGGTCGGAAATGCTTCCTTCTAGCTGTTACATACTTTTGAACGAATACAATATACCCTTTTACTATACGAGTAACGGGTATAAAAAATCTATATTAAAATGTGGACAAATTTGAAATTTGAAAGAAAAAAGAGAAGAAAATAGCTAAAATAAAAGTGACGTGTTTTGGTACATTTTAAATAAATATAATAAAATTGTAATAATTGCAATGAAAGAAAGATAAGTAAAATAAAAAGTGAAAAAAGGCATTGCCAGCCAACTATCGAGAGTGTTCTAAAAAGTTTCAAGTATACCTCTTGAAATCGATAGTGATCTAAAAGTTATAGGTAAACCCATTGAAACCAAAAGTAAATTAGTCACTGACCCATAAAAAAAAATTGAGAGTGATCTTAAAACTTTTATACCCCTCCCCGTAAATTCGTCGAAAGCGCTTTCGCCGGACTAGAAATGGAGAGGTAAGTTTTCCGAAACCTATTTAAATGAATAAAACCATCGTTTTCTTAGACTTTTGCTGCTGAACTAAAAGAAAAAAAGTAAAGTAAATGGAACGTAAAGTAAATGGAACGAAAAGTAAATGGAAAGTAAAGTAAAGTAAAGTAATGATATTAAAAGAAAAACCAAAAACAAATAGAGCACCTATGATTAAGTCCTCCCGAAAATTTTAGTACCGGAATTAAAATTCCTATTTAAATTAAAACCATCCGACACTTCTGTTTCTTGTCAACCAAATAAAATAAGAATAAGAGTGCTCTAGTCCCTACATACCCCATATATATATATATCTATAATGAATAGAAATGAAATTATTATTATATTTATCTTTATACCATATTATCTATCCACAGCCCCATTCTCACGATTTCTCTCTCAGTGCTTAATAACAAGTAAAATATGTTAATATTTAGGAAATAATAGGGGAGTGTAGGGTAAGGTGACGAACGATTCCTTTTTTGAATGTAACTTTTCTAAAAATCAATATTTTTGCTTACATCTACTGAGCGTATTCCTGTAAAATTTGGATTCGAACTTCCAACGCAGCCAAATTCTACAGCGTTTGGCGTGAACCCATCTTTTTTTGTACATTCAAAAGTTGTAGGGTAATGTGACGAACGATTTGTTTTTTAATGTAACTTCCCCAAAAATCAATATTTTTTAAAAGTGTAAAAGCAGAAAGTTGCTTACATCTATTGAGCATTTTTCTGTACAATCCCCTACAATTTTGCGAGATTTTTATAAGTGTTTAAAGAGTACCTACATATTTTTGGAAGGAGTTATTACTGAAGCTTTTATGAACTTTAAAGAAGGAGAATTATTATGAATTAAATATACGGATTTATAATGAACAACTGCTAAGCTTCTTAAATAAAGGGTCATGCAGAACGGAATCATGGTAGGGTAATAACAAAAGACGAACTTGATTTTAGGGACCATTTGGTAAAAGTATGTATTTAATAAATCTGGAATAAATGGTCAAGGTTGGGTGGGCTTCTACAAGTTGCTGTAACATCATCATCAGCAACAACAATCAAGCCGCAGGTTTTTTTTAGAAAAAGTCTTTCTTCTATTGTCGACCGTCTGAATACTCTTTTCTTTCTTGGTTTTTCTATTGATTTGGGCGAGCAAATTCCCTATACTCCCATAGTACGCGAAATCAAATAATATTATCGCATACATCGCCTGCATGTCGAGAAGTACACTTAAAGAAAAAAAACTCCCCATTCTCCCGACTCTGAGCAGTGCCGGAAGCAACGCGTGCTGTACTGCCTCGTACGTCCATCAGCTGGTCATAACCGAGTACCCTGGTATTTCTGTTAACCCGTTAAATGCTACAGGCGTCTGTTTGGAACACAAACGTTTTGCTGAAATCGAGGCATGCCAGGATTGGATCAGCAACCAGCCTGGCCCTGACGGCTTCGAACGCTTATTGGTGGTTGTCCGTCCATTCCCATTTCGTTTTTTTCCGGAGGAGTGCGTTCAGGGCTTGCACTATCGTGGCGAAGTCTGGTACGAATCGCCTATACCATGATGCCACCCCTAGATACTGGCGCAGCTCCTTCACGTTTGCCGGTGGTTTAAGCTGAGCTATAGCCGAGACCTTCTCCGGGTCCGTCCCGATGCCTTGGTCTGCAATTCGATGGCCTAAGAATTGCAACTCCTTCCTGAAGAATTTACACTAATCAGCTTTTACTTTTTGGTTTGCTGCCCGCAGTCTCCTGATCACCTCTTTTAGGTTCTGCATGTGTTCCTTCATGGTCCGTCCGATGACGATAATATCGTCTTGATACGCAAAGGCGTGCGCCATCATGTCTGGCCCAATGACCTGGTCCAGCGCTCTTTGGAATGTCGCCGATGCACAGTGGTCGGGCTTGTATGGAGCCGCGGCCAAAAATACTTCTAGATGTGCTATCGCTATGAAACTTTTACCAAAAATCTAGATAAATATTATAAATATATGTTACAAAAATTGGCCAGATCGTACCACTATATCCTATAGCTCCATAGGAACGATTTTCTTAGTTGTTGCGTTTACATGAGAGGGCAATCAAAAATTCAATTTTTGTGATAATAACAAGTTGGCTTGTTTACCATACGTTATTTACAAACTTAGTACTGCAATATAAAAATGTGGGAGTGATTACTGAACTCCACCCGCACCAAAAAAATTATTTAAAAAAAACGAACAATAGTACGATTTAATATCATTTCTAAATTGTTTGATCGAGTAGCGAAATAGTTGACTCTAAAAGAGTTGACTTTTGGTTATAACTAAGTTTTTTGTCCCTTAATAAATGGATCAGAACTTAAAAGCAATTTGTTAAATAAATCTGTATTTGCAGTCGAATTATTAAATATCCTTAATTTTTGATTCAGCGGGTCCTTTAGAAAGCTTTCCAATCAAAAAACACAAAACAAAAAGCAACAAGAGAAACAGCAAAAACAAGCTACAGCAACAACACACACAGAACAAAAAAAAGCTTCCTAGATGGACCTGCTAAAAGAAATGAGGTTAGGTAGCATTTTTTAATGACACAAGTGCAAAGTAGGGTTGTCGAATTTTTAAAAAATATTGTATCGATGATATTTGGTTTTTGAAAAAATATCATTAATGATATTTGAAAATATCAATTTAAAATATCGATATATCGATGATATTTTCTATTTTTTCAAAATATTTAAATTTTAATGGGAGAGGACATCACAGGCTGTTCATTTAAAATTCACAGCGCACATTACCGTTAATATGTTGCTTTAACATACCAGATATGAAGAAATTCAAGAAAGCGAAAAATTTTATCAAATCAAATTCACGTTTTTTTATTAAATACAAGAATTCTAAAATGAAAGCTTATGTTCTTCATATACTTTGATGCAATAATTACGAATTTGGTTAAAAAACCGTCTCCACGGTCCAAATTTTAAAAAATTTCGTTTTTTAAAACAAAAAATGGTCTTTTAATGTTTTTCTTAAATTAATAGGTGTTTAAAAAAACCCGAAATCACAATGTTTTTTTAAACACCTATAAATTTACAAATTTTTCGACTTTCATGGAGAAATTTTCGAAATCCTTCCCTTGGAGACCGTTTTCCTGGCCAGATTCGTGATTAGTGCAACAAAATAATATATATATATATATATATATATATATATGAATATATACATTTTCAAATTTTTTGACACATCACCATTTTTAAAGTAGGCATATTATGTAAATTACAAATAAAATGATATGAAATGCTAGGAAAAGAAATCTGTACTTAAAGACTTTAAAAATACTCGCTCTGTTATATGCTGGTCCGTCATACAACTGCGGGCATCTCAAACCACGCCATCTTATGGCAGAAGACCATCTTTCAGATGCAACTGAACTTTCAGGAGTAATAAGGCAAGCTAGGGCTAAGTCTTTAAAGTGACCAACCATTAGAAAGGACAAAAATATCATTTACAAATAATATCGATATTCGATATTTCGGACCAAAAAAATATCGCTATGATAATATTTTTTTTAAGAAAATATCATCGATATATCGATATTTTTATATATTTTCGACATCCCTAGTGCAAAGCACGTTTCGGCAGCTGATGAAAACATTTTTAAAATCTTGAAATATGTATTAATAACACTAGTTTACAGCCAAACTGCTTCAAGGCAATTGATGGCAAATTCTGTTAGTGTTCGACCAAATCACGAAAATACCACTAATTTTTTTTTCGATGGCACAGTTTTTTTTTTAAAGATTTTTTAAAGTTAAAAATGTTAAATATCGGACTTTTTCGAATTTCTTCTTATATCTCGGCAAATATCCACCCAATTGGGCCAGTTTTTATTTCATTATAAAGTCAATAGATCAGAGCTTAACTTTGCCATTCAGATCAATATGATTGGATAAGTAATGGCAGCGCAGCAGCTCG
Organism: Drosophila prostipennis; assembly: GCA_037075205.1. Lineage (NCBI taxonomy): Eukaryota > Metazoa > Arthropoda > Insecta > Diptera > Drosophilidae > Drosophila > Drosophila prostipennis. Next base: position 70,672 of record JBAMCJ010007429.1, read on the forward strand.
ACAAAGATGAAAAATGTGTTTTTTGGTCCTCTGTAGGTCGGCTGTATGTATCGTAAAAACTCAAAATAAATCCGTTGAAAAATTATAATGGGTACAAACTTAAAGTTTACATCCCACCGGACAAAACAAGCCGAGTATGGCCCAAATTCATAAAAAATTTGATTTATGGTGGATTTTTAAAGTTCGGATTTTTCAACTTTTTTCGGTTGACAAAGTTCAAATTTTAGTTTTATCCTAGGCGGCGACATGTAAACAAAAATAAGTGGTGATGACAGCCGGGTCAAAAAATAGCTAAATCAGATATTTAAAAGCTAGAAAATTATAAAAATGAATTTAATTTTTAAAAATTCCTTAAAAAATATAAAATTGCTTGATATATTTAAGAAGTTTAGCCATTGTGTCATACGTTTCTTTTGCTAACTGCGTGTGCAATTGGAATAGATGGTTTCGAATTTCCATTGTGCAACAAAACTGCTTTTAAACTTGCTTTGCTACCATCGATAAAGAGCCTCCACTCATTCGGATTGTGAACTTCTTGTAGCTGATGAAACATTGCAGTTATGTTATTGCAGTAGCTAATCTGATCTTCTTTGGCGAAATACTTAGAGTAACCTTCATGACGGTTTCTATAAAGAGTGGTTTTTACTCCTGGTTTCAAAAATCCGTGCTACTTCATTCGAGATGCAAGCAACTCTGACTTCTCTTTTGTCAGCTCTAAATCTCGAATCCAATCATTTAATTTTTCTTGAGAAAGTAGGATAACTTCTTCTTCACCCGGACTGGAGTCATCGGACATAGAAGAGCTATCCGAAGAAGTGTAATTATCTATTTTGTCGGGACATACTGGATATAGGACATTAGCGGAATGAATTTTGGGAAGTGTCACTGAGCGCACTTTCGCGTATTTTAATTTGGCGTTCTTTCCGATGCCTAAGCATTTACTAAGGCAAAAGTAGCAATCTGTTACATGACAAGATGGTTTTCTCCACATCATTGGCGTGTCAAACTTCATGTAGCATCTATGTCAAGAAAACAATAATGGACCTTTCAAAAAAGCATCGAAATCAAAAACATACCGTTTGCCTTCGCTCCATTTAAGTAATGTCAAGCGGCAATATTCGCAGATTTTCCTCGGTGTCCAAGCCTCTTCAAGATTTGGTTTAATGCGAAAGTATAGGAAATATCGATCTTCTACCTCACTGTCAAAGGGTCGAAATGTATTGCTCATAATAAATTTACCACACACATTGCAAAAAGTGTCTGGACCATTTAAGCAATTGTATTCTTTAATTTTATTCATTATCACACACAATCACAAGCACCATCCTCTTTTTTTATTCGTAGTCTTATTTTCTTTTTTTGATACGGCAGTACTTATTAAAAAAAGCATGCTTTTTTTGAAAGTATGGTTATTTCATAAGAATGATTTATTCAAATGGATATTACTTATTAAAAATACTCACAGTCATAACGCAAGCAATTTTATATTTTTTAAGGAATTTTTAAAAATTAAATTCATTTTCATAATTATTTAGCTTTTAAATATCTGATTTAGCTATTTTTTGTTTACATGTCGCCGCCTAGGATAAAACTAAAATTTGAACTTTGTCAACCGAAAAAAGTTGAAAAATCCGAACTTTAAAAATCCACCATAAATCCAATTTTTTATGAATTTGGGCCATACTCGGCTTGTTTTGTCCGGTGGGATGTAAACTTTAAGTTTGTACCCATTATAATTTTTCAACGGATTTATTTCGAGTTTTTACGATACATACAGCCGACCTACAGAGGACCAAAAAACACATTTTTCATCTTTGTCGAGCTGCTGCGCTGCCATTACTTATCCAATCATATTGATCTGAATGGCAAAGTTAAGCTCTGATCTATTGACTTTATAATGAAACAAAAACTGGCCAATTGGGTGGATATTTGCCGAGATATAGGAAGAAATTCGAAAAAAGTCCGATATTTAACATTTTGAACTTTAAAAAATCTTTAAAAAAAACTGTGCCATCGAAAAAAAAATTAGTGGTATTTTCGTGATTTGGGGGTCGAACACTAACAGAATTTGCCATCAATTGCTTTGGAGCTCTCCAAGAATATTATTTTGTAAACTAGTGTAATAGAATATAAACATCATTGTGCCGGTGTGCTGTTTTTGATTATCCCTTCCAGGACCTCCCGTCGGGACATGCCCAGGGGCCGCACCAAGGTCTGGTGTTTCCTCTACCTGACCTTATCCGCTTGCTTCACCATGAAGCCCCTGGATAGGTAGAATTCCTGGAAACTCCGGGTGAAGTCTCCCCAGGTTTTCCAGAACCGGTTGTTGGGCTCTTCCCAGCAGGATTTCCGGCTTCGCTCTGGGGATTAAATCGATGTCGAGCCCATACGTCACCGCTGACCACTCGACTTGTTCTAGGAATTCCAGGAGTTTTTCGTGGCCGTCGTATCTGAAGTTCCACTCTCGTACGTGCTTCGCCTGGCGTAGTCCTGAACTTCGGTTTTGCCCTTGTTCTTTCTTTCTCTTTGAGTGGAGTTTTCTCGCCTTTCTCGACTGTTCTCCCTTTGAGTGGAGTTTTGTCGCTCCTGGTTGCCGGCGTCCATGAGCCTTTGCACGTCTAAACTGCTCACCAAGCTCTCAGTGTTTGTGAGTTTCACCTTTTTTCTGAAGTCCCTTTCCTGCGCTTCGAGGATGTCAACTGTCTCCGGTTCTTGACTCGTGCGGTCTATGAACTCCGACAGTGCCTTTCTTATGTTATCCACGAGACCCTCCAGCTTGATCCCAAGGGCGGCTGCGATGGCGGGAAAGTCATCATTTTTGAGGTTGTACAGCCACGACTTACCCCAGATGTAAGGAACCGACTGTTTGATCGCTACGTAAACGCCGCGACTAGCTCAGAGATATTGTGTGTTCGCCCCACCAAATTTGTATTGCGTGACTGCTCGTGACCCAAGAAAATGCAAGATATCCGATTGGGAGAAATCGGAAAACTTTATTAAGTTTCACTTTCGCTGGAATTGGTTTCTTCGTCAACTGGCTGTTGCGTGCCTTCCTCGACTCAAGATCTCTGCGTACGTTTCTCGGCGGCGTTCCTCGACGGCTTTGCTGCGCTCCGGCTGTATGCGTCGCTGATCTCCGGCTCCTGCGTCGCTGCTCTGCTCTCCGACTCTGGCATCGCTCCTCGTTGCTGCTCTCCGGCTTGTAGGACTCGAAAGGTAGGTAGGTAGAAGTGGTGAGGTCCTCTCTGAGAGCCTCCAAGTAGAGCTGAGCTCCGTTTTGATCCACACCCTCGTAAATTGTTGTCTCCGCGTTCTCTTCAGTACCAGCCTGCGTCATTTAGAAAACCTAGGATTGCAGTTATCCTCTGCTTTCCTATTTCTCCCAATGATTCCAGCTGATACGCCCCGAAGTATCTCGCCCTGATATGGTTTAGTGCTGGGCAATGACACATCATGTGCTCAGGTGTCTCCTGTGTGTCTGTTTCTTTGCAGCTCCTGCAATTAGCATTGTACGTAAGCCCCATCTTCATGGCTTGCGTGCCAATGGCCCAATGGCCTGTGATGAGTGCCGTGATCCTTCTAATATCCCTTTTGCTTTTGGTTATTAGTTCTCGAGTTCTCTTGCTATTGATGGTTGGCCAGCAGAGCTTTGATCTCCTGAGACCCTGCTTTTCTGACCAACTTTTACTAGCTAGTGTTTCGTAGTGTTCGTGAATCCTTGCTTGGACTGTATTAAGGGATTCAGGTAGACTAGTTGTATAGGAGTCGTCTGCCGACCCCTTTCGTGCAAGTTCATCCGCCTTTTCGTTTCCTGGTATATCATTGTGCCCTGGCACCCATGTTATCTGTACATGGTTGTTTGTTGCTAGTATGTTGAGAGCCGACTTGCAATCGGCTACTAGTGTCGAGTTGGTTCTTGCTGCTGCGAGAGATTTGATAGCCGCTTGGCTATCCGAGTATATCCGTACCTTGGTATTCCTGAGGCATTGCTGAATCGAAAGCTTGGCTGCTTCTAAAATAGCAAGTACCTCAGCCTGAAAAACTGTCGCTGATTCTGGGAGGTGGAATTTCGATTCTATCCCCCAGCTTTCAGCGAAAATTCCAGCCCCTACACCACAGTCCATCTTGGAGCCGTCAGTGTAGAGTGATACCTCATCTTGTCCGGTTACTCTGTCATTCTCCCAGTCTTCCCTCGTTGGAAAGGTAGTCGTGAATCCGTTTCCAAATCTTATCTCCGCTGTCATATAATCCGTCTTGTTCTTTGCCAGATAGTTGTTGTCCTCTAAGATACGGCAGTGCCCTGTGTGGTAGCCTTTCCAGCAATTACTTGCCTTCAGTCTGGCCGCACTCTGCGCTGCCGTATCCTTTATGAAAAGTTCTATCGGCATTATATCCAGAATAGTGTTCAACGCGGCAGCCGGGCATGATCTTAATGCCCCTGTAGCTCCTGCGCAAGCTGATCTTTGTATTCTTGTCAGCTTGGCAGTATTGTATGCTCTTGTCAGGGCTGGCCACCAGACTAGTGCCCCGTATGTGAGAATTGGCCTTACCACTGCTGTGTAAAGCCATAATATTATCTTAGGGTGTATACCCCAGTTTTTGCCAAACATTTTCCTGCACGAGTAGAATGCTATGCTGGCCTTTCTTACTCGTTCCGTGATGTTCAGTTTCCACGAGAGCTTCGGGTCTAGTATCACTCCTAGATACTTAGCCTTATCCGATAGCTCGAGTTCGATTCCATCTATTTTTGGTTTGCTGTATGTTGGGATCTTTGTTCTTCGCGTGAAGAGCATCAGTTCGGTTTTACTCGGGTTTATACCTAGTCCGCAGGTTTTTGCCCATTCATTTAGTAGGTTAAGGGCCCCCGTCATTATATTACTAATGACATCTGGGAATGGTCCTGATACTAGCAACACTACGTCGTCTGCGTAGGCTACTACTTTTACTCCTCCGCTATTGAGTTCTCTCAATATGTCGTTCATGTTGATGAGCCAGAGCAGTGGCGATAGAACCCCGCCCTGAGGTGTGCCTCTCTTCACAAAGCGTGTGAGGTAAGTGCCACTCAGTTCGGCTGTTATCGTCCTGCTCGTGAGCATAACTCCGATCCAAGCTCTGATGTCTCCTTCAACGCCGATCGAGTTGAGGGAGCTCAGTATGGATTCGGCGTTCACATTATTGAACGCACCTTCTATATCTAAGAAGGTGGCCATTGTATATTGGTTAAAATGTAGCGATTTTTCTATGTGGCAAACTACTTCGTGTAGTGCCGTTTCTGTCGATCTGCCCTTTCGGTACGCATGCTGAGCGTCCGATAGTTGCCGCTTCTCGGTGTTTTCCCGGATATGAATATCGATCATTCGTTCCAGCGTTTTCATTAGGAATGAGGTAAGGCTGATCGGCCTGTAATCCTTTGCTAGGATATGACCTCTTCTTCCTGGTTTTGGTATAAATACAACTTTGGCTTCCTTCCATAGAAGCGGTATGTGTGTTAGTCTGATGCAAGCCGTGTAAATGGCTTGCAGCCACCTACTGATGCTGACCTGTGTTGCTTGAAGCATTGCCGGGAAAATGCCGTCTGGCCCCGGACTCTTATATTTATCGAAAGAGTTTATCGCCCAGTTGATTCTTTCAATGGTTATGATATCCCTTGTGTGTGTTGGTTGATGAGCCCTCTGACCTTCAGTAGGTGCTGGCTTTTCTCGAAGGTTGCCTGGAAAGTGTGTATCCACTAGTGTCTCTAGGGATTCTTCCACCGTTGTAGTCGCTGATCCGTCTTGTTTGTGTAGTAGAGTTGGGCTGTTATACCCTTTAGCAAGGACCTTGCTTAGTCTAGCCGAGTCTTTTATACCTTCTAGCGATTCGCAGTAAGTCCTCCAAGAGTCTTTCTTGGCTGCGTATATCGCTTTTTTGTATGCTTTTTGTGCTTCTTTGTATGGCTCCCATTCCTTGGTAGCATAGCTGGAGTTATAGGCTTTTCTTGCCCTCTTTCTTAGAGTGCCAAGCTCTTTGGTCCACCATAAAGGGTGTTGTTTCTTAGAGTATGAAACCTTGCATGTTTCCTTATATGCATTGTTTAGAATGTTTGTTAGGTCCTCTACTTCCTTGTCCAGGGTCGTCGTAGAGGTTTGTACCCGTATTCTTCTGTTGCTAACTTTCGAGTAGACAATCTTACCGAATTTGTCCCAGTTTGTTCTACGGGGGTTACGTTTCGGTTCCGGTTTGCTAATCGGAATCGAAATTTCGAAGAAAATGTACCTGTGATCTGAAAAGGAATTTTGTTTCGACACTATCCACTTTTCAACCTTATATCTACTAAATTCTGTCTGTAAAGTGAGGTCTAACACCTCTTCCCATCCCTGAAATTCCCTTGTGCTTGGGAATATAAAGGTGGGTGTGTTACCTCTGTTACATATGGTGATGTTGCGGCAGATAATATTATCAAAAAGAGACTCACCCCTTTCGTTGGTTTCCGAGCTTCCCCATAGTGCGTGCCTCGCGTTAGCGTCGCATCCGAGCACCAGGGTCGTCTTAGTATCTTCCGCCCATTGCAGCAGCTTGATGACTGGCTCAGGTGGAGCCGGTTCATCATGGGCCACGTAGGATGAGGCTATCACCATCGATGTCCCATCCGCCGCCACGAATCTGGCAACTGCTAGATCCGGTGTGCTAAGATTGGGGCATAGAAGTGCGTTATAGTTATTCTTTATAATAATACCTGCTCTCGGCATACCTGTCGAGTTAGTATAAAAGAGTTTATATCCTTGTTGTGTTAGACCCGAGATTTGTGTGTCTCGCGTCCATGGTTCTTGAACGATGCCTATGTCAATGTTCCTCTCACTGAGAAGAACTGCAAGATTGGCTGAAGCATGCATGCTGCGCTTCAGGTTAATCTGCACGACTTTAGGCATCGGTGTTGGGTGTTATGTCTGGGGTCTTGTCGTCGATGACCAGGTCATCCAACAGCTTGTTGGTGTCATCGACCTCCTCGAGAACATCATCCGGCTCTGCCAGGAAGACCTTGATCTTGGCCTTCCGTAGGCCGTACCGGATGGTGTAGTCGGCCTTCTCAAGCTGCGGCAGGCAGCGCTGGTTGATGAGGAAGAGGAACGGCTGGCTCGTCTTCATCTCCTTCTCTACTTTGAGTATTGCCCAGTCCTCAGTATGCACTTCTGGGTTGTGAGCCCTCAGCAGCGACAGCACCTTTCCTTGGTCAGTCTGCCCCTTTGGCAACCAAATGCGAGCCCGCGGCCTCCTTGGAACCTCCCTGGCGTGGACGAGCCTAATGCTAAGGCCGTCCCATGCATTTCCAATCTTGGATATGCATTCCGCCAGGAAGGTCCTCGAGAACGAGTCATCGCACTTGATCACCCGGTGCCCTCTGACCATGTCCGACGAGTCGAAGGAGGGGATCGGACCGTCTGGCACGGCTGATAGCCTTTCAGCTACCATGTCGGCCACCTTGACCTCGATCTCCTCCCACTTCTCCGACAGCAGGCGTCCGTCGTTGTGCAGGTCGTCCACCAGTGCCATCGCGAGGCTGTCTCTGGCTACGTCGCTGAATTTCTTGGCCTTCTTCACAAAGGAGGTCGGTCTTGGCCTCCCCTGTGCGTCCTTTGCCCGTTTCGGTGCGCTCACGCTTGCCTCATGCGAGCGGTCCCTTTTTGTGTTTGTTACAGTGGCCTCCGGGCGCGTCCTCATGTATTCTTCGAATTCTGCGATCTCCGCAAGGCATCGAGTCTTGTCCTCCGCATCGCGCTGGTCAGTCTTGCCCTCTGCCTCATTCTTGGCTATCTTGCCGAGAATAAAACGGGCCCGACTGACCTTGGCCTTACGCTGCTGATGCGTAACGGTGGATGCCTTGCTGGTACCCGGCTGGGTTCCGCTGCTGTGTGGGTTGTTGTTCTTGTTGTCTAGTGGGGTGCTGGTCTTAGCAGCCCCTTCCGTTCCCATCGGAGCCGGAGCACCCTGACTGGGTGTTCGCGGCCCTACCTCGACGGTAGCGGAATCGGTTTGGGGTTTAACCTCCCCCGTGAGGTCCGAAGCTACGGTGTTGGGTTTCATTGTCAGTACATGATCGCCCGCGTTGCTCGACCAGGCAAGCGCGGCGGGCCTGAGGGTTGTTGGGGCTCTATGAAAAAGTCGACCGTGACTCCGCCCCAAAGCCACGGCAAGGCCACTTCCGACCCAGGGTTGCCCGGCCCTGGGAAGGCTCCGTTAAAACACAGCTGGATTAACCCCTCAGCTGCGAACCTGAAAGTCAGCGGGCACGGGTCGCTTGACACGCCTGACTTGAGGGGAGGCACTTTAAAGACCTGCCCAGGTCCGCCCGACTACGATTCGTCAGCATCCCTAGTCATAGCTAGACTATGGGCCTGCTTCCAGCCGCCCTCACGGGGAGAGTATAGTCGCACTACCATCGGTGCACACAGTTACGGCAGGGGACGAGTCCCCCGTTGATCCCCCTGTGTACCCGACGGCTGACGGCCAGGACTCGAAAAGTCTGCACAACCTTCCTTTCGGGCTTCGACTAGAATGATCGTGAGACCACCTGTGTCGTCAGAATCCCTGAGGTCGGTCTGGCTCTAGCCTGAGAAACAAATTCCCCGGCAGGTCAAATCCGAGGATTCAGCCTTGTCGGAGGTCCACCGTATCCCCGACGCCTAGATCAAACTCTTGATCCTCTCTCACCTTGCCGGTAACGCGTCCTGTTCTCGTCCTCACATCGTCCTGATCCAATCTCTGCGTCCTTCAGATCTCACCGTTGCAGTCTCAGCCTTGTCCTAGCGTATTGACTCTGGTATCTTGATCTGGTGTAGAGCACTCGGTTGTAACGGTACTCTCACGGCCACGCACTTGATTAAATCCTCGCACTCGTATTCTTGATCTCTTGGTAACTTGTCGCTCGTATACTTCCGCTCGCGTATCTTGGTTAACTGTATCCTGTACTCCGGCTGTCAGCGTCGCGTTTTCCGACCGACACGGCTCGAACTGCCGCGCGTACTCCAACTGACTGCCTCGCGAATTCCAACTGACTGCCTCGAGCTGCGCCTGCGCCGTCCCTTTTATAGGCTGCGGCGCACAAGATTTTGTAAGATTTTGCCAATCTAGGGGGACTTTTAGCAAAAGTTGAACTATTTTTGAAGTCGAGCAGCACTTTTAGAAATGTTCAACTATTAGAAAAACAGGCACAAAAAATACAACAAATTTTTTTTTGATATAACGGTTTTTAAAGTTTGACTTTAAAAATGCATGCAAGTTTGCACTGGGAAGCGAGCAACAGTTGACCAAGTTTAGTCCTATCAATTGCATCGCGTGATCAGTGGGAGCAGCCAAAAGTTATTTTTCCCAGTAACTTAAGACAATTTTTAATCCACTTTCAAAAACATTTTTTTGGGACCAAAAATTTTTCTTTTTCATTTTATGAAAAATATGCCCAAAAGTAAGTGTATTTTTTCATGTTTCTGTTTTTTGGTGAAAAAAAACTTATTCGTATTCTATCCAACCAGAACATACATCATTCGCAAGAATTTATTCTGATTCAGAATCTAAAATAAAATCTTGCCCATATTTTGCCCAAACACCTTCTATTTAGAAATAGATATCGAATATTTAGAAATAATAATAAATAAGCCGTGCTGCATTTTTCGAGGTTTGGTCGAAAAAAATAAAAACCGGTCAGCGAGACGCTCTTGTAAAGCACGCAGTGATGGTGTTTGGCAATGACATTGAACGGAGCTTCCAGTAATAAGGAAAACAACCTTGAAATGAAATTCTTATAATATATTTATCTATGGTCTACGCAGAGACCACATCTGTTTGCCTGAGCGGGAGCCTTATCAACGGTCTGCTGCAAGGCGACCCTTTCTGCAGTGTGAGACCTATATTTAGGTTAGGCTCAAGTGGCCTGTACTTAAGATTACAAGTGTCAGCACTGCACCCTTGTAGGTTTCTGAGTTACAGATCGTTATTTACGGCTCCAGATCAATTAACATATTGGCATGTACTGAACTCGTAAAGTATTAGATTTATTATCAAAAAATTTTCTTCTTGAACATTAGGCCAAGGGCGGCAAGCAATTTGCGGTGTATGGGTTATTGTTATATTATATAGATTCTTTTTGTTCACAATGCAAATATAAAATTAGTGGACTGTATATTTAATTCGATATATTGTATTTGCATTTAAATCATATATTTAGACACCTTGCAACGGCCTGGCATTTTATTATACAATTTTAATCATTAGATATTAAATCTTTAATTTTAACATGATGCCTTTTCATGTATTATTTTTCATTATTTAACCGTTTGATATTAACTTCACGATTAACAGGACATAGTTTTAATGGGCACCACATCATTCTTGAATAGGCACTACTTTGCTTTACAAATTTGTAATTATCTAACTTGGCCCGAAAGTAAGCCTTGATTATCCTAATTGTCTTAGGACTTTCATTTATTAATTCCTTATCTTCTTCTACAAAATAAACGGTTGTAAGAACGTCATTTTCTTTAATTAATACGGAGGTGGGCTAAAAACAACATCACTTCCCAAGTGAGGTCCTGCCAGCGGAATATTACGGCAGTGTATTTCCTCATCTTCAATTCCTTTAAAAATCGTTAAGCTACCTAACTCTTTCACCTTTAATGGACTCGATAATAAAACTTGTGAATCTATTTTATTTGAATCTAAACTATTCTCTATATGTTTGAATTTATTACAACAAATTAATTCATCGAGATAAATTGAAAACTGTCTCTCTGGCAGAGTAACAAACTCCTCTGTCCTAAGAACCACAGGAAAATATCCTTCAATGCGAAATCTTTTCTCTATGACCGTTACTATATTTTGAACATCGAATTCTAATTCACTAATAATGCGTTCAAATTTCCGGATTTCAAAATAACATCTAGCCTGTTCCACCACGTTAAACAATTTTGTAGCTAAATAGGTAATCTTATTTCTTCTTATGTTAAGAGAATCCTTGCAGCCAGTCATATTATTCACTGTCTTATAGAGATATTTGTTTAATTGCTCGACTTTCTCTAAGAAAGCCACCTTTGCAAGAAAATAACTTTCATCGGACGACATCGTGCTTTTTACAACTATATCAGTTACTAATATCGAAATTATCTGTTGATAACGTTGACTTAGCCCATTGATTTCCAGGATGCTGTCGACGACTTCGTTGTAGCGGTGAATTCGATGATATTAGCGACGACTTCCCTTCGTGACAAAGTCCTGTGGTCAGCGACGTGGAGATGGTTTTGTAGCCAGCAAGTCTTCTTCCTTCCAAGATGAAATGAAGTTGTGGTAGCCTGACGTATTATATTTATCCCAGTTACGGGATAATATAAATATTGCATCTGCAGGCTATTTGCCAAATGGTGTATTTTTAGGAATACCTTTTTTTCCAATAATCCAGATTAATGGAGTTGAACGCTTAATTGCCATTCAATTCAAGGCCCTTTAGCAATATTTATCTTCATATTGCAGGCTCTTGTTAACCATAGTCAAAGCTAATGGTAATATTATTATTTATTGTGCACTTTTTTCTTTAATAATAATATTTTTATTTAGTTGGATTTTTTAATTTTATGCTTTATAGCTTCTTGGCTGTAAAGCATTTTTAGGGACTTTTCACCCTTATTTTTCCAAATTTTTGGATTTGACGCCATTTTATTTCCCTTGTGGATTTTTTCTTTTTCCAATGCAAGAGTATTGCATTTTTAATTAGGCACTTATTACAAATGTTATTTTGTGGGCACTTTTTTTTTTAATGCACTTTTCACAACATTTTATATTATTTTATATCCGTTGTTTTGGCCACGGACACGCCATACCAACTTATAGGTTTTAATATTATATTAATCCGATGTTAAGGCCTCGGAAACGCTCTACCGACTTTAGCAACCTCTAGCTGTTAAAAACAGAATCTTTAAGGTGCTTAAAAAACAAAAAAGACTCTTTGCCTGTATTTTTGCTTTATTTGTTCAACACTTTTGTCTCTTACCTCTGGTGGGGGAAAACAATTGTGTGAATCTATTGCTACCGGTAGCGGCAGAGAGGTCTGGCCAATAGTTCCGCAAGGCATCAAAAAGGCTCGAAGGACCAAAATGAAAGGGATCCTAAAATAAGGAAAACAACCATCACGTTTGAGTTCTGTATAAAAACTGATTTTATTTCAATAAGTCTTTGCTTACGTAACTAACATGAAATTCTTATAATATACTTATCTATGGTCTACGCAGAGACCACATCTGTTTGCCTGAGCGGGAGCCTTATCAACGGTCTCCTGCAAGGCGACCCTTTGTGCAGTGTGAGAACTATATTTAGGTTAGGCTCAAGTGCCCTGTACTTAAGATTACAAGTGTTAGCACTGCACCCTTGTAGGTTTCTGAGTTACAGATCGTTATTTACGGCTCCAGATCAATTAACATATTGACATGTACTGAACTCGTAAAGTGTTAGATTTATTATCAAAAAGTGTTCTTCTTGAACAGACATTGATCACTCCAAATTGAAATTACACTGTATTTTTAGTTTCAAAACAGATTTGAGAAATCTAGGAGAGATAAGGCCAGGTTTCAAGCTCATAATGCAAGTTGGTTTCAGGTCACATTAAATGGCGAAGACTATCGCATTGATGTCATTGCTTCCACCTCAAGTACAAGAGGGAGGGCACAAAAAGCCTTTTCTGAGTGTTGCCCTAAAACAAAAAAAAGAGAAGCCAAGAATTTTTGTCGACTATAGATGAGGATCAGTTGCTATCAGCCGCAGAACAGGCTTTGCGGGCGGAAGGATAACGGGATCCAGATAAATTAATTAATGTATTATCAAATGCTCCCGCGTTCACGAAAGCTAAACTATCTTCTAATAGTACTGCAAAACGCCTTTCAGCAGATCAAGCACTTGCCCTTATGATAGGCAATTTCTCAGAAGAAGCCAAGGAGGCAAGAAATAAGGAAGTGCGAAGTTTTCGTGAACATTTCACTAGGAAAACTTCGCGCGAACACACAAATACTGATCTTATGCACAGGTTACTGATATCATCCAATATAAACTAGACACTTAGAGCTTCCAGAAGATGTGTCCCAACTTTTATCAAAAGATGGATACACTGAACAGCTGTGACTCGAATTCGGAGTCGGACTAAAAAAAAAGTAGTAAAATTGTTCTATGAAGTTTGAATTGTTACCATTTATAAAAAAAATCTTAAAAATATAAACCAAAGTTTTTTTGTTTTTGTTATCAATTATCTTTAATATCTTTGCAGCTCTTAAGCTTATAACATCGAAGTTACAGCTAAAAACATGAGTTTATAACCAAAATCCAACATTTTCAAAAAAAAAAAAAGTGGTCTCCAAAAATTTAAAACAAAATTTTTTAAATTGGTGAAAATTATACCAGAAAATACAAAAATAGTTAAAAGTTTCAAACATTTTTTTTTAATATTTTTATTGTGGTTTTTATCCTAACAAAAGCAGTTTTTTTCCATTTTTTAGGCTCTTAAAAGTGCCACGCCCATTTCTTATCTTTGGGCTTACTAGAATATTCACTCCAAATTTGAAGCCGAAAAATCACCATGAAAGATGATCAGTCGGTCAAACAAAGGTATTATCCAAAGAATCCCAAGATGCAAGGAGAAATCAACGCCAATGGCGACGAGCTGTTCGAAAAAGGGTCAGAGAAGGGTCAAAGCAGCGACTACCGTTACCGGCTGACGAACACCGTTACCGGTACAAGCCCTGGGGAATAACGGAACAGGAGCGCGGCGAAACATAGGTTACGCGGAGAGTAAAGCAGAGCGGATCTGCCTGTTCGAAATTTTCACGCATATAAGCAACACCATGGAAGCAACCACATCCCGCAAGCACCTTACGGAATCCGAGGAGCTGGCGTCTGGGAACAGCCCGCTGCGACATTGAGGCAGGTCCCCGAGTCCTACCTCCAGCTTGCTTTCACTTTCTCCAGACCCATGAACAGAAGAAGACTAAAAAGATTGCACCTATCATACAATTGGATACTTGGACGGCACGCTAGTGGGAAATTCTTTCCAGACCTAGACGTATAGACTGCCACTCTGCTCAATTTTTGTAACCAGTGTTTGATTTACTACTTTTTGTTAAATTTTACCATGGGGTGAAAGTGAATTAAGTTTCACATAGCACTCTCCAATAAACATTTGTTATGCATATCGAAAGAAAAAAAAACGTGGATATAGGACACGTGCTGTGCGCGTCACCCCTGGCGTCGCGCTCTCCGTCGCCGGCGAAGAGCAAGGAGGACCGTGGCGAGCTCCCGGACATCGAGCTGGAGTACGACGCGGAGGAGGAGGCGCGGAAAGGTCATTACGTTACATTTCAGGCAGTTCAAATTTAAGAGGTAATACTCACACCATACTAGAAAATTACACTAGTTTACAAAAAACAAGAGAGAACGCTATAGTCGGATGCGCCGACTATCAGATACCCGCTACTCAGCTAAAGGGAGTGCGAGGGAGGCGGATATAAAAACTATGATCACGCATAACTTTTTAACGAATAGTCCGATTTAAAAAAATGTCTTCTACATTTTGATGAAATAAAAACACCTCTTAAAGAGGTAAAAAACTAGTGCATCTTCAACATACAAAAGTTCTGATATCAACATTTGTGACGAAAAATTATTACACTCGTCATTAAAAAGACTTTCTAATATTTCCTCATTCGGCCCGCCCTAGCAAACTATTCCAGCCTTTTTCTCTTCACAGGCATTTTCTATTGCGGCGTGCCGAGGGGCCAATTATCCCCACCGGCCCCGACAGATCCAAATTTCTAAATTTTTACTTTTACACTTTCACCGCTCTCTCTCCCAAACCAATTGATTTTCTTGAGGTCTTGGTATGCAATCCTTTAAGTTTTAGCAATACCTTTAATTTGGTGTATTGCTCATTACGATCGGACTATCACAGCAGATTTTCAATTTTGCGGCTATATAATAGTAGTCGCCTTCGCACACTCTCCTTGTGCGCTTCGTCACTACATGGACTGCCGTCCATAGTGATAGGTATTGATAAACACAATAAAACTGTATTTTTACTTTTTCGAAATATTTTAATTTTGTAAAATCGTTATAAGCGATTGTGGGCGTTAGAGGGGGCGTGGCCCTCGGCTGAAACAAACTTGCGCTGCGTGGGAACTCCAAGGATCTGCATGCAAAATGTCAATCTTCCAGCTTTTATAGTTTCCAAGATCTCAGCGTTCATACGGACGGACAGACGGACGGACGGACATGGCTAGATCGACTCGGCTAGTGATCCTGATCAAGAATATATATACTTTATAGTGTCGGAAAAGCTTCCTTCTACCTGTTACATACTTTTGCACGAATACAATATACCCTTTTACTCTACGAGTAACGGGTATAAAAAAACGATTTTTATTTTAATATACATACTAAAGACTGCTATTGGTAAAATTCTTTGAAGTTAGATCACCAATCTTAAACTGATTTTACAAAATGCATTATTCCTATAACTATGGCTTCTACCGGTGACAGCGACGCGACCAGCGAAAGTGGACTTTGAATAGATAATTTTGATTGGTCAAAACTGTGGTCTGATGGGATGGCTTTTAGACTGCATCTTTTGTTTAATTAATTTGAATTGGCCAAGCTTTTATGCTGACGAATGGGTCCTCAAGCTGGACCCTTTGTTTAAAGGTCTGAATATTGTTTATGTCTGCCGTCGTCGATAAAGGCGTGTGAAGAATTCGGGTGCCGCCGATCGAAGGCGTGGGGAAGATTTATGACTAAGGGGTTAAATGTTTATGTCGGATTGATTTAAATAACTGCAATAGAAGCCTTTAGAAGATTCAACATCCTTGTTGAATTTAAACAAAATTTTTTTTTTGTTGGCTAGGCTCCTACTCGTATATGAGTCATTCCACGTGAAACGTGACAGGCCAATTTGGGTCAAATCTCAGAATCAAGCGAAACTTTTTTTTTTCGATAGAGGATTGAAATATAAGGATCGGTTCTTTTTTTTGTTAACTCTTACCGTTTATTTTTAAAAAATATTTCTCTAGTTAAGCTCAGATTTTTAAGTTATGCAGCACTTGAGACTCGTTTGAGTTATTTTAATATTTGGTATGCCACTTTGTGGCACATCTTAATATCTTTCAGAAAAATATTTTAAACAATTTTTAAATTTAAAATTAAGTATTTTTTAAGAGAATTTAAAATTAGAAAACTTCTGTACGCCGGAATACACGCGGTTTCCGAATAAAAAAATTATCCAAATATTGCTTCATCAATTCTTTACGAAGTGGTAAAATACAATTTTTGTAAACGCAAGACGTACTAGTAAAGACAGCGATTTTAGTTTAGCGACTTTGCATCAAGCAACTACATCGCAACGTGTAAGAAGAGAACAGCAATACGAGCGCGGGAGAGCAGGAATAGTGCTTTCCCTTTCTTACACGTTGCGCTGTACTTGCTTGATGCAAAGTCGCTATTTGACCCAAATTGGCCTGTCACGTTTCACGTGGAATGACCCATATGTAAATATGAGGTAAGTTGTTATGCTTAAAAGTATAATAATAAATATTGTGAAAATAATCCACTTATAGATTTATTCTTGTTTTTGTTGATAGATAATAGAATTTTTAAGTTCTAACAATCGTATTGGTTCATATAAAGTAACATTAGTGCTGGATAATATAATTTTATATTCTTTGAAGTTGTAAATTTTATATCTCTTATTTCTAAGGAGCATTTACTTAATTTTATAATATTGTTACCGTGAATTGTTTTGTTAAACCTTTCGCAATCTTGATTAATTTGTCTCTCACTTAAATTATAAGTAACTAGCTAACCCGGAGCGACTTCGTTCGCTTAAAATAAGTTTGGAGTACGGTTGTCAGGACTTTCTTATTGGCGCGTTTTTTGGATAATCTTTGTGTAAACAACCTTTTTAGAAGATTCTTTAGGAGCAAGAATCAGAAGGCTTGTGGCAGAGCTATATAATAAATGAATGTGATCTAAGTAAAGTAGTGCCTGAAAGGAAATTAATAATTTTTGTTGTATTTAAACACCTTATCTACTTTCAAGTAGAAACACACACATTGTGTGTATGTATTGTATTGTATTGTACATGTATTGTAAGCAAATGAAAACATATCCAAATTAATGGAAATGCAATTGGCACGGTATTAATCTACATTAACATATCGCATACCGAACTATCGATAGTAAAGTCATAGTATAATGTATCTTCTCTAACGAATGTATTGTCTCTTCTTCTGCCCACCACTATCGCAAACGAACGTGTAAAACTTAATCCTCTGTATCAATTATCGTAAATAGAACTATTATTCACTACTCAAGCTAAATTACAACAGGTTATGGACCGCAGCACCTTCCACTGCGCCAGAAAATAGTTAGTAGAAGATATTGAACAACCAGTGAGATTAAATGGCAAATTTCAATTCGTGGTCAAATTGCCGACAAGCACATACATATACATGTGCAAGAATTTGAGACTTCTGGGGACGAGACTGAAGGCGTCAAATTGGTGACAAAAAAAAAAAAAGAAGAAGAGTGTTCGTTGCTTGTGTAGCTTCGTGATCTAGTCGCTTGTGTAGCAAAAGTAAACGCAAATTACAAAGAAAAACAAGAGAGAACGCTATGGTCGGGTTGGTGTCCCGACTATTTAATACCCGTCACTCAGCTAAAGGGAGTGCGAACGCTGTAGTCGGGTTGGTGTCCCGACTATCTAATAAACGTAACTCAGGTAAAGGGAGTGCGAGGGAGATGGAGATAAAACTTTGATCAGGCCTAACTTGTTAACGAATGGTCCGATTTAAAAAATTTCTTCTACATTTCGGTAGGTATTGATAAACACAACAAAACTGCATTCCTACTTTTCCGAAATATTTAAATTTTTAAAATCGTATATTAGCTATTGTGGGCGTTAGAGGGGGCGTGGCACCTTCTGGAAACAAAGTTGCGCTGCGTAGGAACTCCAAGAATCTGAATGCAAAATGCCAATCTTCTAGCTTTTGTAGTTTCCGAGATCTCAGCGTTCATACGGACAGACAGACGGACAGACGGACAGACGGAGAGACGGACAGACGGACAGACAGACATGGCTATATCGACTCGGCTAGTGTCCCTGACCAAGAATATATATACTTTATGGGGTCGGAAACGCTTCCTTCTAGCTGTTACATACTTTTGCACGAATACAATATACCCTTTTACTCTACGAGTAACGGGTATAAAAATCGACGTCACCCTACTTGAAGACAACCTTAATTTTCTGGTAAAGAACATCTCCCTGATTAAGAAATGGGCACTTATAATTTTTTTTATGATGTCAATTTTTTTTTAAGTGTAAAAAACGTTTTTAACCCTTTTTTATTTTCTATCTTCTGTTCTGGTAAACCGATTTTGATCATCTTAGACTTATTTTACAGGTAATAGAATGACCTTTAACTTTCTTATTCACAGCATTGAGTTCCAGTCATTAGTTTAGAAGCTACACCGCGTCAAAGTCTAAAAAAAGGGAAAAAATTCAATTTGGACAGGCATAAATCCGATCATTAAAAATACACGCCTAAAAACCGAAATTAGTTTTATAACTTCTTCTGGTAGATTGTTCTTTGACAAAAAAAACAAGCTAATGATCATTAGAATCCACCAGCAAATGCACTTTATATTAATATTTTGAGTTTGGGACAACGGTGATTTTTTCGCCGTTTACAGCTGTTAACTGAGACATTAACATGGCTTTAACAGGACTGTAATACCCTTTTTACCCAGCTTGAAAAATCTATAAAAAATGGAACGCATGGTTGATTTTTGAGCTGATGGTCTTATTATTTTGCTTAAAGTCCAATCTCTAAGAATAAACTATAAAACTAATTTCGGTTTTTAGGCGTGTATTTTTAATGATCGGATTTATGCCTGTCCAAATTGAATTTTTCCCCTTTTTTTAGACTTTGACGCGGTGTAGCTTCTAAACTAATGACTGGAACTCAATGCTGTGAATAAGAAAGTTAAAGGTCATTCTATTACCTGTAAAATAAGTCTAAGATGATCAAAATCGGTTTACCAGAACAGAAGATAAAAAATAAAAAAGGGCCAAAAACGTTTTTTACACTTAAAAAAAAATTGACATCATAAAAAAAATTATACGTGCCCATTTCTTAATCAGGGAGATGTTCTTTACCAGAAAATTAAGGTTGTCTTCAAGTAGGGCGACGTCGATTTTTTTTTGTAAACTAGTGTTATCAATGTCTGATTTCAAGCCGAAACCAGACTCTATATTGTTGTATATCAAACAAAGCTTAACATCATCAGCATAGTGGGAAGATCGTTAATATACAAAGGAACAGCAAAGGGCCCAAATGAATATTCTGGGGCACTCTAGATGTCACGTGGATCATTTTAGAAACAGCGTTCTTAAATATAACCCTCTAAGTCCTCCGATTCAAATAACTTGAAATCCAATTTAATAGATTACTTAGAAACCAAAGAAAATCTAATTTGAATAAAAGAAGAGAGTGTTTAACAGAGTCAAAGGCTTTACTGAAATCTGTATATATAACGTCAGTCTGCATTTTATTTTTAAATCCATTTATTACAATAGATGTCAATTCAAGTAGGTTGGTGGTAGTCGATCTTCGCTTAACGAAACCATGCTGACACGGTGATATTAGCGAGGAACATAAATGTTGCAAATTAGAAGTGATAATACGTTCAAAGGCTTTTGGATTTGCCGATAATTTAGAAATACCTCTATAATTCTGGGCATCCGCCTTCGCACCCTTTTTGTTAAGTGGAATAATAAAAGAGTCCTTCCAGATAGTTGTAAAAACTAATGATAAAATATACAAATTGTTACGGGCGCCGGTTATGGCGAGACGCGAGGAAAGATGGGGGCAGCAGACGCCGCAGTCCGTAAAAGTTGCGAAAGAGAAAACAAAGACCAAAATTTGCACAATGCAATATAATACACAAATTGAACAATTCCATGGAAGAATATTGCGGTCAGTAAATCAACGAGAGACCGATATGAAATCGAGTGCTGACGCTAGCTAAATCCAAAAGTGGGCCAGTTAGCTAGAGCAATGGGAAATGAGTACCTAGATGGGAACACTGAGGTACCAAAAGTAAGAACCCGGAAGCGAAAGGAAAAGCTCTAGCTAGAAGGCAGTCAGATTCTCAGAGACGGGCGGAATGAAGAACAAAACTATCCGTTCGACTTGATGTTCAACACATAATCTACTCGGGTTTCATACCGACGGTAGCCGCTAGCGCCGAGGGAGGAGGAGTTTCCCCACGGGCTTCGGGCATCTGCCCACGGAGTCCAATGCCGCCAGGAGACCAGGACCCGTTTTTCTTCTTCAATTGTCCTCGATAAGGACACGCCTATCGATCAGCAAGGATCTGAAGAGTCGGACACCGCCGCCAATTTCACCAAAACCAGGGAGGAGATCGGACATAAGGACGCCTTCCGACAAGCCAACAACAATTTGTAGAAGATGCAGCAGCGATCCGTTCCGAGGCGCAGTGACCATTGCCCACGCTGGAAGAAGTAGTGTGCCGTACCAAATGTGTTACAACAGTGAAGCCCAAAACGAGTCAATGAAAATTAACGTGGACTCATACATAGCTCGATTTTAATTAAATGGTGAACAAGTAAAAATTAAGAGATCATAAACATAATACGGAAGTGAAGACAGTCATGATAATAACTGAACGAATTGCAAGACATTTTTAAATACAACTTAACTAAACTGATTTAAAAAGGGCATCGAGTGAACAGTGAGGAGTACTTTGAGAACTGAGTCTCTTTACCAGCCGTTGAAGTCGACACATGCAGCTAACATAATATATATAAGTTTGTGTTTAAGTAAAAACAAGAGAGAACGCTATAGTCGGATGCGCCGACTATCAGATACCCGCTACTCAGCTAAAGGGAGTGCGAGGGAGGCGGATATAAAAACTTTGATCACGCATAACTTTTTAACGAATAGTCCGATTTAAAAAAATGTCTTCTACATTTTGATGAAATAAAAACACCTCTTAAAGAGGTAAAAAACTAGTGCATCTTCAACATACAAAAGTTCTGATATCAACATTTGTGACGAAAAATTATTACACTCGTCATTAAAAAGACTTTCTAATATTTCCTCATTCGGCCCGCCCTAGCAAACTATTCCAGCCTTTTTCTCTTCACAGGCATTTTCTATTGCGGCGTGCCGAGGGGCCAATTATCCCCACCGGCCCCGACAGATCCAAATTTCTAAATTTTTACTTTTACACTTTCACCGCTCTCTCTCCCAAACCAATTGATTTTCTTGAGGTCTTGGTATGCAATCCTTTAAGTTTTAGCAATACCTTTAATTTGGTGTATTGCTCATTACGATCGGACTATCACAGCAGATTTTCAATTTTGCGGCTATATAATAGTAGTCGCCTTCGCACACTCTCCTTGTGCGCTTCGTCACTACATGGACTGCCGTCCATAGTGATAGGTATTGATAAACACAATAAAACTGTATTTTTACTTTTTCGAAATATTTTAATTTTGTAAAATCGTTATAAGCGATTGTAGGCGTTAGAGGGGGCGTGGCCCTCGGCTGAAACAAACTTGCGCTGCGTGGGAACTCCAAGGATCTGCATGCAAAATGTCAATCTTCCAGCTTTTATAGTTTCCAAGATCTCAGCGTTCATACGGACGGACAGACGGACGGACGGACATGGCTAGATCGACTCGGCTAGTGATCCTGATCAAGAATATATATACTTTATAGTGTCGGAAAAGCTTCATTCTACCTGTTACATACTTTTGCACGAATACAATATACCCTTTTACTCTACGAGTAACGGGTATAAAAAAACGATTTTTATTTTAATATACATACTAAAGACTGCTATTGGTAAAATTCTTTGAAGTTAGATCACCAATCTTAAACTGATTTTACAAAATGCATTATTCCTATAACTATGGCTTCTACCGGTGACAGCGACGCGACCAGCGAAAGTGGACTTTGAATAGATAATTTTGATTGGTCAAAACTGTGGTCTGATGGGATGGCTTTTAGACTGCATCTTTTGTTTAATTAATTTGAATTGGCCAAGCTTTTATGCTGACGAATGGGTCCTCAAGCTGGACCCTTTGTTTAAAGGTCTGAATATTGTTTATGTCTGCCGTCGTCGATAAAGGCGTGTGAAGAATTCGGGTGCCGCCGATCGAAGGCGTGGGGAAGATTTATGACTAAGGGGTTAAATGTTTATGTCGGATTGATTTAAATAACTGCAATAGAAGCCTTTAGAAGATTCAACATCCTTGTTGAATTTAAACAAAATTTTTTTTTTGTTGGCTAGGCGCCTACTCGTATATGAGTCATTCCACGTGAAACGTGACAGGCCAATTTGGGTCAAATCTCAGAATCAAGCGAAACTTTTTTTTTTCGATAGAGGATTGAAATATAAGGATCGGTTCTTTTTTTTGTTAACTCTTACCGTTTATTTTTAAAAAATATTTCTCTAGTTAAGCTCAGATTTTTAAGTTATGCAGCACTTGAGACTCGTTTGAGTTATTTTAATATTTGGTATGCCACTTTGTGGCACATCTTAATATCTTTCAGAAAAATATTTTAAACAATTTTTAAATTTAAAATTAAGTATTTTTTAAGAGAATTTAAAATTAGAAAACTTCTGTACGCCGGAATACACGCGGTTTCCGAATAAAAAAATTATCCAAATATTGCTTCATCAATTCTTTACGAAGTGGTAAAATACAATTTTTGTAAACGCAAGACGTACTAGTAAAGACAGCGATTTTAGTTTAGCGATTTTGCCTCAAGCAACTACATCGCAACGTGTAAGAAGAGAACAGCAATACGAGCGCGGGAGAGCAGGAATAGTGCTTTCCCTTTCTTACACGTTGCGCTGTACTTGCTTGATGCAAAGTCGCTATTTGACCCAAATTGGCCTGTCACGTTTCACGTGGAATGACCCATATGTAAATATGAGGTAAGTTGTTATGCTTAAAAGTATAATAATAAATATTGTGAAAATAATCCACTTATAGATTTATTCTTGTTTTTGTTGATAGATAATAGAATTTTTAAGTTCTAACAATCGTATTGGTTCATATAAAGTAACATTAGTGCTGGATAATATAATTTTATATTCTTTGAAGTTGTAAATTTTATATCTCTTATTTCTAAGGAGCATTTACTTAATTTTATAATATTGTTACCGTGAATTGTTTTGTTAAACCTTTCGCAATCTTGATTAATTTGTCTCTCACTTAAATTATAAGTAACTAGCTAACCCGGAGCGACTTCGTTCGCTTAAAATAAGTTTGGAGTACGGTTGTCAGGACTTTCTTATTGGCGCGTTTTTTGGATAATCTTTGTGTAAACAACCTTTTTAGAAGATTCTTTAGGAGCAAGAATCAGAAGGCTTGTGGCAGAGCTATATAATAAATGAATGTGATCTAAGTAAAGTAGTGCCTGAAAGGAAATTATTAATTTTTGTTGTATTTAAACACCTTATCTACTTTCAAGTAGAAACACACACATTGTGTGTATGTATTGTATTGTATTGTACATGTATTGTAAGCAAATGAAAACATATCCAAATTAATGGAAATGCAATTGGCACGGTATTAATCTACATTAACATATCGCATACCGAACTATCAATAGTAAAGTCATAGTATAATGTATCTTCTCTAACGAATGTATTGTCTCTTCTTCTGCCCACCACTATCGCAAACGAACGTGTAAAACTTAATCCTCTGTATCAATTATCGTAAATAGAACTATTATTCACTACTCAAGCTAAATTACAACAGGTTATGGACCGCAGCACCTTCCACTGCGCCAGAAAATAGTTAGTAGAAGATATTGAACAACCAGTGAGATTAAATGGCAAATTTCAATTCGTGGTCAAATTGCCGACAAGCACATACATATACATGTGCAAGAATTTGAGACTTCTGGGGACGAGACTGAAGGCGTCAAATTGGTGACACAAAAAAAAAGAAGAAGAGTGTTCGTTGCTTGTGTAGCTTCGTGATCTAGTCGCTTGTGTAGCAAAAGTAAACGCAAATTACAAAGAAAAACAAGAGAGAACGCTATGGTCGGGTTGGTGTCCCGACTATTTAATACCCGTCACTCAGCTAAAGGGAGTGCGAACGCTGTAGTCGGGTTGGTGTCCCGACTATCTAATAAACGTAACTCAGGTAAAGGGAGTGCGAGGGAGATGGAGATAAAACTTTGATCAGGCCTAACTTGTTAACGAATGGTCCGATTTAAAAAATTTCTTCTACATTTCGGTAGGTATTGATAAACACAACAAAACTGCATTCCTACTTTTCCGAAATATTTAAATTTTTAAAATCGTATATTAGCTATTGTGGGCGTTAGAGGGGGCGTGGCACCTTCTGGAAACAAACTTGCGCTGCGTAGGAACTCCAAGAATCTGAATGCAAAATGCCAATCTTCTAGCTTTTGTAGTTTCCGAGATCTCAGCGTTCATACGGACAGACAGACGGACAGACGGACAGACGGAGAGACGGACAGACGGACAGACAGACATGGCTATATCGACTCGGCTAGTGTCCCTGACCAAGAATATATATACTTTATGGGGTCGGAAACGCTTCCTTCTAGCTGTTACATACTTTTGCACGAATACAATATACCCTTTTACTCTACGAGTAACGGGTATAATGAGTATTGCTAGTGTACGAATAGAGCCCTTGGGCAAAGACAATTTCGTCACCTGGAAAATACAAATGCATGCCTTGTTAGTCAAGAACGACTCGTGGAAATATGTAAACGGGACTCATTTAAAACCCGAAGAAAACCCCACGCAGTGGATAAACGAAGATGCAAAGGCTAAGTCCGATCTCATTTTGGCCATGTCAACATCGGAACTAAGGCATACAAAAAACTGCGAAACTTAAAACGATGTATGGAAAAAGCTGCATAGCACTTACCAGTCAACCGGGCCAGCCCGTAAAGCCGCACTGTTGAAATCACTGATCCTACTAAAAATGAATGCAGGCGGAGACATGAGAAGCCACATAGATATGTTTTCCGATTTAGTAGACAAAATAAACGAAGTTGATCTCATGAATATTGACGATCTGTTAACCATTTTGCTACTGTACAGTATCCCCGAGGAATATGAACAGTTCCGAATCGCGATCGAAACGCAGGAAAACTTAATCTCAACGGAGGCACTTAAAATAAAGTTATTAGACGAATACGAGGCGAGAAACAGAAATCAAAGCGAGTCGACGCCCGGAGCATTATTGGCACACAAAAAGTATAGTAACAACAAACCAAAAGAAGTAAGCACTAATCAAAAGTTTAAGTTTAAATGTTACAACTGCGGAAAAGTCGGTCACCGTGCAGCTGAGTGCAGGTCAAAGCCAATAAGGAACCAGAATGATAGCATGTACATCAACGCAGCTTATCATACAATCAGTGATTGCAGTAACTGGTGTCTAGACTCTGGAGCAACGTCACACATGTGCTCCCAACAAAACATGTTCGTGAATCTTGAGCCTGCAGAAGGCCCGAAACTCAGACTGGCAAATGATGAGGCTACAGACATAAAAGGATACGGATCCGTGCAGTTCTCGCCAAACAGCAAGTTCACCGCCAGCCTGAAGAACACGCTCTATGTGCCGGATTTAAGAACCAATCTCTTATCGGTCTCAAAAATATGTGATCACGGCTTCAATATTGTTTTCAAAAAGGAGAAAGCTGAAATTATTAGAGCTACAGGAGGAGAAATAGTGTTCACCGCTCCTCGCAAATTGGACTTATACCAGATAGAAGAAAAACTCGAAAACTCGAGTACGGTTGTCAGGACTTTCTTATTGGCGCGTTTTTTGGATAATCTTTGTGTAAACAACCTTTTTAGAAGATTCTTTAGGAGCAAGAATCAGAAGGCTTGTGGCAGAGCTATATAATAAATGAATGTGATCTAAGTAAAGTAGTGCCTGAAAGGAAATTATTAATTTTTGTTGTATTTAAACACCTTATCTACTTTCAAGTAGAAACATACACACACATTGTGTGTATGTATTGTATTGTATTGTACATGTATTATAAGCAAATGAAAACATATCCAAATTATTGGAAATGCAATTGGCACGGTATTAATCTACATTAACATATCGCATACCGAACTATCGATAGTAAAGTCATAGTATAATGTATCTTCTCTAACGAATGTATTGTCTCTTCTTCTGCCCACCACTATCGCAAACGAACGTGTAAAACTTAATCCTCTGTATCAATTATCGTAAATAGAACTATTATTCACTACTCAAGCTAAATTACAACAGGTTATGGACCGCAGCACCTTCCACTGCGCCAGAAAATAGTTAGTAGAAGATATTGAACAACCAGTGAGATTAAATGGCAAATTTCAATTCGTGGTCAAATTGCCGACAAGCACATACATATACATGTGCAAGAATTTGAGACTTCTGGGGACGAGACTAAAGGCGTCAAATTGGTGACAAGAAAAAAAAAAGAAGAAGAGTGTTCGTTGCTTGTGTAGCTTCGTGATCTAGTCGCTTGTGTAGCAAAAGTAAACGCAAATTACAAAGAAAAACAAGAGAGAACGCTATGGTCGGGTTGGTGTCCCGACTATTTAATACCCGTCACTCAGCTAAAGGGAGTGCGAACGCTGTAGTCGGGTTGGTGTCCCGACTATCTAATAAACGTAACTCAGGTAAAGGGAGTGCGAGGGAGATGGAGATAAAACTTTGATCAGGCCTAACTTGTTAACGAATGGTCCGATTTAAAAAATTTCTTCTACATTTCGGTAGGTATTGATAAACACAACAAAACTGCATTCCTACTTTTCCGAAATATTTAAATTTTTAAAATCGTATATTAGCTATTGTGGGCGTTAGAGGGGGCGTGGCACCTTCTGGAAACAAACTTGCGCTGCGTAGGAACTCCAAGAATCTGAATGCAAAATGCCAATCTTCTAGCTTTTGTAGTTTCCGAGATCTCAGCGTTCATACGGACAGACAGACGGACAGACGGACAGACGGAGAGACGGACAGACGGACAGACAGACATGGCTATATCGACTCGGCTAGTGTCCCTGACCAAGAATATATATACTTTATGGGGTCGGAAACGCTTCCTTCTAGCTGTTACATACTTTTGCACGAATACAATATACCCTTTTACTCTACGAGTAACGGGTATAATGAGTATTGCTAGTATACGCATAGAGCCCTTGGGCAAAGACAATTTCGACACCTGGAAAATACAAATGCAGGCCTTGTTAGTCAAGAACGACTCGTGGAAATATGTAAACGGGACTCATTTAAAACCCGAAGAAAACCCCACGCAGTGGATAAACGAAGATGCAAAGGCTAAGTCCGATCTCATTTTGGCCATGTCAACATCGGAACTAAGGCATACAAAAAACTGCGAAACTTCAAACGATGTATGGAAAAAGCTGCATAGCACTTACCAGTCAACCGGGCCAGCCCGTAAAGCCGCACTGTTGAAATCACTGATCCTACTAAAAATGAATGCAGGCGGAGACATGAGAAGCCACATAGATATGTTTTCCGATTTAGTAGACAAAATAAACGAAGTTGATCTCATGAATATTGACGATCTGTTAACCATTTTGCTACTGTACAGTATCCCCGAGGAATATGAACAGTTCCGAATCGTGATCGAAACGCAGGAAAACTTAATCTCAACGGAGGCACTTAAAATAAAGTTATTAGACGAATACGAGGCGAGAAACAGAAATCAAAGCGAGTCGACGCCCGGAGCATTATTGGCACACAAAAAGTATAGTAACAACAAACCAAAAGAAGTAAGCACTAATCAAAAGTTTAAGTTTAAATGTTACAACTGCGGAAAAGTCGGTCACCGTGCAGCTGAGTGCAGGTCAAAGCCAATAAGGAACCAGAATGATAGCATGTACATCAACGCAGCTTATCATACAATCAGTGATTGCAGTAACTGGTGTCTAGACTCTGGAGCAACGTCACACATGTGCTCACAACAAAACATGTTCGTGAATCTTGAGCCTGCAGAAGGCCCGAAACTCAGACTGGCAAATGATGAGGCTACAGACATAAAAGGATACGGATCCGTGCAGTTCTCGCCAAACAGCAAGTTCACCGCCAGCCTGAAGAACACGCTCTATGTGCCGGATTTAAGAACCAATCTCTTATCGGTCTCAAAAATATGTGATCACGGCTTCAATATTGTTTTCAAAAAGGAGAAAGCTGAAATTATTAGAGCTACAGGAGGAGAAATAGTGTTCACCGCTCCTCGCAAATTGGACTTATACCAGATAGAAGAAAAACTCGAATGCAGCCAAATCGCTGCAGGTAAGCAAAACAGCATCAAAGAATGGCATGAACGTTTCGGCCATCTTAATGAGCCGGACCTAAAAGAACTAATAAGAAAAGGTAAAGTACAAGGAGCCAAAGTAAACCTCAAGGAGACTCTTCCAATTTGCGAAGTATGTATCAAGGGGAAGCAGTCCCAAAAGCCGTTTCCAGTATCAGATTCAAGAGCAAGAGACGTACTAGAACTAATCCACAGCGACGTATGCGGTCCCATGCGTACAAATAGCCATGGCGGCAGCCGCTACTTTTTGACATTCATTGACGATTTCTCAAAATGGTGCGAGCTCTACACTATCAAAACAAAGTCTGAAGTGTTCCAGAAATTCAAGGAATTCAAAAACTATGTTGAACGGCGAACTGGAAAGAAGATAAAAACAATCAGGTCAGATAACGGTACAGAATACACTAATAATCAGTTCAAAAGTTATCTTGCAGCCGAGGGAATAAAGCACGAGTATTCCGTAGAATATACTCCTCAACAAAATGGTACAGCCGAACGTAAGAACCGGACTCTTGTTGAAATGGCTCGCTGCCTGATGTTGCAAGCCGCACTTCCTGCGAGCTACTGGGCTGAAGCAGTAAACACAGCTAACTACATAAGAAACCGATGTCCTTCAAGGAGCCTATGTGGAGATACGCCCTTTAAGCTGTGGAACAATCGCATCCCAATTGTAAGGCATATGCAAAAATTTGGTCAAATTGCATATTCACTGGACAAACGATCGAAGAGTAAATTTAGCCCAAAATCCAATAAATGCGTATTCGTTGGATACTGCACCGATGCCAAAGCTTATAGGCTTTACGATGTGAAAAAACAAATGTTAATTAAAAGCCGAGACGTCGTTTTCACAAATCTATTTGGGCACGAGTATAAGTTCGAAGAGTTCATTGAACCTCAGATCGATGTCAACGTTGAGCCGGTAGCAGACAATCAACCAGAAAATGACCAAGATGACAACGAAAGCATCCAACCAGAAGATCCTGAGCCAGAGGACAATGAGCCAGACGATAAACAGCCAGTAAAACGTGGTCCTGGAAGGCCAAGGAAGCTGTTAACAGGTAAACCAGGAAGACCCAGATTAATTTATAATCAAATACTTGCAGACCAGATCGACACACCCAATCAGCAGTTTGAGTCCGACTCGGAAGATGAGTTTTTCGAAACTACTTCACTTGCAACGAACCCAAAGGAACTGACTGCGAGCGCAGCACTTAAAGGTACAAATGCCATCGAATGGAAGGAAGCGTTAATAAACGAGTACAGGTCATTGAAAATGAACAATACCTGGGAAGTTGTTGATCGGCAGAAAAACCATAGGGTTATCGAAACGAAATGGGTACTTCGAACAAAATACTTACCTGACGGAAGGGTAAATTGCCGTAAAGCTCGCCTGGTTGCCAAAGGATTCACACAACGCGAAGGCATTGACTATGATGAGACCTTCTCCCCAGTGTCCAGAATGAGCTCGATTCGAATTGTAATAGCTCTAGCAGCGGAACTCGGACTGGATCTTCATCAATTTGACTTCAACAGCGCCTATTTGAATGGAGATATTGAGGAAGAACTTTACATCAGCGTCCCACCTGAATTCCAAGAAATATTGACAGCTAAAGAGAAAAAAGTGTATGGACCTGAAAAAGTGTGTAAGCTAAAAAAGGCTCTATATGGCCTAAAGCAGAGTGGACGCCAGTGGTACAAAAAGCTAGATAGTAAACTCAAAGAACTGAACCTAAAGCCACTCGCCGCCGACAAATGCGTGTACCTGAAAAATGAACAACACGGAATCTTAATCGTATCGCTTTATGTAGATGACCTCATAATCGCGACCAATAACACCCAAATGCTTTTACAATTGAAGCGCGAATTGTCCAACAAGTTCCAGATGAAAGATTTGGGTAAACTATCGTATTGCTTGGGCATCGAGTTTAAACAAAACAAAGAGAAAACAGAATTTACCATGGGTCAGCCGAAATATATCGCAGATATTCTCAAACGGTTCAATATGGAGAATTGTAAGCCCGTAAATACACCAATCAACACGAATGAAAAATTGTCAACTGAAATGTGTCCAAAAACCGAAGACGAGAAAGAAGATGTTTCCAACGTGCCGTATCAGAGTTTAGTAGGAGCACTAATGTGGTTGGCAGTTTCAACGCGTCCTGATATTGCATTTGCAGTGAGTGCACTGAGTCAATACAATACAAACTTTGGAAAACAACATTGGATTGCTGCGAAAAGGGTATTACGTTACCTAAAAGGCACTCAGAACTATTGCCTGATTTACAAACGAAGTGGCAAAGACCTTGTAGGCTACGCCGATGCTGACTGGGCCGCCAATATTGATGATCGCAGATCTTTTTCAGGTTTTGCTTTTAAGTTCGCAGGTGCAGCAATATCCTGGGAATGCCGAAAGCAACGGACGGTTGCATTGTCAAGCACAGAAGCAGAGTACATGGCTCTGTCTGACTCATCAAAGGAAGCTGTTCATCTTAGAAGCTTTCTACAAGAAGTTTTGGGCCAACTGAAGACGACCATCATCTACAACGACAATCAAGGAGCTGGCCAACTTACACGCAACCCCGTGTTCCACAAACGCACCAAGCATGTTGACATCCGCAACCATTTCATCCGAGAGCTTGTTGAAGAAGGAACTATTTCAGTGGACTACATTCCAACCACCGAGATGCCAGCAGACATATTGACAAAGGGACTCGGTGCTTCAAAACACAATACTTGCACGACAGCCTTGGGTATACGTCCAGTCGATCAGCGCCTTACCAATTGAGGGGAAGTATTGGAAATGCAATTGGCACGGTATTAATCTACATTAACATATCGCATACCGAACTATCGATAGTAAAGTCATAGTATAATGTATCTTCTCTAACGAATGTATTGTCTCTTCTTCTGCCCACCACTATCGCAAACGAACGTGTAAAACTTAATCCTCTGTATCAATTATCGTAAATAAAACTATTATTCACTACTCAAGCTAAATTACAACACAAATATACAAATCTTAAGATTAATAGCTATTAATTATTATTTAATTATTAATTTTAAACTCGACAAATTTGGCATTGCCTGAAAGGAAATTATTAATTTTTGTTGTATTTAAACATCTTATCTACTTTCAAGTAGAAACATACACACCCATTGTGTGTATGTATTGTATTGCACATGTATTGTAAGCAAATCAAAACATATCCAAATATACATACATATGTACAAACGTATTTGGTCAAGAGTTCGAATCTTAAGATTAATAGTTAACTTGGAGCTTGGCTTTTCTGTTGTAGTAATTTTCTATTTTCTTCCATTACGGAAATTAAACAGGGCTCTAATTCTGCTACAAAATGAAAAATACTTTTTAAAACATATAACCTAAACATTAGAGCCCTGCATGGGTATACAAAATGGGTTATTTGGGTACCCAAACCAAATTTCAGGTCAAGTAGGTCAGGCTTTCTTTTAAAATATTACCTACCCAACCTGACCCCAAAATTTTCAGGTGGTTTGGGTTTGGGTAAAATTGTACCCATTTACCCAAATACCCAAACCCAAACGACCCAAGTCAAATAGGTTTCAAGTAGATCAGTTCGGGTTTAAGGTTACCCAAATAACTTTTATAAAAAAATCAATTTTTAAATAAGACCATGATCAGAATTTTCACAGGTCATCGACCCGTCGTGAATTCTTAAGGCCAATATTTATTTATTTGTATAATATTTAAAATTAAAGGATACGATATATTGCAATTTGTTTCAAATTCTTCCGCTTATGCGAATTCGTGTGGTCTTTAAATATTACAAATGTATGATCCACAAAAACATATTCTCTTGTTCTAAAGAATTCGCGGTCTTTGAAAAATCGATATAGAATATATCATTAGGTTTATTTAGTTAAGTTATGTATGATCCACACAAATATATCCTCTTAGTCCTAAGAACTCGCGGTTTTTGAAGAATCAATAATTATAGAGCCCAGTATAAGCAATAGTGCCTTAGCTAAGAAGAAGACGGTCCAACCAATCTGAAGATCCTCCTGTTCTTAAGAATTCGCGGATTGGAAAAATTAATATAAAATCTTTAGAAGTTCTTTATATTAATCGATTTTTTCAAAAACCGCGAATTCTTAGGAACAAGAGGATTTATTTGTGTGGATCATACATAGCTTAACTAAAGAAGCCTAATGATATATTCTATATCGATTTTTTAAAGACCGCGAATTCTTAGGAACAAGAGGATTTATTTGTTTAGATCATACATAGCTTAACTAAAGAAGCCTAATGATATATTCTATATCTATTTTTCAAAGACCGCGAAAAATATATTCTATATTGATTTTTCAAAAAGCGCGAATTCTTCAATACATCTGTAATATTTATAAACCATAAGAATTCGCATGGGCGGAAGAAGTTAAAACAAATGTCGATATATCGAGTCCTTGAATTTTAAATATTATACACAAATAACCATCTTGACCATAAGAATTCGCGACGAGTCGATGACCTGATCATGGTCTTATTTAAAAATTAATTTTTTTATAAAAGGTATTTGGGTAACCTTAAACCCGAACTGATCTACTTGAAACCCATTTGACTTGGGTCGTTTGGGTTTGGGTATTTGGGTTTTGGTAAAAATTGACTCATTTACCCAAATACCCAAACCCAAACGACCCAAGTCAAATGGGTTTCAAGTAGGTCGGTTGGGTTTAAGGTTTGACAAACAAGCCAGGTTACTTGTGCAGGGCTCTACTAAACATTTAAGCATAATATTAATCGGAGCAGCAGTATAAGTTTTTAAAATCCAAAACAAATTTTAACCTAAATTGCCCTTTTCCCCTCCCCTTTTCCTCACAGCACTACCCCTCCCCTCATCAGTTTTCTTGGTTCTTGCTCTCTCGGTCGTCGCTCTCTTGGCATCCGCTCTCTGGGTTTCGCTCTCTCAGCAGGCTCCCACAAAATGCAATAACTTACAAAATCTAAATAAATTAGTTAAAAATACTTAAAAAAATGTTAAAAACTTGAAAAATTAAACTTAAGGATTTGGGTCATAGAATAACTAATGATGCAAAAATCATCTTGATCGGAACAGCGGTTTAGATTCTTAAAATCGAAAAGTTTATTTTAAATGGAGCCCCCAAATTATGGGGGATATCGAAATTTCTTTTAGATTTCCAAATAGGCCTTTTCAAACCTAAAATTCTGCAAACTCCAAATTTCGAAACTCCAATCACTTCAGAAGTTAAGCATTAATTAATCCAATTTTTTTGCTAAAAATATGGATAATAGAGCTGTTTGGGGCATCTGAGGGGACATATCGGACCTTAGTGGGCGGCCACCCCCCTAATGGAATACTGTGAAAAAATTTGGCTGCTTTAGTTCTTACGGGTTGGGCTGTGGTCGTATCCCCTTAAAAATCGGTCTTTTTCTTTATAATCTTTAAGAGATGAATGTGATCTAAGTAAAAGTAGTGAATTTTTATACTTTTTATGTTACAATGTTATCAATGCAATTTTAATTTGCGCACAATTATGTATACGTGTTTGTAAATTGGAATTTTTTGTTTTCAAATTTTTTGTTTTGAATGAAACGAAAACATTTGAACACACGAAAAGATTGGCCTCAATGCAAAAGTAGCGAAGTAACTTATTATTTTCCGATTTCACATTTGATCGATAGTT
>JBAMCJ010007431.1:0-30978 GCA_037075205.1 Drosophila prostipennis
GCAAACTAGGAAAAAACACCATTGATTTAAGAAAAAAAATCATTTTTCTAAATTTAAGAAAGGTTTTTCATAAAATTCTGTTTCTATGGTCTTTTTTCCTAGATTCAAGAAAACAATTTCTAAAATTCAGAAAATTTTCTAAAATTAAGAAAAAATTTCATTTTATGGCGATTTTCTAAAATTTAGGAAAAAAAATTTTTTGAGTGCAGGGACTTGAATTTTATCAACGACTTTATCCCTTGTTCAAAAGCTCGGGAAAGTGATTTAGGCAGGGACCGTAACAGTTATAAGTTTTTTTAGACTTATTTTAGACTTTTGAAATATAAGTCAGAGAATAACAGTTAGTTTTTAACCAAAAAAATAAAATCTCTCCGTAACTTTTATTTATGACTAGACATCGGATTATATGCAAAATTATATTTTTAAAGGCTTGTCGAAATCAAATTTCGATTGGACTGAAATTCGTTTCACGTTAAAATAATAAGATTAAGCCCATGTTGTTTTTGCATATTCGACATATCTTGCATATGGGCATTTCCAGGGTGACGGACGCGACATTTTTCCAACTTAAACTCTAAAAATAAGAGTGACGCAGTGTACATTTAATACTTTTTAATTTTTTGTTGGATAGCTTAGACGCTCTTGTATTTATGGTAAAAAAAATGAAGATTATCTGTCCAGCCAATTCTTAGAAATAAAATTAAATAAGTGAAATAGGGACGCGACAAAAATAGAACTGCAATTTTGAAAACTTTCGAAAAACCATAAATTCTGCGAAACTAGAGGGCGAATTTTTTTGAATTTTTTTTCCAGTATACCTGCTCAGTAACCACGCACATCAAAGTTCGGTGGCAAAACATTCAGCGGTTTTTTTTTCTAAAACTAGTGCAAGAATACGGACGCGACAATTACGGACGCGACATGTTGCTACTTAACAAAATATTGCAACTTTTTATTTTTTCAAAATGTTGCAGAGCTATTTTACGTGTTACTAAAGTCCCTACATTAAAGTTTGGATAAAATATTTTAGCGTTATCCACCTCTTTTTAATTGAAACATAGTTTTTATATAGCTCGTTCTATGAAAGCTATGTGACTAAGTGGTTAGAATTAAATTAAATTTTTCTAGTATACGCAGAAATTTAATCAAAATACACCTGTTAAAGAATATATACCTATCTTTAAATAATAAGTTTATTTACGAATTATGTTGCACGTTTAGTATATTTTATTAAATTTTGTTTTTTGTTGAAAAGGCTGTGACACCGACAAAAATGTCTAATTCTCTGTTACTGGATGCATAGTGTATTTTTCTTATTCCTGGAATCTGTGCAACATTTTTTTCATTTTTCTTGTAGTGGTAGTGAAAATTCCTCCACTTCCTTGGCGCCAATGTAGATAAGGTTTATTCCGTATAAATTTTCCTGAGCGCATTGAAAAAATTCAAAGGGACTTGATAATATTTTATTTTGAAGTGCAACTCAGGGTCCGTCTCCATCATTTTCTTTAGTTTCAATCGGTATTTTCTCTTCCGGGACTTATCTTTTTCTTTGAATTTTTCCAAACGATCGGGATTTAAAGACAATTTCTCCCTGTACTTTCTCGCGCTAGCTCGTTTTTATTCTTTTTTTTCCATCTTAAAAATCTTAAAAAGTTATAAAAAGTATCTAAAAGAAGTGCTTTCTCTTCGATAGCAAAATTTGTTGTGAATAATACAAATATTATTATATAAAGTATATGACAAGGAAAAGCAAGGCCATCGACGTTTTTCACAGCAGCAAATAAAACAATTAGCTACACAAAAATTATGATCAATTGTTTTTTGGAAATACAAAATATAAATTACGGACGCGACAGACTTTAAAATTTCTTTAAAAATATTAACGCGCTAATTTTTTTTGTCAAAAAATTATAATTAATTTGTTTCAACTATCCTTGCTTTAGGCATAAAAGCTGGTTTATAAGTGTCGCGAATTGGACGAGTGAAAAGAAAAAATTAGGTTTTTTGATTACGGACGCAACATTAATAATGTTTAAAAACAAACTTCAATAAAGACATATAATCCATTAATATTAAAGAAGTCTTAATTTTTTCCTGATACCATTTGCCTTAAACTAATTTATAGGATTGGTTGATTGATTTTTAGACTTCCACAGAAGGCATAGCAATATTACAAAAACACAACAAAATGTTGCTGAGATATACAGTATGTGTTGCTCGTGTTTGAAAGCCGCATATCTTCGTGTAAAAAATTAATTTGGAAGGAAATGTTATTGATTTACAAAATATAGATACCAATACTATTTTTAAACCAAAAAAGAAAATTTTCCGCCAACATTTAATTTTTGGGGTTTGGTTGACTTTTCCTGGAAATGCCCATATCAAGAACATATCCAACATATTTTACGACATATTATCAAAGCAGGCTTTTGTCAGAATGTTTCAATATTAAAAATCATTTCAAAGAGCGTTTGTTGTGAATAGTTAATAATAAACGAGGACGTAAGCTAACTTTGGCAAGCCGAAGTTTTAATACCCTTGCAGATTTCACGAATGAAAACTTGACTAGAAAAGCAACATGAATTAACAAAACAACAAAATATTTTATAATT
The DNA here is from genome assembly GCA_037075205.1 of Drosophila prostipennis. Taxonomy (NCBI): domain Eukaryota; kingdom Metazoa; phylum Arthropoda; class Insecta; order Diptera; family Drosophilidae; genus Drosophila; species Drosophila prostipennis. Next base: position 2,613 of record JBAMCJ010007431.1, read on the forward strand.
GAAAAAAAATATAATTTTAAAATTGTTCACCCTATTGTTCCTATAGGAGCTATAGGATATAGACGTCCGATCGGCACGCGCTTTTACCCTAATCAAGGTATGCATAAAAGAATTCGATTTGGAAAGTTTCATGTCAATAGCTTATATTCTGCGCGAAATATCCTGAAAAACGTTAAATCTTGACCGATTTCACCCTATTGTTCCTATGGGAGCTATAGGATATAGACGTCCGATCGGCACGCGCTTTTACCCCGATCAAGGTACACACAAAAAAATACGATTTGGAAATATTCTTGTCAATAGCTCTTAGACTGAGCGAAATATCTTCATTTTTTGAAAGCTATATCCGATTGTTCCTATGGGAGCTATAGTATATAGACGTCCGATCGGGTCGGTTTTCAAACTTGATTTGCGTACACATGTTTTAGGACGACTGTGAAAGTTTTAAGTCGCTAGCTTTTAAACTGAGCTCGCAAACGGTATTGAAACAGACATACAGACGGACAGACGGACATGGCTATATCGACTCCCCTATTGATCCTGATCAAGAATATATATACTTTATGGGGTCGGAAACGTCTCCTTCACTGCGTTACAAACTTCTGACCAAAATTATAATACCCTCTGCAAGGGTATAAAAAATGCGGAAAACTCAAAAGAAAGAAGATCGTATTAAGGAATGGTTAAAAGACATTAACGAGGGTGCCATTACAGTAACTGACGACAATCTATACTGCAAGTCCTGCCAAAAAAATGTAAGAAATTTATAGTAAATTCTATTCTATCTTATAATTTAATGCCCTAGATTGGCAGTGATCGTAAGTCGCAACTTATTTAACTGGGGTGTCACAGAAACCGGCGACGGATTTGGGTACGGTTGGTTTGGAAACCAACCCATCAAAACCGTAGGTGTCACAGAATCTGTAGAGTTTTCTAGGAGTTTCGGAGTAAATTTGCTCTGATTTTCGGAACATTTGCTTCAATGCCTACTATTCGGTTGGTTTAAAACCGTGTACTTGATTTTCAAACGGTTTCTGTGACACCTAGATTTGCTTTTGGGGGAAATTTGGTTGGAAGAGATTTCTGTGAGATCACCGATAAGAACAGAATTACATAAACAACAAGAGAGAACGCTATAGTCGGGTTGGTGTCCCGACTATCTAATACCCGTCACTCGGCTAAAGGGAGTGCGAGGGAGATGGCGATATAAACTTTTATCAGGCTTAACTTTTTAACGAATGGTCCGATTTAAAAAATCTTCTACATTTGGATAGGTATAACTAAACACAACAAAATTGCATTTATACTTCTCAGAAATCTTTGAAAATGTGGGAGCCAGACACGTTTTATAGTCTAGTCACACTATGTGGGGTAACCTATCGAGTGAGCCAGTAACCCGATTACTCCAAAAAAGTGTTTCCACTGGGTTAACTCCAAATATCGGGTAATGATAGCTAGTGTTTGTTGTTTTTGTTGTTTATTTTACTAGGGATGGACCTTCAACGATAGGAAATAAATACAAAATAGACCGAAAAATACAAAAAAGTACTCCGAAATACCAAAGACCCTAAAAGTACCTCACTTTTGCCCACATCTAGTTGCCTATACACAACCTATGTAAAAAAAACAGGGTTTTGTCAATAACCCCATAACTCCATAACTCCACCCTAGTGTAAACAGGCCTTTAGTATCGTTTGTGGGCGATTGAGGGCAATTGTGGGCGTTAGAGGGGGTGTGGCACTCGGCTGAAATAAACTTGCGCTGCGTAGAATATGCCCAAGAATATGTGTTGGTAATCTCAACTTTCTAGCTTTTATAGTTTCCGAGATCTCAGCGTTCATCCGGACGGACAGACGGACAGACAGATAGACGGACAGACGGACATGGCTAGATCGACTCGGCTAGTGATCCTGATCAAGTATATATATACTTTATAGGGTCGGAAAAGCTTCGTTCTAGCTGTTACATATTTTTGCGCGAATACAATCGGGGGTGTCACAGAAACCGGGGACGGTTGGCTTAGAAACCAACCGATCAAAACCGTTGGTGTCACAGAAATTCGAGAGATTTCCTTTTTTCGGAAAATTGACCGAAAAACGACCAGGGCCTGGATGCATACACTAAATATCGAATATTCAATAATTATCGAATTTTATTTGACTTATTTTCACTATTTTCCAATAAGTTTTAAACTTAATACATGTTTTTATTTCAAAATTACATAAAGTATACTCGTTTAAAGCGCATATTGTGCAAAATAAAAGAAAAAATGAAAGATTTGAATTACCCGCCAGGCTACATATTGCAGCCCTGGACAACTGTTTGCAGCGGCTGCGTTGGCTTATTTACATTTATCTGGGGTGTCACAGAAACCGGCGACGGATTTGGGTACGGTTGGTTTCGAAACCAACCCATCAAAACCATCACATCTGTACGTCAACATGAATCTGTAGAGTTTTCTAGGAGTTTCGGAAACTTTGCTTGAATGCCTACTATTCGGTTGGTTTAAAACCGTGTACTTGATTTTCAAACGGTTTCTGTGACACCGAGATTTGCTTTTGGGGGGAAATTTGGTTGGAAGAGATTTCTGTGACACTCCCGTATAAGTTGGCAAACATTTTAAAAGAGAACCAAAATGTCATCTGCACGAATTCTTGCTCTAGAGTACTTGCAAAGACATAATCTGCGAGAGGCTAGGATTTAGAGGAGAATCCTTAGAAGCGCTTTTACATGGTAGTCCTTGGGGATTTAAGTCATTGGCCAGGTCCTCCCAAGCAGTGGTCACAAGAACGGGGTCGCCCCGAGTAAATCCTTTGGCAATGTCGAATGAATCGCAAAAATATGGCGTCTTGCGCTGGTAACCTATGTTTACCCCTGAAAATTAGCAACGTTTATTAGTTAAAAATAATAATAAAAAAAAATGGTTTACTTTTACGTACACGTCTCCTTCTTATTCACATCTGGCGTTTTATCCGGCAAAAAATAGGACATTTTTCACGACAGTGCTGCCAACTTTTTGCAAAGGCAGCATGTTTTTTATAATTTGCTCAATAACTACAACTTCTTTTAACATGCAATTTTTACCAGAAATAAGTTTCATTTTTAAGTACAATTCTAAATACCTTTGAATAAATAATTCTTTAACACAACATTTCGATAATTACTCCGAAATTTAGTATTTTAAAGTTCGATATAATTGGTAACACTGTCAGGTTGGACGGTTTGCAGACGGTTTTATTTATATCTAATTTTTTCGAGAGGTTTTATAAAAAGCATATTTTTAAATATAACCCAAAGTAAATATAAAAATTGTAGTATGCAGATAAAATAAAATAAAATTCATAAAATTCATTAGAGTTGCCTTAAATAAAGTTATATTTTTGGGAAACAGATGTAAGTTGGTTAATTTACTCAAAACGTCCGGCAAAATACGGGGGATTTAGAAACCGTCAAAAATGACGTCTGTGACACCGAGTTTTCCTTTTGGTTGGAAATTTGGTTGGAAGAGATTTCTGTGACACCCCCGAATATACCCTTTTACTCTACGAGTAACGGGTATAAAAACAAAATAGTATAACATCTAGAAACGAACAAGAAACTCCTTTTTTTCCGATCTATGTGAAGCCATGATAGCAGTTAACCTACCATTTAAATCAATTGACAACAAAATTTTTAAAACTTTTTTACACAAATACACAAGTCACAGACGAAAGTACTATACGCAAGCACTATCTAGACAAAAGCTATCAAAAAGTCCTTCAAGAAATAAAAAATGAAATTGGAAATAAAGCGATTTGGATATCAGTAGACGAGACAACTGACAGGAATGGACGCTGTATAGCTAATTTAATAACTGGATCACTGGATGAGAAGAAGTCAACGCGTCCATATTTGATTGCTTGCCGTCAAATAGAAAAAGTGAACAATAGTACCATTTCTAGATTTGTAAACAATGGATTGAGATCTCTATGGCCAGACCTAAATGAAGAAAATGTACTGCTTATGGTTACAGACGCAGCTGCCTACATATATGATAAAGGCTGGTCAAAACTTGATACATGTGACTTGCTTGGCCCACGGATTGCATCGAGTCGCAGAAACTATCCGAGAACATTTCCCAAAAGTCAACAAATACATATCGGACGTTAAAAAAATATTTCTAAAATCTCCCCACCGTTGTGCTCAATACAAATTAATGCTTGATATTGAATTACCGGAGCCAATAATAACGAGATGGGGAACTTGGTTTGAGGCTGCATGCTTTCATGCTACAAACTTTAATGGAATCAGTCGTGTAGGTTATTCTTATTTATTAATTTATTTATATATATTTACTAAATGTACCTATTTGTAGGTTGTAAATTCTCTAGAAAGGGACGATGCTCAAGCCATTAAAAATGTTCAGGAGCAACTAAAGGACTTAACTGTAAAAAGGGAACTCCTAATTATTCAGAATTATTATTCAGAATTTAGCACCATGCCATCTTTAATTGAAAATGAAAAAGGATCCAATTCCCTGAAGCAAAATATGGTTCTGCTGAGCAAAGCTCAGGAAATGATAAATGACGTGCCGGAAAGCTTGGGAGATATTTTAAAGAAAAATTAAAGGATGTACTACTGAAAAGCCCGGACTTTAAAACGATTGAAAAACTGAATGACTCAATTAACAGCATAGATGAATTGAATTCGACTGACGATTTACACCTGGACAATATCTTTAAACATAAATAAGCTCCATTGACGTCGTGCGATGTTGAAAGAAGCTTTTCCGCATTTAAGCGTTTACTCACGGACAAAAGAACAAAATTGACTGTTGAAAATATAGAACAAATGTTGGTCACATATTGTAAGCAATATTACAACTAAAATGTACTTAAACACCCTAACTATTGCTTAGCTTGCTCCCCAAAGCACTAAATATACTCATGTTGAAAACGTAATGTTTTTTTTTGTTTTTATTTGGATATTTGTGGTGTATTTGCAAATATAGGAATTTCTTGCATGTGGTTTTCAACAATTTTTTGTTGTTTAACAAAAATTCCAACCGAACTGGAGCTTTGCACTCAGGTCAATATCTTTGGACTCGGCAATAGATTTTTCGACTACATTATTTAGCAAATGGTTAATGCAATGGATGTGGATATTTTCACGAAATGCCCTTTTCATGTTTGCGCCTCTGTCAGATATGACAATGCCATTATCCTCATCCAAATTGCAATTAAATTTGCGCAATTTTTCCATTCATTAAAAAAAGAAAACATCCATTGATTTAACTGATAAAAGTCTGCATATTAAATGTCCGTCTAAAATGTAATGGCCAGTCACTGATATTATACAATTTTTTCAAACCTTCGAATTTGACTTTTAAGTATTCGAGTGCTCGATCTAAATTCAAGTCAATCGGGCCACTTGCACTCACTCGCACTCGTTTAGGTCTAACAGTGACTTGAAATTTCCTACACTCGGATTAATTCGTTTAGAAATATTTTTGTACGTCAGAGTGAGTGAACACTTCAAGTCAACTTGGAAGTGCACACTTAAGGCCTGTTTACACTAGGGTGGAGTTATGGAGTTATGGGGTTATTGACAAAACCCTGTTTTTTTTACATAGTTTTTGTATAGGCAACTAGAGCAGGAAAAAAGTAGGGTAACTTTTGGGTCTTTGGTATATTCGGTATATTTCGTAATTGTTTTCCTATCGTTGACGGTTCATCCCTAGTGAAAAATTCAAGCAAAGCTGTTGTGATTATCATGTCGAAACAAAAAGGTGAGAAAATATGTTTAATTATTTTATTAATTAGTTCAAAGCCTTTATTATTATTATGATCCCCATTTGTGTGGTCGAATGAGGCCGTCCTTACTCTCTTCGACCTATGGCAAGATAATATGGGTGAACTTCCGTTTAGCTCCTACCCCCAATTTTGTTCAAACTTTCCATATCGTCGTGTTTTTGGGTCCTGATTACGGGAAAATTAGTCAAAGTTTGCGCAAATAACGGGATCATGGAAAATAACGGTAAAAATCGTAAAATTTTCGGTTTTTTGCAGTTTTTTCGGAAAATATAAGGAAAATCAAAAATGTTTTAGACAAAAACAGAAGTTATTTATAAAACTGATCTTTTGTGTATTAATCATTTTCTTCGTAAACATAAAGGATTTCGAGGAAAAACTAAAAGAAGTATTTTAAATTGTGTGTGAACATTTTAAAATACTGCAATATCCCGCCATAAAAATGGCGACAGATAGTTTTCGATTAGCCGATAACAGCATTTTACCTTCTACTCTAGGGATGGACCTATTTTGCTTTTTTATACGATGTATCGCGTTTATGTTTCTTTTTCCCATTTAGTGAAATATACAATCACAATGAATTCAGAGCTTGAACTGGAAAGACCTCAAAATGGGAAATCTAAGACGAAGAAGAAAAGCGCCGCCGGCAAAAATTTTTTTTAACAAAAATCGCCGCGATTTTTGTTAAAAAAAATTTGTACTTGCGACATTAGAAACGCCTTATTTATCATTATTATTTCCCTTTTATAATTTGAATTTTATTTTGTTTTGTTACCTTTTTATACATTGAATTTTATTTTGTTTTGTTACCTTTATTTTTAACTACGACAACTGATATGCTCGATCCAACTTTTATATTTAGCTTATACTTTTCATTTATGCTTAATTTTAATTTCGTGTTTTTAAAAAGTAATGCCGTTTTCGTGTTTTGCTTGTACCATCACTAAAACATCGAGTGATATCGATATTATTATCGACACATCGATATAACAACAAGCTTTCGTGCGATATATCGTGCAAGTGCGCTCCAACGGTTTTTTATTTTCAAACCTTGTGAAAATGTAAACTTATTTAGCGTTTTTAACGAAAACTATTAGTTTTACAGAAAAAATGTATATAACATAAATTATTCATTTTTTTAATATCTTTCATTTCTCTTTAGCTAACTTGTTGATTAAGTTAATATATTCAAAGATATTTACGAAAAACTGTTTTTACCGTTATTTTCCATGATCCCGTTATTTGCGCAAACTTTGACTAATTTTCCCGTAATCAGGACCCAAAAACACGACGATATGGAAAGTTTAAACAAAATTGGGGGTAGGAGCTAAACGGAAGTTCACCCGCTATCTGTTCGAAAAAGATAATCACCAGATAAACTTATCGTAAAAGCAAATCGGTTTTCTCGACGCATTTAATTTATCTGATCGAGAAGCAATTACAGAGTGCTGTTAGCGCACAGAATGTGCTGTAAAGCGCAAAAAATGGCGTGCTTGATTATTCTATCAGCTGTTTGGGTATAATTCAAAGGCAAAGTCAGCTGTGATTTCGTTTCTTCTTCTTATTTGGCTTTGGGAAATCAGCTGTCGTTTTATCGAGTCGAAAACGCTTAACAGGGACTCCGAGTCCCTGTCAAAGTTAGTTCTCACATTTATGCTCGAGAAAGCCAAAATGCCTTAGCATGGACTTTATCTGTTCGAGAAATGTTAGCCGGCACTCGAGAAACCGGCCCTTAGGGCAGATACAGTCCCTGCTAAGGCATTTTGGTTTTCTCGTGCATCAATGTGAGAACTAATTTTGACAGGGACTCGGAGTCCCTGTTAAGCGTTTTCGACTCGATAAAACGACAGCTGATTTCCCAAATCCAACTAAGGCCGTTTCCTCACCAGAGCTGAATGTAACAATTTGACATTTTTATACCCGTTACTCGTAGAGTAAAAGGGTATATTGTATTCGTGCAAAAGTATGTAACAGCTAGAAGGAAGCGTTTCCGACCCCATAAAGTATATATATTCTTGATCAGGATCACTAGCCGAGTCGATCTAGCCATGTCTGTCTGTCCGTCCGTATGAACGCTGAGATCTCGGGAACTATAAAAGCTAGAGGATTGGTATTTGGCATGAAGATTCTTGGAGTTCCTACGCAGCGCAAGTTTATTTCAAAAAGGTGCCACGCCCCCTCTAACGCCCACAATAGTTAATAAACGATTTTAAAAATTTAAATATTTCGGAAAAGTAAAAATGCAGTTTTGTTGTGCTTATCAATACCTATCGAAATGTAGAAGAAATTTTTTAAATCGGACCATTCGTTAAAAAGTTATGGCTCATCAAAGTTTATATTTTCATCTCCCTCGCACTCCCTTTAGCGGAGTGACGGGTATTAGATAGTCGGGACACCAACCCGACTATAGCGTTCTCTCTTGTTTGGTATATATATATTATATTATATATATATTTTGAAGTGGTTCTAGAGGTGGGAGAAAAAAGCATTCGACAATAAATGCTACTACATTTCGATATTCTCGTGTCTAAAATACCAAATATCTGAGTATTTGTTGTGGGTGCATGTCATAACGCCCGGTGTCATAACGCCCGCGGGCGCTATGACACACTAAAAAGTGTTATGACACACTCAAAAGTGTCATAACGCCCGCAGGCGCTATGCCACTTTTTTCGAGGGCCTTATGACACACAGGAAATTGTCATAACGCCCGCAGGGAAAGTATATGTAACTATTTTTTATACACACAAAAAAAAAACTATGTAAAAACAACGATTTAATAGTGAAAACTGCCCCAACCAATAAATAATAGAAAATGACCCAAAAAATAGTAGATGACCTACATAATAGTATTTTACCCTAAAAATATTGTAGTTTTTTTAAATTTATTTTTTTAACTATTTTTATTTTTAATTTAACTTGTTATATTAATTTATATAGAAGTTATTTATAGACACTTACAAATGAGGTTTCTTGCCTTCGCTGGGAATCGAACCGGGGCCGCAATCGTCGGAGTCGAGCACTCTAACCAGTAGGCCACAGAAGAATGATTTTCGTTGAGGAAAATCTTTTGACTTGAAATCAACATTTAAAAAAAAAAAGGAAAAACATCATCTGCAAAAGTAGGATTTGAACTCACGACCCAGAGATTATGAGTCGGATACTCTAACCACCCTAAGTCCAGAAAAATAGTTGACCTACAATTTATAATTGTATTTTTAAAACAACAAAATACATGAAGGAAAAAAATGGTTTTGTTACGATATTAATTGTGGTGTCACTATTCGATGCCCCAAAAAATAAAACAACAAAATACACGCAAACAAATAAAATAGTTTTGCTACGATATTAATTAAGACGTTACTATTAATTTTCCAAATGAAGAAAACAACAAAATACATGAAAATTTCGTAAATAGGTTTTTCACTATTTTAATTGTTAAATACTATTCAATGAACAAAACAATAAAACAACAAAATACATGAAAAATTCAGAAAATAGTGTACTACTATTTTTCTATGTTAATTTTACATAGTTTTTTTTTTTTGTGTGTATAAGTAAAGAAGTCGTATTTAGCTTAAGCGCGCACATTAAACAAATTTTTGTCTTTGCCCTATTTAACATTTTATTGAAGTTCTTATAAATGCGAGTAACATTGAGTAATATAATAATGAGTATTATAGAATAATGTAGGAACTAGTGATGTGGTAGCAGTTAAATGTGTAAACCGATAAGAAAGCGCCGCAGGGAAAAATTTTTGCCTGCGGTCTTTTTTAACAATTTATTGAAATACTTGTAAATGATTTTCAACTATCCGTCTGCAGTATGGGCAGAGCAATAGAGAGTTTTTTGAACGCTGTTCCAGATTTTTGAAGCACTCAAAGCATATTTTGAAGTGCATACATAACTACGTCCCGCGTCCTATCAACGCAAGTAATAAATTTTAGCAAGTCAGCCATTTGGCTAAACTGGAAAGTATTTTCCACATATTCATCTTCTAAATCAGATCCGGAACATAGAATTTTTGCGAAAGGCAGCAACAATTTTGTATTCGAAAGGTTCAACAGCCTCCATATCGCGTCCACGTTGTTTAAAGATCAGTGATTAAATGACTAAAATATTAAAAAACTTGAGAGGTATCATAATAAACGGTACTACTCTTCTCGGTAATCTCATTGTTTCTGAATGCGCTTTACAACATAACAAACAGTATTTCTTTTATCGGTATTCTCATTAACTCAAAATGCATTTTTGAATTTCTTTAGAAGTTGCGGGCGTTATGACACTTTTAAAAGTGGCATAAGGCCCACAGGCTATCTGTTCGAAAAAGATAATCACCAGATAAACCTATCGTAAAAGCAAATCGGTTTTCTCAACGCCTTTAATTTATCTGATCGAGAAGCAATTACAGAGTGCTGTTAGCGCACAGAATGTGCTGTAAAGCGCAAAAAATGGCGTGCTTTGATTATTCTATCAGCTGTTTGGGTATAATTCAAAGGCAAAGTCAGCTGTGATTTCGTTTCTTCTTCTTATTTCGCTTTGGGAAATCAGCTGTCGTTTTATCGAGTCGAAAACGCTTAACAGGGAGTCCGAGTCCCTGTCAAAGTTAGTTCTCACATTAATGCTCGAGAAAGCCAAAATGCCTTAGCAGGGACTTTATCTGTTCGAGAAATGTTAGCCGGCACTCGAGAAACCGGCCCTAAGTATTGCAAAATCAATAATAAAATTATCCCAAAAAACAATAAATAATTCAATAAACAAAGCAAACAAAAGCTTAATATAACATTCAAATCTTCATTGTCCATAATCAATACATTTCATTGTTTAAATCTCCTGCTTGCGGAGATATATTAAAGGTTTTGAAAAATGTCTTCCTCACGAAAAGCTTTCAATGCTCTTTTGTATGTTCCGTGCCTGTGCTGTTTTTCCAGCTTTTTTTGAATTTTCATCGGATAACACATGACAAAAAAAATGTAATTTTTGTTGGCTTAGAATATTTTGAATTTAAAAGCAAAGCACATCTGTTTTTGAAATGAAAAATGCTGAATGCTAAATGCCAGGGTTCGGAATTTAACACACATGTTAAAAACATGTAAAATTGTATTTTACAGTGTGAGCAAAGTTGTTGACATGTGTGTAAAATACAAAAGTGTTAAATGTGAAAAATAATTATAATTATTATTAATAATTATTAACACACACAGCCGACTTGTGTTATTAACACGCCGTGTTTTTTACACAATGTGTTTTTAACACGATGTGTTTTTGACACCAAAAGTGTGCGAGTCAAAAAAACTGTAACTGTAAAAAGTATAAATTTGATTAAATATTTTTCAACTATATATTTTTTACAAAGTATTGCAACCGCAGACCATGTCTTCATTGAAAGAGGCCTGAAGATTTCCCGATTTTATTTTTTTCATTAGTTACGAGTTCATGCTTAACATACAAAACTTCTTGGTGACAGTGCTGAAGAAGTTGCGGTCCATGGAGGAAAATGTGTTTTTAACGTTTTTTGGGGGTATTGACCGCTGTACTCCCCAGTTGACGAACATTTTTTGGTGGTAGTTCTTCAGAATAACCCCCAAAAAATGTTGTAAGTTAAGCATAGCACTAATGCACTTTCTCTTGCGAGTACAAACAGCAACCAATAAAAAACAAGAAAGGAAGCTAGCTTCGGCCAGCCGAAGATTATATACCCTTGCAGATCATTCCTATTAATCACTTATTTTCCGATCGTTCCTATGACAGCTATAAGATATAGTCGTCCGATTTTGAAAAAATTGTATTCGAAATTCAGAATTAGATAAAAAATGGCAATTCCAAAAGTAGGAGGTTCTAGGTTCAAAAACACCCAAGATATAATTTTTTTACATTTTTATCCCGATTATTCCTATGGGAGCTATATGATATAGTTATCCGATCCGGCTCGTTCCGACTTATATACTACCTGCAATAGATATAAGACTTTTGGGAAAGTTTTAGCCCGATAGCTTAAAAACTGAGAGACTAGTTTGCGTAGAAACAGACGGACAGACGGACAGACGGACATGGCTAGATCGACTCGTCTAGTCATGCTGATCAAGAATATATATACTTTATAGGGTCGGAAACGTCTCCTTCACTGCGTTGCAAACTTCTGACTGAAATCATAATACCCTCTGCAAGGGTATAAAAACAATCAAAATCAATCCGCGAAATCTTCTGGCCACATTAGTCCAAGACAACCCAAATGGTACAGCGGTCCATAACTCAAAAAACGTTAAAATCTATAACATGTTTATTTATCTCATATTGCTAAACACCGGAATTTAGAACGGAATTTACAGAAATCCAAAATGTTATAGAAATGTAAACAATGCTGTGTGAAAAACACCTCATGTGTTAAAAACACATTGTGTAAAAAACACGTCGTGTTAATAACACGCCGTGTAAATAACACTAATGAATTGTGTGTGTTATTTATGTTTCTAACACATGTAGGCTACAATTTTGAACACACATGTCAATAACTTTTTTTGAACTTAACACTTTGACATTTAACATGTTAATAACACAGGATTATTTACAGTGTGTGTTATTTTCCGAACCCTGCTAAATGCTGTATCTGCTGCGGACAGGAAATAGCATTTTTGTGAATACCGAAAAAATACTACAAAATGTACATCAGTGAGGCTACGGCATTAGAAGAAGAAACTAAATCACAGCTGACTTTGCCATTTAATTATACCTAAACAGCTGATAAAATAGTCAAAGCACGCCATTTTTTGCGCTTTACAGCACATTCTGTGCGCTAACAGCACTCCGTAATTGTTTTTCGTTCGTATAAATTAAAGGCGTCGAGAAAACCGATTTGCTTTTACGATAAGTTTATCTGGTGATTATCTTTTTCGAACAGATAGCTATCAGGGACTTTAGCCGGCACTCGAGAAACCGGCCCTTAACAAATTTCTTCTACATTTCGATAGGTATTGATAAACAGAATAGAACTGCATTTTTACTTTTCCGAAATATTTAACTTTTTTAAATAGTATATAAGCGATTGTGGGCGTTAGAGGGGGCGTGGCACCCTTTTGAAATTTAATGACCATGTTAACAATTTTGAAAGTGGTATCCAATAAAGCCATTTATGAATTCTTCAACATAATGAGACCGCGAATTCTTCAGACCAAGAGGAACCATTAATGACCATGGTAACAATTTTGAAATTGCTAGCCAATTAAGCCATTCATGAATTCGGTAATACTCTAGCTTACGGTCCTCACCGCGAATTCTTAAGAATTTACTTGAAGAAATATAGGCGCGGACTGCCATGGTTCTCTTGTAATCGAATTTCAAAGTTAAGTGTTTTGCTATAAAAATAAAGTAGCCTTTTCTATGATCTTGAGTGGTTTGCTATAAAAAACATAAGGGCTTTCATTCTTCAACATAATGAGACCGCGAATTCTTCAGACCAAGAGGAACCATTAATGACCATGTTAACAATTTTCTAACAGCTAAGGTCGACCATATAGTAAAGATTTTTCACTAATCGTAACCCCTCAGTACACAGTGGTCGCCCCCATAGGCCATAAATAAAAAATTAAAAGTTGAAATTTTCGATAAAAGTGTGCCAACACTGTCTCATAATAGCTCAAACTTTTTTAATCAGCTGTTATTTTTGTTTTGATCCAGCTGTCCTCTTCGAGAATAGCAGTTAAACACAGACGAAAACAAGAGAGAACGCTATAGTCGGGTTGGTGTCCCGACTATCTAATACCCGTCACTCAGCTAAAGGGAGTGCGAACGCTGTGGTCGGGTTGGTGTCCCGACTATCTAATAATTGTAACTCAGCTAAGGGAGTGCGAGGGAGATGGAGATAAAACTTTGATCAGGCCTAACTTTTCAACGTATGGTCCGATTTAAAAAATTTCTTCTACATTTCGATAGGTATTGATAAACACAACAAAACTGCACTCCTACTTTTCCGAAATATTTAAATTTTTAAAATCGTATATTAGCTATTGTGGGCGTTAGAGGGGGCGTGGCACCTTTTTGAAATAAATTTGCGCTGCGTAGGAACTCCTAGAATCTGAATGCAAAATGCCAATCTTCCAGCATTTGTAGTTTCCGAGATCTCAGCGTTCATACGGACAGACAGACGGACAGACGGACATGGCTATATCGACTCGGCTAGTGATCCTGATCAAGAATATATATACTTTATGGGGTCGGAAACGCTTCCTTCTACCTGTTACATACTTTTGCACGAATACAATATACCCTTTTACTCTACGAGTAACGGTATCGGTTTTGCAGTTTTAGCGAGTTGCAAGTGACGACTTGAATCAAAAAATAAAAACTATTTAAAAAAGACTCTGACAACAATGGAACTATTAAATATTGTAAACAAAGGTATTAGCTATTCAATTTAATTATATTCATGTACTTAGAATGTTGTGTTTAGTTTTTAATAATTTTTGTAATACTTGTCCAATTTTATTAGGAAATAATACATATGTAAACTAAAATTTCACTTAGACTTTTAGTTGTGAAGTTAATCGAAGTTAACGATCAAACTTATATTGAAATATTAACCAATCTTTACAGATTATTTTGACCAAATTACAGCTGCTAGTTTTTGCTAGCCGCTGCGTTACCTTAAAAAGAAACACGTGGTCTCGCCGTTTTCGATAGTTTTTTTTCGTTTGTGATGTGTTTTGGGGTGTGTTTTGTGATAATTGTCTTTAGCTTCGTCTTCGTCTTTCTCTACGTCTCTGTTCGTTTTGTTGTGATTGTCATTTCAGTTCATTTGTTCATTTTCTTTTTATAAATTATACATACATATTTATAATTTCATATTTGTATTTCATATTTGTATTTCTATTTGTTTGTATAGGAGCTTATTACGAATGCGAACTTAGACGCATTTATATGTATAATAGGTGGTGTTCCGAGACGGGTAAAAATTCAGTCAAGACTCAAAGTATATATCAATCTTTAAAATTGAAAATAGAGAATGATGGCTACGTAATGAAAGCTGAATACTTGGATGAATTGGAAAAATGCGTTAATTATTGCTGCAAGAGATTTGAAATATATTGGCGAAACTGCTCTCGAAATAAAGCATTCGTTTTGGAAAAGTATTCGGATAGGTTTTTGAAAAATGAATCGTTTTCATTTAATTCCGATGTACACACTACAGATGTAAATAATGTTGAGCGTGGTCGTTCCAAAATTAGTTTTTCTGAGTGTTCAAGCCGAACAAAAAGAAGACGGATTGCTAAGATTGCTGATTCAGATGAATCTGCTGCTGAATATTTACGTTCTGCGGCTGTTGAAGAACAAATCTCGCCTTTGAGTGCTAATGAGGTTATTTCGCTTAACACGGAAGCAAATTTAACGAAGCACCAATATATCCTCATTAGGGAGTTGGTTAATAGTAAACTTTCTACAGAGCTTTTTTGCAGCTATGATAATGTTTTAAAACAAAATAAAAAAAGTGAATAGAGGGAAATTAGAGAAAGGGGGAAAATTTTATTTTTTTTTTTGGGGGGTTGTTAGATGTAGGGGGGGAGGGGAGATTGGGCGGAGGGAGAGAAAGAAGAAAAAAATAAAAAAGGGAGGTAGGGAGTGGGATGGTTTTGTATTTAATTGGAAGACTGAATGGGATGTGGGCTTGGGGGGGGGGGGGTGTAATGGAGGAGGAAATACTGGAGTGATGATAAAAAATAAAAGAAGAGAGAAATCATATTTGTGGGAGTGTGGGAAGTATGTGGGAATGGGTGGTGGGGGGGGGGGGATGGGAATAAAAATGTTATCCTGAAAACATACTATTAGTGAAGCACATGCAGCTTATTAGACCACACAACAAAGCGCATTATCGAGTTGCAGGATAATATAATAAATGATGTTGTCGTCGATCCTGTTTGCAACCTAAAACTTATAGGGAAGTGGGGTTTCGACGGAAGCTCTGGTTACAGTGAGTACAAGCAGAAAGTGGAGAACAATAATTTGGAAGACAGCCACTTGTTTGTCACTTTATATGTTCCGCTTGTCCTAGTAGCAGCTGAAGACACTTCGAAAATTATATGGAAAAACCAACGACCCGCATCCACACGATATTGTCGACCTGTTCGATTTCAATTTTTAAAGGAATCAACTGAACTGAGTATCAAGGAGGAAAAATACTTTAAAGACAAAATTAATAATCATGTTTCGACGAAAATAACTGTGGGTAATAAAACAATATATGTTCAGCATATTTTGCAACTCACAATGGTTGATGGCAAAATTTGTAATGCATTATCTAAAACTCCATCTTCAAAATGTTATGTATGCAACGCGAAGCCCACAGAGATGAACGATATTCAGACAAGTTTAGAAAGGGAAGTTCATCAGGATCGATTCCAATTCGGACTGTCACCTCTTCATGCATACATACGATTTTTTGAATATTTTATTCATTTGTCGTACAGACTTGATGTACAAGTCTGGCAAGTTCGGAGCGTTGAAGGTAAAGAAAAAGTTCTTCAAAGAATAAGGAATATTCAAACAGAATTTCGTTTGAAAATGGGATTGATCGCCGATAAGCCAAAGGTTGGTGGTTCTGGTACATCGAATGATGGAAACACTGCCAGACAATTCTTTGGTAATCCTGGGTTATCATCAGAAATGACAGGCCTAGATAAAGACCTTATTGAAAGATGCGCAACAATATTACAAGCACTGGGTTCAGGATTAAAAATTAATGTGGACAAATTTAAGTCCTTTGCTCTCCAGATAGCCGTTGATCCGCCTACCGTTCACAAGATTTTAATTCATGGACCATCCAGAATTGAAAACGCTCTAGTGTCGATTGGGGAATTGTCAGAGGAAGCTGCTGAGTCTAGAAACAAGGACATAAACAAATTTCGTCTGCAGCACACAAGAAAAATGTCTCGAATAGCCACAAACGAAGACCTACTCAATCGTCTTCTTCTTTCGTCGGATCCTTTTATAACGGGACAACGAAAGTTACCCCCAACAAAGAATTCAGTTTTCAATAAAAATGTTTTTGATCTTTTGGAATAAAATATACGTGCTAAAATTAGAATCAAAATAATGGTTCTGTCTTAAAATGTTGATATATGGATATAGAGCAGGGGGTGTAACTTAAGAAGTTGGTTGAATATAAACGATTTTTTGTTTTTGTTTTATTTATTATATTTTTATAGAATTTTGGAAAAAATTTAAAAATGTTATCTTCACTGTAAGTATTTTTGGCCGCCCTCCCCATACAAGCCCGACCACTGTGCAGTGCTACCGAATATGTTCAATAATAACGACGTATGTTTATAATATTAAGTTTATGTTTCATTGAATTTGTTGTTCAGTTTTTTTTTTTTTTTACAAATAAAATTTTTTCAAGCTACTCAAGGTTGTGTTTATTTCGGAGATCCCGTTTTTCAGAAAATTTGTATTAAAATTAGATTTTTTTTTTTTTTTTGTTTTTTTGAGTCTGTGTTGTGTGACTTTTGGCGGCCTTGCCCACTCTATTGGCAGGCCGGCTGTTCCACTAGCTGTTTCTTTTCTGATTTCTATAAGTTCCTGTACGACTGTTGCAATTTCGGATGCCAGAACTCCAATGGGCAAGGATGTTTTGTATTTTCGAGCTGCCTCTACGGCTGATGGTCGTGAAAATAAGGTAGCTCACTCGAAGGATAACGAATTACATGGAACGAAACATTCAATGGGCGCGTTCAGCAGAACAACATGATACCTGATCACTGATGGATCAGTAATCAGTGATCAAGTGTGTTCTGCTGAACGCTCATGATACATTACGATGCTATAAAAGTAATCGGCTTGAATCTATCGGTATCGATGCACTCCGCTAGAAACAGCTGTCATTTTGCTTTGCTGAAATGGAGAGTACGTATATTTTCTTTAGGGCCGGTTTCTCAAGTGCCGGCTAAAGTTCCTGATAGCTATCTGTTCGAAAAAGATAATCACCAGATAAACTTATCGTAAAAGCAAATCGGTTTTCTCGACGCATTTAATTTATCTGATCGAGAAGCAATTACAGAGTGCTGTTAGCGCACAGAATGTACTGTAAAGCGCAAAAAATGGCGTGCTTTGATTATTCTATCAGCTGTTTGGGTATAATTCAAAGGCAAAGTCAGCTGTGATTTCGTTTCTTCTTCTTATTTCGCTTTGGGAAATCAGCTGTCGTTTTATCGAGTCGAAAACGCTTAACAGGGAGTCCGAATCCCTGTCAAAATTAGTTCTCACATTGACGCTCGAGAAAGCCAAAATGCCTTAGCAGGGACTTTATCTGTTCGAGAAATGTTAGCCGGCACTCGAGAAACCGGCCCTAAAGGAAGTAGGAGTTTTAATTTTTGACTCTTTATAGCCTCTTTCCATAGAGTCCATCCGTGTGAAACGGTTGGGATTTTTGACAAATGTGAATGTTCCCACAGAGCACATCCACCATCTAATAACAGCTGACTTGAAGAGCAGATGCTCAACTCAACATTAACAAAGGGGGATTTCAACTAAAATATCGCCTAACTATCGCATAAAAGAGCCAGTCAAAGTCCGTCAAAATTGGATGGCGGACTAACTGGGAAATTTTCGGAACGGCACAACATTACGGACCATTCGTTCAAAAAAACGAATCGAATTTTGGGGCACTTTGGGGTCGTTTATTGTTTTAATTTGTACCTCACACACGTCTCCTAATTATTTCAGAATTATGCTGATTTTTCTAGATTTTTATGTCAATCCGCTCTGGTAGGAATTTACCACTGACCCATGTTTTATTCGAAGACTTTTATAAAGTAGTTTAGATTAGATTAGATAGCAGGAAGACAGGTGGAGGGGGACGCCGTGAATCAAATTGTTTAAACATTTGCATTTGTTTAAACAATATGAGGCACGTGTAATAAAGAGCGTGAGAATCAATTGGTTTGAATATTTAATGTTCTTTTAATATTATCAATGCGATTTGAATTTTAAATGACAAAAATCGGTTACAAAATGTCTTAAATCTGTTGTGGAAATGTAAATTAAATATTCTTTTAGCAAAAGGATATCAGTATTATCTTGATTTTTTGGATATACATATTTCGTGCGTGTGTGTGTACATAGCAGAGCGAATCATTGTTTATTTTTGTTTTTTACAAATCCAAAGTTTGTAGATAACTCAACATTTGAAAACAAATGAAAAGATTTGCGATATAATCGATTTTTTAACCGCGCATTTTAAATTTTTTGTGACTGGTATTTTCATTTTTCCCCTGCGCGGTCACACTTAAAATGCTACATACACACATTTACGACTTAATGCAAAGTGCGCCAGCAGAACATACATACATACATATGTGGAGGCCGTGACGTCACGCATAACAAAATTGGAAAATATTGGGGACTTGGTTAAGGAGGCTGAATTTCCAAAAAATTTAAATGCAGTTAGTTGCGGCTATGCCATAAGATTATGATCATTCTTTTTTTAAACCATTTTAACAACATTTATAACATAGAAATGGCAAAAGAAAGAATTTAAAAAAAAGGAATCGAATTTTGGGGCCCTTTGGGGTCGTTTATTGTTTTAATTTGTACCTCACACAAGTCTCCTAATTATTTCAGAATTATGTTGATTTTTCTAGATTTTTATGTCAATCCGCTCTGGTAGGAATTTACCACTGACCCATTTGTTATTGAAACACTTATATCCCTGGGCTACCGCTTCTTCAGAAAACTCGGCTTGGTTGGGTTGTTTCTGGTGGAGGACAAAACCATTTTAATACAAAAACTTTGACTGCTTGTTGTGTTTCAAATGGTAAACTAGAGGATAATCTTGATGATGTTGTTCATGGGTTTTGGGAGTTAGAAAGTTCAAATGAAGTAGTTTCCGTCAGAATAAAGGAGGAGCTTTAATGCGAAAGGCATTTTGCCAACACGTTTGAGAGATTAACTACAGGTGAATACTCGGTTAATTTGCCATTTAGTTCCAAAAGTTCCAGTTATTCAACAAAAACTCTTTGACATTTTGATTAGATTTCGTTTATTCAAAGACATCTGCAAGATGTATAGGTGTGTCCACATAGGTGCTCCGGATAACTTCTACCAATTTATATTATAGAGAGACTCTCCTCATGAGAAATTGCGACTTTACAAGCTAGATACAGTAACTCTTGGAACAAAACCGGCGTCATTTTTGGCTATTAGGACTATGCACCAGCTGGCTCAGGATAAAGGCCCTAACTTTCCAATTGGATCCATTGCCTTGCTTGAAGACTTTAACGTTGATGATTTCATTTCTGGGGGCCACTCAATTTCGGAGGTTATAAACAAAATGCAACAGACTTCTAAGATTCTTTCTCGTGGGAACTTCAATTTCTACGACCTCCTTGGTCTAATCGGACCGGTAATTGCAAAGTGCAAGTTTTTTTTGCAGAATCTATGGAAGGCCAAGTTGACTTGGGATGAGAGTCTTCCTTTAAACTTGCAATCAACCTGGATGGATATTAGCAGCAGTTTCGGCAATGTTCGGCGGTTTACCTTTCCTAGACTAGTATTAGGTCCAAAAAGTACCATAGAAGTTCATGGATTTTGTGATGCCAGCATTGAGGCCTATGGAGCTTGCGTGTACATTGTCTCCAAGTCTGATGAGGGAATTCGTCACTTGCTGTGCTCGAAGTCAAGAGTATCCCCGTTAAAAACGATCACCGTCCCAAAGCTGGAATTATCTGGAGCGTTATTGTTGTCTGAACTAATGAGTTCAGTTAAGCAGATTGGATGCTTCGATGGAAGGTACTTTTGCTGGAGTGATTCATCCGTGGTTTTGTCTCGGATTAAAGATTAAAATTTAATGTATTTGTCGCCAACCGGGTGGCATATATTCAGGAACTAACAAGCACCATGATATGGCTGTATATTCCCACGGATCTCAATCCTGCTGTCATCATTTCTAGGGGAGCCACTCCTAATCAGGTTCTGCAATCCAAACTTTGGTTTCATGGTCCAGCCTTTCTTAGTCAAAGTGAAGATAATTGACCTGCCTCTTGTTTCCTCCAAAAACTATCCACTGAGCTTCGAAGGAACGTATTGTTGGTCAATTCTGCTTATTTGGATTATACGACGAACTGCAAGTATATAAATTCCTTTCCTGTCATGCAACGAATTTATGGATACGTCTCAAAATTTATTCGCCGTCGTCGTCATTATGGGCTTTGCGTTTCGGATGTTAAACATGGAACTGAAATTCTTATTCGACTTATTCAGCGTGCCCATATGTGGGATGATATAAAGGAGCTGCAAGCTAATGGAGTTGTAAAAAAGGCTAGCCCAATCACGGCAGCTGCACGCCGGACCCCGTGCCTTGCTTTCCAATTTGCGCTTGCAGTTTTGGCCCATTGGAGGGTTAAAGAGCGTTGCAAGAGTTGTCAGTAAATGCTTCCATGCTAAGCCAAAATTGATTGAACATGTCATGGGTAGACTCCCGAAGGAACGACTAACAGGATCCCGAGCACTTGAAGTTAGTGGTGTCGACTACTGCGGCTCCATTTACTACAGGTCCTTTGCTCGCAGCAGGCCTCCAGTAAAGTGCTACATCTCAGTTTTTATTTGCTTTACAGCCAAGGCTGTGCATTTAGTGCTTATTCAAGACCTAACAACTAGCTCGATTCTCGGTGCGCTAAAGCGATTCATTGCTACGCGAGGCAAGCCTAACCAAATTTGGAGTGACAACGCCACAAACTTTGTAGGCGCAAAAAATGAATTGCAGGAGCTTGGCGCTTCATTCCTCCTCGATCGCCCCACTTTGGAGGTTTGTGGGATGCAGCAGTAAAATCGGCCAAGCATCATTTTTATCGCACAGTTGGACTTCTTTGCTCAGATTTGAGGAACTGCGGACTTTAGTGTGTCAGATCTCTGCAGTCATTAACTCTCGGCCTTTAGTTTCGATTTCAGAAAGCCCTGGCAATCTAGACGTTTTGACTTTTGTTCATTTTCTTCTCTCCTCCTAAGGCACTGTTAGAGCCTGATTTAACTGCATTTAACTATAATCATTTGGACGGCTGGCAGGGTGTGACCCATCTTCAGAAAATCTTTTGGGCTCGTTGGCGTGAGGAGTATCTGACCCTACTGCAACAACGCTCCAAATAGCGCCTCGCAACTCGGCCCCTTCAATCAGATGACCTGGTCCACGTCAAGGATGAGAATCTTCCTCCAATGCGATGGCCGCTGGCCCGAGTGGTCGGCCTTATTCCAGGAGAGGATGGCGTGTCTCGCGTAGCAGACCTAAGGACTTCTACCGGCAACATTCGAAGAGCAGCTTTGCCTTCTGCCTATAGATGATGCTGTTGAAAGGGACTCTTTCAACGGGGTGAGTATGTTGGGAGCAGACAAATCCTTACAGCCAAATTAAAATGTAAACAATCGATTGTTATCTATTGCAATGAGATCACTGTAAACTCCAGCTTCCAGCATTAACTGCTCTCTCACTCTCTCTCACTCTCTCTCATTTCTCTCGCGGTATTGTCGTTGTTCTTTTTCTTTGTCGGACACATCATTTTGTCGAGCTGGTTGTGGTTGCTCGTTGATCGGAAGAGAAATACATTGTCGTTGTCGTTGTCGTTGCCCCGGAATTTAAAACCAAATAAATAGCTATTATAACGATTGAATTTGCGAGTTATTATTGGAATAAATAAAGCTGCCAAAAAGCTGGCAGCGTCAACAGTCGAATTCGGTGAATGCTACTTAGTTTAAGGGCCGGTGTGATGTTAAGTGCAAAACAGAGAGTGTTAAAGACGGTCTTCAGGTTTTCTCCTTCTTGAAAGGGAACTCCATGAATGCGCAGCTCAGAAACAATTTCTGCATTTGCCTGGGCCGCCTCACTTGCCTCCAGCTGATCCACCTTGACCATAAGTGCGGGAACTCCCTCGACGTCACCCTCCAGCAGGTCTCCCCGACGACTAAGCTGCTCCTCAAGTTGTGCCACACGCTGGTTCAGCTGCTCCACTACTCCAGCCAGATTCCCGACCTGGTCGGTCAGCAGACCCATTATGCGCTCCATAATGTGGTTTTCAGCAGATTGGATGCTTGCATACTGGCAGAAAACGGATTAATATGTATGTTTGTTTGTTTGCTGCGACGAGTCTCACAAGTTATGAATTTGTTTAAAATACGCAAAAAAAATTGTTTTCCCTTCTCACAATGATTGGAAATGAAAACGGCAACTTCTTTTATCGCGATTTTAAAATTTTTAAGAGTTATTTAAACTTGTTTTGGTGCTTTGTTCACGGAGCGTGTGTCTTACTTCCTCGTACAGCGATTTCGTGGTATGCTTATATTATCTAAATCATCGATTTTCATTTAAAATTATGCTTTTCACTAATAAATTCGAAGTTATACACATAAACTTTTTTATTTTATAAACTGCTTATATTGCTTTTATTGCTTATACAAGGTTTTTCCCATCTTTAGCATATTATTTATGGCGCATATTCTCTATAAAGTCAATCAATTTTTAGTATTCTTAATATACATAGTCTAAATAAATACATACACGATTCGGGTAAAATTTCAGCGCTATAATGAAAATTTACCAATTTTTTGGTAAAAATTCCCAAAATTTTAAAAAATTTTCCAAAAAAAAAAATACTTTACGTAAAGTCCAAATGTTATTTTTTTTACTTTTCTTGATCAAATACAAAAAACGAAATTAGCAAATACTAGAAAATCCGAGGTTCACTCCCCAGCGAGTGCAAGTGTGTTGAAATGCTAAAAATTGTTGAGTTATTTATATAACCAACCATGACCTTGAGTTCGCAAAAATCCTCTCATTTATGTTAAAAAACAGGTCAAGTCAATTACCAAAATTGAAACTATATAAGGGTCGACACGCCCTAGAAAAACACTCGCATTGCATTATGCAGCCAAAAACAAAAATGGAAGCTAGCTTCGGCCAGCCGATAATTGCTATTAATCACTAATTTTCCGATCTTTCCTATGGCAGCTATATTATATAGTAGTTGGATATTGATAAAATTAACATCGAAATTCGGAAACACTTAAAAAGAGTCATATCCCAGAGTAGAAGAGAATTAAATTAAAAATAACAAAGCAATAATTAATTTCCTATTATATTCCCATTAATTTTCCGATGTTTCCTATGGCAGCTATATGATATAGTCGTCCGATTTTGATAAAATTTTATTCGAAATTCAGAATTAGATAAAAAATGGTATTTCCAAAAGTAGGAGGTTATATGTTCAAAAACACCCAAGATAAAAATTTTTTACATTTTTTTTTCCCGATTATTCCTAGGCTCGTTCCGACTTATATACTACCTGCAAAAGAAAGAAGACTTTTGGGAAAGTTTTAGCCCGATAGCTTTAAAACTGAGAGACTAGTTTGCGTAGAAACGGACAGACAGACGGACAGATTGACGGACAGGCGGACATGGCTAGATCGACTCATCTAGTGATGCTGATCAAGAATATATATACTTTATAGGGTCGGAAACGTCTCCTTCACTGCGTTGCAAACTTCTGACTGAAATCATAATACCCTCTGCAAGGGTATAAAAAAAATGCGTACGTTTTCGAAAATCAACAATTAATTAATTAGTTGTTGTTATTCACGTCTGTAAAATCGGGAAGCAATTCGCTTCAAACAGACAGCCATTCTAGCTTTTACACACATTAGAAGTTTAAGCGACGAAGCTTTGAAATATGTCACCATCCTAGAAGTATGTAATTCTCAATTACATATTTCTAGATGTGATATATATAGAAGATTCGACGCTCAGCTCACAGATAAGTCTAGCTGATGAAGCAAGGTTGACAACCTGCCGAAATTTTCACATACTAGAAGGTCCGAGGTTCACTCCCCAGCGAGTGCAAGTGTGTTGAAATGCTAAAAATTGTTGAGTTATTTATAAAACCAACCATGACCTTAAGTTCGCAAAAAACCTCTCATTTATGCAAAATACAAAATTATAACATGTTCAAATTTTTTGTCGGCTTATTTGATCGTCACTATTGGGGTCTTACCCCAGTGTGCGTCGTCTCGGTGATCGCCTGCCTTCTTGACTCTGGTAACTCCGTGTAGCTCCTTGTAGTTCCTTGTGGCGTCCTGTAGCTCCGTGTAGATGCTCGTCGACGACTACACGTAGAGCCTCGGACTCACAAGGAGATCAGCCGTGTGGGCTTAGAGAAGCGTCACCGTTCTCAGACTAGGGGAACAGGTGCTGCGTTCTACAGGGCAACGCCTATAGACGCACAACCGCCTGTCCCTGGCTCTGTCCCGGATGGTCCCACTGGGGCCT
Organism: Drosophila prostipennis; assembly: GCA_037075205.1. NCBI lineage: Eukaryota > Metazoa > Arthropoda > Insecta > Diptera > Drosophilidae > Drosophila > Drosophila prostipennis. The sequence continues at coordinate 27,696 of JBAMCJ010007431.1, forward strand.
TGCTCGGATCGCGCTGACAGTCTAGGTAACACCTGGAATCTGCCTAGAGCTCCACCTCGCTTTTACGCCCAGTGTAACCAAACGTTCCATCCTAGCCTCACCTTCTCGCTTGTTGACCGTGACGTTTCAGCGTAGCTCGATGTCTTTTGGGCTGGTGTTGTAGCTTCCTATGTCTTGTGCTTTGCTCCTGAATGTGTTGGTTGTGAGGTTGGACGTAGCGTGACTTCTGGTATTCGGGGTTTGGACACATGCCGGTCACGGGCTCGTAGAACCATTAGGTCGCTCTAGGACAACGCCTTGAAACGATAACCGGCTCTCCCTTTTCTGGCTGGTCGCGCCAGGACCTGTTCGATTTCCACTTGACGGACTGGGCTGATGCCGGGACACGCCAAAGTAGTGTTTGAAACAAGGCACCCTGGGCTTAGACGGCTCTCACCCCGAGCTCACTATCTCTTGTCGCTGGACTGCACTGCTCAACTCTGGAGTAGAAACGGTCCGCCTTGACTTAGCCGTCTGATGCCCTCTGGACCTCAGCTACCTGTGGCTCAATTCGGAGATTCCTGATGATCCAATTCCGAACGTCCCGACCTAGCTATCTTGATCCTTGTAGGCCCCACGGCGCTGCTTCCGACGACTTGACTTGTGTTTTAGTTGTGGATTACTTGGCACTGGTTGACTGACTTATTCACATTGATATCTTAACTGATCTTGACGAATTGACTCCTCGTGATCGACTGATCCAGTTGCCAGCGCCCGGCGGCTTTATATAGGGCCTCCGGGAACCGTTACTTCCCTCTTGCGCTCTGCCCGCTGAATCTCTCCACTCCAGGTCCAATGTCCTTGGCTCCTGTTTGAGCCCGTTGTTCTCCTTGCCGGGCTCCGAACTGAAATTCCATGTGTTGCTGCCGTCCCGCTGATTCTCCTGGTGTATGTGGCACGCCCCTGTGCCGCTTCGCTGCCGAGATGTGGCACTTGTCCCCTGATCCAAACTTCACAGCAGGGTCCAAAGTCCGGTGCAGTTCCGTTATTTCCCTTTTGCAGCCGGCACTCTAGCTCTCTCCACTCTCTCACTCTCCATGCTAATTCTCCAAACTCTCTATGGCAGAGTTCTCTCTCTCTGGAGTTAGTCTCTCCACTCTCTCATTCTCCATCCTTTGGTCTCAAAACTCTCACTCTCCAAACTCTCTTCATCAGAGTTCTCCTGCTCTCTTCGCCGCGCCGCTACTACGCTAATTCGCCGCGTAGCTGGTAAGCGGCCGCCCATTCGTTATTCTTGGTGCTGCTATTTGTACAAAGTAGTCGCTGAATAGATAAGTGACAGCTATATAACACTAGTTTACAGCAAAAAAAGATAAACCTTGAGACCAATTTTTATACCCGTTACTCGTAGAGTAAAAGGGTATATTGTATTCGTGAAAAAGTATGTAACAGCTAGAAGGAAGCGTTTCCGACCCCATAAAGTATATATATTCTTGATCAGGATCACTAGCCGAGTCGATCTAGCCATGTCTGTCTGTCCGTATTTGGTATTTGGTGGTATTTGGCATAAAGATTCTTGGAGTTCTTACGCAGCACAAGTTTGTTTTAAGAAGGTGCCACGCCCCCTCTAACGCCCACAATCGCTTAGAACGATTTTACAAAACTTAAATATTTCGGAAAAGTACAAATGCAGTTTTATTGTGCTTATCAATACCTATCGAAATGTAGAAATTTTTTTAATCAGACCATTCGTTTAAAAGTTATGCCTGATCAAAGTTTATATCTCTATCTCCCTCGCACTCCCTTTAGCCGAGTGACGGGTATTAGACACCAACCCGACTATAGCGTGCTCTCTTGTTTTTGATTAGTTTTGAGTTGCTGATCACGCTGAACAAATTTAAAAAATTTTCCAAAGAACCGTTCTGAAGATATTTGCGAAAATCCAGAATTTCGGCATTTCTTTTATAAAAGCTAACAGATCTCGAAACCTGTTAGACCAAACAAATAACTAACACTATTTGAAAGTCAATAGATGCACCTTTCCGAAAAGCTATTACTTGTTGTGAACGGGCCGCAATTAACAGAGGTACAACCTGTGAAAGTTCAAAAAAATTTTAATTTTTTTTTTTTTATAGCTAGTTTTTTATTTGTTTAAAAAAAAAACAAATAAAAATGTATAAATTATGTTCAGCTTTCAGATCTAAAGCCCCTTTTGTTGTTAACAAGTAAGGGCAAAATATTTCCAAATTGAGTGCAAGTTCTGGAAGATATTCATTTTTCAGAGAAATAAAAAAATTACGCTAAAATGTTTTCAAAGCATGTAGGCTACTTTTGATAATTTGATTTTTGAGATATGAACAAAATAGTAGTATTTTAGGTAGATTTAGGAGTAGATTTTTTGTTTAAGTACTGTAAATGTATTTGAAATATGTAAGTTAACCCTAAAAATATAACAATAAAAAATAAAAAAAATAAAATCTCATTGTGCAAGAACTACCAATCAACATCCTGGTCAAAATATTGTGCGCCTAAACAACCCCATCATCATTTCTGAATTTCTGAGAAACTGTTCCCCACCTCCATATTCGACGACAGACGATTGGAACAGTGCTGAGCTTTGCCCCCACCTGCGTCACCAACACCACACAAGCCCGAGAGCGCTGAACTATGCCCAAAAACCCCGCTACCAACTTTCTGATTTCGTTGACTCCACTGCAACCCGCCGTCGTTTCCGCTGCCAACCGCTGACGTCTCCGCTGCCGTCGCTGCCACCCGCTGCCGTCGCTGCCGCCGCCGCTGCCACGATCGCCAATGCTTTAATGGGTTTCATTCTTTGTACAATTTTATACAAAATTTAGTCGATATTTAAAGTGCTAATAAACAAGTTATTTAGATAAAAAATTCGTTTCAATTTTTTATTTGTAAAAAAGGATACAAATTTAACTGGTGCCCGAACAGGGACCAGACAAAGTGAACGGAACAACAAAACGAGTAGAAAGTTCGCGAAAAAAACTGCAATAAATAATTTGCAGTCCATCTGGTTCAACAAGCGTTATCGGTTCGACTCGAAGCCATTAATTTGACTTCCCGGTAAAGCGAAAAAAAGTGGTTTAAAAACCTAAACAATTTAATTTCGGCGGTCTACACTTCCTGCAAATGTAGCACCCAGGAAACCAACAAAAAAAGGAGCAGATTTCAGGAACCTCAGTAAGTTCGAAGGATCTAAACAGGATGAATACAAATTATTTAAATAAAATTTTTAACCTAAAGTAAAAAGATCAAAACGAAACAATGTACAATTGTT
>JBAMCJ010007436.1:0-14854 GCA_037075205.1 Drosophila prostipennis
TAAATTAATAATGGATACAAAATATAGATAGAATCTAAACTAATATAATTGATCCAATAAAAAAGGGGTCAGTGGTAAATTCCTACCTGAGCGGATTGACATAAAAATCTAGAAAAATCAACATAATTTTGAAATAATTAGGAGACGCGTGTGAGGTACAAATTAAAACAATAAACGACCCCAAAGTGCCGCAAAATTCGATTCGTTTCTTTTTAAATTCTTTCTTTTGCCATTTCTCTGTTATAAATGTTGTTAAAATGGTTTAAAAAAATTATGATCATAATCTTATGGCATAGCCGCAACTAACTGCATTGAAATGTTTTGGAAATTCAGCCTCCTTAACCAAGTCCCCAATATTTTCCAATTTTGTTGTGTGGGACGTCACGGCCTCCACATATGTATGTATGTATGTTCTGCTGGCGCAGTTTTCATTAAGTCGTAAATGTGTGTATGTAGCATTTTAAGTGTGACCGTGCAGGGAAAAAAAAATGAAAATACCACAGTCACAAAAAATTTAAAATGCGCGGTTAAAAAATCGATTATATCGGAAATCTTTTCTTTTGTTTTCAAATGTTGAGTTATCGACAAACTTTGGATTTGTAAAAAACGAAAATAAACAATTTTGCAATGTACACACACACGCATGAAATATATATACCCTTCAGTTCTGGCATCCCATGTCGGGGACAATTCCTTAGGCCAAACGCTCGGCCGCTGTCGACGTCAGCAGAGCAGTCGGTATTTATATATTGCGCTCTCTTTCCTTGTCTTATAATTTGTTGTTGTACTGAAGAAAAAAGCGGAACTCCCATACAATTTTCTCTATGGGGATTCCTCGGTGCGTCCTGAAGGACAAATGACCTGTCCTCGGGTTTTCCCTTGGGGATTACTGAGGGAAAAGTGACATCTGGAACTGAAGGGTATAAAAAAATGCGTATTTTACACACACAGCCGTTAGATACATATATGCGTGTGTACCTTTGTGTGTGTGCATTGCAGCTGACTAAGGAATTGAGGTTCGCTCAAATTCAAATTCAAGATAATACTGATATGCTTTTGCTAAAAGAATATTTCATTTACATTTCCACAACAGATTTAAGACATTTTGCAACCGATTTTTGTGGTTTAAAATTCAAATCGCATTGATAATATTAAAAGAACATTAAATATTCAAACCAATTGATTCTCACGGTCTTTATCACACGTGCCTCATATTGTTTAAACAAATGCAAATGTTTAAACAATTTGATTCACGGCGTCCCCCTCCACCTGTCTTCCTGCTAATAATAATATAATTCTAATCGGGGTGAAAAATTAATGAAAACTAAAATACTGAAAACAAAATAACAATTTTAAAACTTAACTTTTAAACTTAACTTATGCAAACAGTCCAAAGGAATGCGATGTAATAGATTGGAAGAAAGGACAATGGTTGTTTTTGCAAGTTTTTGTTTTTTTTTAAATAGTTTGCATACACACAAAAAAATTTTATTGGTAAAATTGACGTATACGGATAGTTACGTAACTATAAAAAAAGATTTACGTTTTGTTTGTTTTTGCTTTGGGTGTGTGTATATGCGAATTGTGTGTATTTGTTGATGTGAAAGTAATTATTTAATTGGTAGTATTGTACATTTTTGTGGTTGAGAACGGTTTAACATTTATATTGGTTAATTTTACCAATTTTTTTTTGAGTGTATTACATAATACTGTTATTTTTGTGGAAACTAAGAAACAACGTTCTATAAAATGATTTCTCGGCTTTTAGGCTAATCTTGGGAATTTTTAAAATTGTTTCATAAGTATAAAGGTAAAGGTATGTCAATACATACATCTTTTCAATCTTATTTTCCGCGGGCGAAGCTGCGGCCCACCTTGCTAGTATTAATATAAAATACTACTTTACCTACACCGACTCAATACTCATTACATTGTTGTAACGAAACAAAAACAAGAAAGTTAAGTATATCACGTCTATAATTTGATCATAAATACCATTAAATCTTTCCATTCCGATTATTTGCAAATATCTCCCAACAAGATTAAAAAGTATCATATAATCTCATTCCACAAGTGTATTATATCAGCTATTATTATTTTAGCTATTTATTATTTTCATTCTTCCGTCCTATATATATCTCGGTTCGTATCGCGGATTCCATCATACATTTTTCAATATCGACACTTACTAGCCTTGTATCCAATAACCACAGTTATTAACAATATTACAAGGTCTAAGAATAACAAAGAGGTCAAGTGTATAATAATCCTAATGTCAAGATTGTCAAGAACAGTTTGTCACAGTCGCAAATAAGAAGAACAATTTCTTATGAATGTATCAATTCATAAAAATAGTATAAAGATGTAGTTAACAGAATAAAAAACGATAAGAGGGTTAGTAAAAATTTGTCATCCATAATTTAAAAGTCATTAAGCAGGAGAACTATTGATAACCAGGTAATAATCCTAAAGTGATGGGTACCGACAGCAATACAAAAAGTGATGCTACAAAGGGTTGTATAGCAATATGTATATAAGATAAAATTCTTGTAAACTTCCCTGCAGGAAAAGGAATCAGTTTTGGACCAGTAAAATACTAGTTGGGTCAGGAAAGTTAGCTAGTTCAAGTTCTGTCCATTTCCTTGTAACGAACTGGTCCATTTTTCATAGGCTTGTCCTCGGAAACAACTAGTCCATTTGGTACTAATTTTGCGCTAGTGGCTGTTAACTAATTTACGGTTGGAGCTGTTAACCTACACTAAAAAAATTATTTTTTTCGAAAAATCTAAAAACTGGTCTATCAACCATTAAATCATTGGATTTACCCGTACCTGAAGGTGTTTAATTTGACGCTCTCCTAGTAGGTAGTTAATTGAAAGTCGCGGTCTCTTAAAGGAATTATGATTGTTACTATGTAATTAAATACGGCAAATGATAAATACTTGGAATTTAAACAAACTTACTTTTTTTGAGGCAAGACGCCCTCTCTAGGACTTGAACCGGGGACCTTTGGATTTGTAGACACACTAGCTGATTGAGCCCTACACGCATAACATTTTGTAATGCTCTAACAAGGTTTATAAATTTCAGTGTGATATATTTTTAAAACTGTGATTTTTCACATATATATTGCCTACGACAGATTAAACTAACTAACTTAAAAATAAAACTAAAGCATCATCTAGCAAACAAAAAAAAAAATAATTTACAAAGACTGGGGATTGAACCGAGGACCTCGACTGTTTGATTTGTTTTGTGTTAAATTTCCCAAGACATTTACACTCTAGGCTATATTTTTGGATCATATATGGTTCAAGTGCAACTAGTTAAATTCCATTTGCCTTTTAAGTATATTTTAACATGTATTTTTTCTACCAATAAAATGTTCTTAGGCCTTTTCTTGTCAGAAAGGTACCAGCCCGAGACAATTTCCTTTTTCACTAGTTTTGTACTATTTATTTTTTCGACCAGCACAATTTTTTTAAGCCCTGTGTAGTCCAAACGCATCCAGTCAAATTCCGGTAGCTTTTTTACTAGTTGTACAGCTAGTTGATTTTCAGACTAGTTCGCATTTTTCCTGCCGGGTTAACATCCATAAACAAATATCATACAAAATCAGCTTAACAGGGATAAAACAATAGAAGGTTGTCCTAACCATAAACTTTTTTATCAGCACACCCCATTATTTTAATCATCATCTGTTTAAAGGTCAAATGTTGGTCACGATAAATAGCAAATTTGAGTGGAAAAAAGATGTATTGTTATATGAAATGACAGTTAGGCACTTGAAAATTATAAATATGGAGTCAATCACCGGAAAATCCCTCGAGCTGTTAAACGAGAAATGTGAGAAGTGGATTGAGATGGGATTAACCAAAAAGGAGCAAGTAGCAGAAAGGAGATCGAGTGTGTTCAACAAACATGCTAAAGGAATCTGCGAGTTAATACCTATTGAGAATTTCACTTTTGACCAGCAGGCAAAGCTGGAGACGCTTTTGAATCAAGCAAGAGAGGTCGATTCTTCTTAAGTAGAACAATCCATACAGGAGGTAGAATCGATGAAGGCATCGATACTATCATTGGAGGATAATACACTCCTGCTCGAGGAGGAGATTAAATGGTATAGAGAACTCGATATCCAGTACAGCTGGATAGAGGAACGAAAACGGAAATCCAATCGGAAATGAGGAGGAATTACGGAAACCACGCAAACCTTGCAGAAGAAATTAATTTAATATATAAATTTCCCCATTACAGAGGATTTTGGATTAGGGTAGAAGCATCTACCAATCGACTGAATATATCCTTTAATACACATACCAGTTCTAGACGAACGAATAACATTGCATGCATAAGACACAAACGAACTTTTTCTGAAAAACAATTCTTTATTTTTGCTGTTAGGTATTGGAACGAACTTCCCAATGGGTTAAAAATAATTAAGAGCGAACCGAATTTTAAATCAACATTAATTATACACCTTCAAAACCATGCATATAATGAGAGAAATTAGTTTAAATTAGTCTAAGTACCCCCAACATCAGTTTAAATTTGTAAAAACTATATGTTTCAAAATGTGTATCCCATTTTGTTCATTTTCTTTACTTTGTTTTATGTATGTTATATATAGTCTTTTCATTTATTATGTGTCTTTTCTTTGTAACTGTCTTTAAAATAACTGTTTTTTTTCTTAAGATTATTTTCTAAATTATGCTGACCAAAAGTATTGTAATTCACGTGACTAGCACATTAATATATAAGTTAAACTTGTAGTGCTAGGAATTTAAATAAATATTTATACTTATTTTTTAGGGAAAAATAATATAAATATTGAAAGTAAACCTGTTTTTATTCGAAAATTGCCACTGTCTGAACATTTGATGAAACTTCCGTTCCCGTTAAATACAAATAAAAACAAGAGAAAACGCTATAGTCGGGTTGGTGTCCCGACTATCTAATACCCGTCACTCGGCTAAAGGGAGTGCGAGGGAGATGGATATATAAACTTTGATGAGCCATAACTTTTTAACGAATGGTCCGATTTAAAAAAATTCCTCCAACATTTCGATAGGTATTGATAAGCACAACAAAACTGCATTTTTACTTTTCCGAAATATTTAAATTTTTAAAATCGTTTATTAACTATTGTGGGCCTTAGAGGGGGCGTGGCACCTTCTTGAAATAAACTTGCGCTGCGTAGGAACTCCAAGAATCTTCATGCCAAATACCAATCCTCCAGCTTTTATAGTTCCCGAGATCTCAGCGTTCATACGGACGGACATACGGACAGACAGACATGGCTAGATCGACTCGGCTAGTGATCCTGATCAAGAATATATATACTTTATGGGGTCGGAAACGCTTCCTTCTAGCTGTTACATACTTTTGCACGAATACAATATACCCTTTTACTCTACGAGTAACGGGTATAATAAAAATAATTAGAAAACAAAAATGTCTACATCTTAAAATGTCGTCTCATTCTGATATTTTAGGCTACTTTTATGATACTAGAATCTTTTTACACTTTATAATCTTAACACATACTAAACTACTTGATGATTAATATATTAAATTTCTTCTAGTTGAAGCAATTATTTTAAATTCAATTCTTTCTTTCCTTTTCTAACCACGCCTACCACTGCAAACATAACTATTTTCTAGACACCCTTTATATAATATTTAACATATTTCGTATATTTCTATTCTCCTAAAGCTCTGCCAGCGCCGAATGCTGTCGACGCCAACGTCGACTGCTGCCATACGCCGGAATATTGCGAAACTAGGTCACATGAGCCGCAGGTCATTAAGTTCGAGACTGCAGCAGTGAACGGATCGATCGCGGAAAACAAGAAGAAGTGCGTGAAAATCTCCACAAGCCCAGCGTGCGGCCGATAAATTTCTTGGAAGGACAGACAACCAGCACCCCAGACGAGCTCCATGGAAGGACGACGGACATACTCACCAGTATCCCCGCGCAGACGGAGGAGCACGTAAGCCATAACCCGGAAACGGGACCCGGGGGAAAACGTGTGTGATAAAGCGAGGGTCCGGCATAGGGAACCCCCTTTCCTTACAGACGGCTCCCGAACAGGGACTACTATTATTTTCTCGTTTTTTTCGGAAACATAAAATTTTCGTATGGAAATTTCCACCAAATTGGCTTAAAGAACCATATGAGAGACCCCGAATTTTGGAAGTATTACCCCAGCAGAAAATAGGTCATAAATAATAAAATATATATGATTTTCAATAAAAAAAAATATTCGGCAAAAATTTAATAAAACATAAAACCAAACCAAATGTCAACAACCACACCACACAAACGGCCAGAAACAAAATTGAAATACCTGGGGAACAACATATTACATCAATAAATGCATATACAGATGCAAGAAAAATTTTCCAATCCACACCTATTTGGTTCCACGAAAAAAAAACCCACCCACGCTAGGATTTGAACAAATCTAATATAGATAAATAATAAACGAATGGTTTTCTTATATACATATATATACAATATTCCCCAACACACGTTTGCCCTGCCGGTTCTCTGATTGGGGTTTTCGGCTGTTGTGTCGCCACCCCAAACACGTGGTCTTTCGTGTAAAAATGCACACGGAGGAAAATTCTCCCAAATTCGCGCGTCCTCGGCCCGTACCGTAAAACCACGCGGCCCGCTGGCCAAAACCGACGCTAACGCCCGAAACTTTTCCAACATCGCGCGTCCTCTGCCAGCGCACAGTGGCGCCTTTTGACTTTTTTTTGGTAATAAATCATAACTTTTGAACCAGAGAAGATAATTGAATGATGTAAGTTTTTTAAGTTTTTGTTTTAGTTCCTTTTTTGATGTTGTAATTTTTAAAAATTATTAAAAAAAAAATTGGGGTTTAAAAAAAAAATTTTTTTTCTTTAAATGTTGTTTTGTTTAGTTTCTTTTTTTTTGTTTTAATTTTTAAAAACTAAAAAAAAAAAAAAAAAAAATTAAAATTAAAAAAAAAAAAATTGTATATATCATGTTTTTTGAAATAATGGTCACAATTTGGTAAACTTGGTAAATCCAATAGACTTAACATTTCTGGACTATAATTACTAGATTCTAACTCTATGACAAGGTTGTGATTCCATGACCCTAAAATACAGTTTGGATTCGCACATACTAAATTCAATGCTTAGGCAGCGTAAGTTGTTTTGAGCTGGCAAAAGTGGCTATTTTCGTTTCTGAATAACTTTTAAACGTGCTTTTTTACAGTAACATGATGTATACAAAAATTTAAGGAATCTTAAGAGCTATACAGTTTGAAGTTTTAAAGGAAATCGTTAAAACCGTTTTTGAGAAAAATAAAAAAAAGCTAAAAAAAAGTTTAAAAATAATTTGTTTTGTGCATATCTTTTTAAATATTACATTTACACAAATTACGTATAGAAAGCGCTTAAAGCATTTTAAAATACCTTTCTAACGAGTTACAGCACAAGTCTGTAGCTTTAGTAGTTACGGCCTTCAGTATTTTAGCTATTTATAGCTGTTTTTCCGCTAAACTAGCGGGTTTTTCCATAAGTGGTAGAACTAAAGTTTCTTATATCGAGCTGTTGAACATCATATCAAATTTTTAGGACTTTAAAACAATGTTTAATATTAAATAATTTTTTTTTATTTTCCATCAAAGTTGGTAAATATGGAAAAAATGGACGTTTCGCAAATTACGCATAACTAAGAGATGCGGCTGGCAAACTGCAATATGTTTTACACTTTTTACTCTTAACTAACACACCAATCAGTGGAAAAAAGAAGCAAAGCGATTCGATACCTAGTTTTTAAGATATACCCCCCGAAAGTGCGAAAAATTACCTAAAAACTGTGTGTTTTTTTTAAGTGAAAAATTGTTCAACTTTAAAAATGCATATCTGTTACAACAATTTTTTGATTTGAAAAAGGGTTACATATTTGTAATAGTGGATCAATTAACTGTCGATTGGTATGGGTCGCAACTTTCTATAAAACTGTTATAAAACTTTATTGCACGTTTTTTCGCCCAAGGCGCCACTGTGCAGCGTCGCAACAACTCGTGGACCCGGCAGCGATAAAACCAAGTGCGCCTGCCGGCTAAATGACAGTCGATCACCAATCATATCCGCGAGTACAACCACCAAGGACCTCGATCGTTAAATAATTAAATGACAGTCGATCACCAATCATCTCCGCGAGTACAACCACCAAGGACCTCCCGTGTTAAATAATTAAATAACAATCCTACGCGAATCCTCGAGCAAACCCACAACGACCTCCAGTGGTTAAAAATCATTTAATAATCCTGCGAGAATAATTTGAATAATCCTACGCATCCAAGATAATAATCAAATAATTATTTTTTGCACATCCTCGCGCAACTACAAGGATCCTCCCGTGGTTTGCAGATTTATTCCGTACCGCCTACATCGTGCAAACATTACGGTATGGGAGTTAGATGGGTAACGTATCGTCGCAAGGACGAGCTACAAGCCCTTGCTGCGGAGTTTGGGTTGCAATTAACGGGAACGGTTGAGAAACTGCGCAGTCGGCTTATAGCGTTCTTCACCCGAGATGACCACGAGCAAGCAGAGCAGGAGCGGATCCGCGAACTAGCCACGATATATCCGGAGGCACCAACACCGAGGGACACCCGTGAACAGTCCCCAGCCCCTTTGGGAGATCTGGAACAACGCGAAGAAAAGCTCAAGGACAACGCTGCCTTGGCAACCGAGTTCTCAAACACGCCGTTGAGACTCGAGGTACCCACGGGCATTAGCCCTTTGCCTAAACCCCCCGTACCACTGCAAGCCACAGGAACCGTGCACTCAGGAAACGGAAACCCAAGCAACAATGCTCAACCTGCCGAACCCACGGTTACCCTCGCAACAAACCGAACGGTTCCTGAAGTATCTGGAGGACCAATTGACGTATGGAACGCCTGTCATCGCTGTGGAGAAGTGGGACACTTCACTCGAGAATGTCGCAATCCACAAGTGCTCTTCTGCTGGGAGTGCGGAAGAAGGGGCTTACGCACCCTCGACTGCTGCCGGCCCACGACTTCGGGAAATGGACAGGGTCCTCGCCCGCCGGGGGAACCAGCGAGGACCATGCAACCATCACCCCAGAAGTAACTCCACCTCTACGGTTTGAGGGGGGACGCATCGTAGCCGCGGTCACCATAGAAGGCAAGCGTTTCCACGCTACTATAGACACCGGGGCTTCGAGGAGTTTCATCAGTGAGAGGATCACGCAGGACATTGGGAGCCCCACCAACCGAAGGGACGTGCGAACGCGAATTTCTCTTGCGGATTACCGAAATCGCGGGCTCCACACCCAAACCAGCTGCAACGACCACCAGACCGGGCCGTTCACCGGCGAGGAACGGCGCACCGAACGCGGCGTGCGCGGCAGTCTCTCCTAGTAAGACCAGAAGCCCATTGGACACGCAGGAATCACCAGCGAGAAACGGCGCACCGAACGCGGCGTGCGCGGCAGCTTCTCCTGATGCACCGCGTCTTCAGGAAAACCCTGTGGCAGCCCCACGACAGTTGACAGGAAAACTCCAAAGGGATACAACCACAGCCCCCAAGCAACAGATAGGTGTACGACCTTCGCCGGCCGTGGATAACTCCGTTCACCTTGAGCCCATGGCTGACGCCGCCTTAGCCCGGGAAAGGAACCCTTTTTGAAGAGAACCAAGACGTCAGGACCACCAGCCCAGCCAGCCGAACCAAGTCAATGAACTATCGGCCAACCTAGCAACCGTCACCACCGAAGAACCTCTGGAACCCTGAATCACCGAGTTCTTAGCAGCCGAGCTGGCACCGTTTGACCGCATGTCCGGTACCTCCCACATCGCGGAACACAAGATCGTCATGAGGGATGATAAACCTCTCAAGCAGAGGTACTTCCCGAAGAACCCAGCCATGCAGAAGATCATCAACGCGCAAGTGGACGAATTATTGCGCGACGGTCGCATCGAACCTTCCAGGAGTCCGCACAGCGCACCCATCGTCCTCGTCGGGAAAAACGTGGACTATCGTCAGCTCAACGCTCACTCGGTCCCGGATGCGTATCCATTACCCCGGATCGGCCATATCTTGGAACGGCTCCGGAATGCGAAGTTTATCTCAACATTGGACCTCAAAAGCGGCTACTGGCAGATCCCCATGGCTGCAGACAACCGTGAATGTACCGCTTTCACCGTGCCAGGCCGAGGACTCTTCCACTGGAAGGTAATGCCGTTCGGTTTACACTCAGCCCCAGCGACATTCCAACGGGCACTCGATAGCGTGATTGGACCAGATATGGAGCCAAACGCATTCGCCTACTTAGATGATATCATAGTAATCGGGACATCGTTGAAAGAACACGTTACCAATCTTCGGGCAGTCCTCCGAAGGCTTCGAAGCGCTAATCTGAAGCTTTATCAGGCATATCTCGGACACGTCATCAGTGAAGCAGGGATTCATACCGATCCGGACAAGATCGCGGCCGTCCGGGAACTACAAACCCCCACCAACTGCAAGGAACTCAGACGATGCCTCGGAATAGCGTCTTGGTACCGTCGTTTTGTCGAGAACTTCGCCACTATAGTGCAGCCACTGTCAACCCTCCTCAAAAAGGGAATGAAATGGACCTGGAGCGACGCGCAACAACAGGCCTTTGAGGAACTAAAAACGAGGCTCACGGAAGCGCCAGTACTGGCCTGCCCGGACTTCAACCTCAAGTTTCAACTCCAAACAGACGCGAGTGACTTTGGCCTTGGGGCAGTACTAACTCAACAAGTCGAAGGAACCTACAGACGCGGAAAACAGAACGTCGTAGCAGACGAACTGTCTCGACAACCGCTAACAACCCTGCAACAGGTAAGCGAAACTCCGGAGAACTGCAACTATACGGGAACCTAGGCGAGCCCTCTAAGCAAAGAGAGCACGGATCATGGCGACTTTGCGTACCTAGCAGCCATCGACGTAGGATTTTAGAAGAATGTCATGATCACCCCACAGCCGGGTACATGGGGATTCGGAAGACGACCACCCGGATCTGCCAACAGTACTATTGGCCCGTAATGTTCCGCGACATAGCTCGATATGTCCGCAAATGCCCGATCTTTCAACGGTTCAAGGTGAGCCAACTCAAACAGGCAGGGAAGATGCTGACCCGGAAAGCCGATGGACCGTTTTCAACCCTGTGTGCTGACTTCATAGGACCACTACCCCGATCCCGCAAAGGATTGATTCCCCTGCGCAAGGCTACGTCTGCTAGCCTTGAAGTAGCCTTCCGAGAAAGAATCTTGGCTAGATTCGGGGCACCGAAAACGTTCATTTGCGAGAATGGGACGCAATTTAGCAATCGGGCCTTCAAGACCTTCTGCAAAACTGCGGGAATCCAGGTACAGCACACGGCCCCATACTCACCTCACCAAAACCCTACAGAACGAGCAACCCGGACAATCAAAACTATGATCTCGCAGTACGTCAACGAGGACCAAAAGACATGGGATCAATTGCTGCCAGAAATTACTCTGGCCATCAATACAAGCGTCTCCGACAGCACCGTATTTAACCGGGAACCCCGGTTACCCGGAAGCTGGTTCGACGAAGTCACTCCCGGAACAGGGGAAGCACCCCGAGAACCCCAGAATAAGGCAGACCATCTGAAGGACATCTATCGAACGGCACGGGAAAATATGAAAAAGGCCACAAGGGGACAGAGTCGATACTACAACCTACGTCGACGAGAGTGGAGACCTACCATTGGGGCTTTGGTATGGGTTCGGACTCACCTCCTCTCGAAGGCATCCGAAGCGTTTAACGCCAAGTTATCCCCAAAGTAAGACGGCCCCTTCAGGATAGTAAGGTTAATTTCTCCAAACATCGTCAGAGTCCAGCTCCAGGGAACCCGTAAACATCGCAACGCGAACAAAGGCGATTTAAAACCTTTCCAAGGGAACGATAGCAGCGACAACCCAGAAGCAGACGCCGAGGATGACATGAGTACCAACCCAGTACTTCCTCACTCCCGGATCACCGACATCACGACTCAATATGACTAAGAAGACCTAACAGAGCAGGACACCCTCCCACCTTACCACAACAGGGAGATTCAGTGGGGCCACTTGAGCCTGGTCCACCAGCGCCATCGCCCCAACTCTCTCCACAAGGACGGGGGGGGGGAAATTTCTTAAGACAATCCCAGTCCTTTGAAGCCCGCATAGAACTCAAATGCACGTTAGGAGAGCAAGGAAGGGATTTGGTTTCTTAACTCGACCATCAGACACCTCCCAACGGTATATGCGCTAACCCAGTTCCTTTCTTCCCAGACAATCCAGCGTCACCAGCGGCCGAGTATCGACTCAGTGCGGTTCAGGGAGGCCTGAGTCAGCCAGCACGATTCTGCTCTCCCCAACCAGGACGCTGAACCTTAGCTCCTACGACGACGCCCATCAGAGGATCCCGAGGCTATGGGAACCCCACATGGAGACGGGAGCCGCCGACCCAATGGTGGTCACCACCGAACGCCTGGTCCGACTTCAAGAGCTGGAGTCCGCGGCCATGACAGACTGGCCTCCCATGTGGGCCGTTAGCAGTTGGGTAGACGCCGTAGGCTTACCCGCCTTCGACCCAGAAAGGCTGGAGGACAGCCTACGCCAGATCCAAGTCGTCGCGCCCGTCCCCCGATCTCTCTGCGACCGACCACCCTACGACAGCCCACCCTGATACAGCCCGTCCCTCAGCCCAACGACTCGCCGAAGCCAACGAGGCCTGGGCCAATATGGCCCCCGTACCCAACAGCCCTAGCAGCTCTGACGACTCGGCCTTAACCAACGGTTCATAGGAGCCTGAGGACAGCAGCGCTAGCAGCTCCGGCCGATCCCACGACTCTCCCGGATCGCAGGACGACTCACAGGAGCCCGAGGACAGCAGCGCTAGCAGCTCCGGTCGATCCCACGACTCTCCCGGATCGCAGGACGACTCACAGGAGCCCGAAGACCGCAGCTCGAATAGTTCTGTCAGTGACCGCAACCCCAGCAACTCCCACGGCTCCGACAACCACGACAACTCCCAGGTCGGGCCTCCCCAGTGGAAGAACCCCGTCACCAATGGCGATGGCCCCGACGAAAACCTCTCGTCATTGGACCAGTCCACAGGCAAGCCAGACCCACAACCGGAACCGAAGCTTTCCAAGCCGGCACCCGCCGAAGAGATGTCACGGGACAAGGAAGACCCGATAGCCACAGACCAGATACGACGGATCGTGGAAGTCCACTCGGGGAGCCAAGTTCCCCAGTCCACATTCGACTGGACAGGACCCGACGGAATAGCGACAGAGCACGCCCTGTTCGCGAAACTCGATCTCTGCCTCAACAAGGAGGAAGAGAGGGAACTCATGCAGCTTCTAGAGGACACACCACTGCTGCACACCGTCCAGGACGAGAACCCATGGCAAGAGGCCCCCCCGACATGGAAGGTCAACACCCCCAGCCGCAGACTTCCGGCGGAACTGATCGCGTTCGTGGAGGGTACCAATCGACCTACGGCACGCATCGCTAGACGCATACGCGGGGCCAAGTTCCAGATCAGCATTTCCCCTAACCAGGTCACTGTCAATCTCAAACACCCCAAAGAAAAGGGGGGGGGGTGTAAGGAGTCGTAAAACGGCTCTCACAAAAGACCTATTTGTAGCCATGTAAGACACCCTATTTTGTAGCCATGTAAGATACCCTATTTGTAGCCATGTAAGATAGTGTAAATATTAACCCTATAAATCCCAGCCACGAAGGCCAAAGTATTAGTAATTAGTTTTAAACCCACCCTCGCTAAACCATAGAACCAATGAGCGCAACCAATGCCGCGATCAAACGTCTTCAAACGCCCGAGATCGGCTCGAGCCAAGCCTGGAAGCTAAGCTCGACCATGATGGAACTATACAAGGTGATCTCGTCGCGAGAGCTGCCCTCTTTTGAGGACGTTATTTGTGCCAGTCTCTATCTACCTATCTCTACCTCTATCTACGTTCTCAGCAGAGCTGACGAGACCACCTTGTATAGTTCCATCATGAGCTCGACAGCGCCAAATGCTGCCGACGCCGCCGTCGACTGCAGCATCAAACGGCCGAGAGCGAGAGCGTCATCAAACACCCGAGAGCGGCTCGAACCAAGCCACCTGGAAGCTTGGAAGCTCGACAGCGCCAAATGCTGCCGACGCCGCCGTCGACTGCAGCATCAAACGGCCGAGAGCGAGAGCCATCGAAGGCAACTGAGCGGCTCGCATCCAACCGATCGCAGCCACCGGAGAGTAAAGCTCTGCCAGCGCCGAATGCTGCCGACGCCAACGTCGACTGCAGCCATACACCGGAATAATGCGAAACTAGGTCACAGGAGCCGCAGGTCATTAAGTTCGAGACTGCAGCAGTGAACGGATCGATCGCGGAAAACAAGGAGAAGTGCGTGAAAATCTCCACAAGCCCAGCGTGCGGCCAATAAATTTCTTGGAAGGACAGACAACCAGCACCCCAGACGAGCTCCATGGAAGGACGACGGACATACTCGCCAGTATCCCCGCGCAGACGGAGGAGCACGTAAGCCATAACCCGGAAACGGGACCCGGGGGAAAACGTGTGTGATATAGCGAGGGTCCGGCATAGGGAACCCCCTTTCCCCCCCCCGCTTCTAGATTTTTCTTTGCTGGCCATCGACATAAGAGATAGCTG
This sequence comes from Drosophila prostipennis, assembly GCA_037075205.1. NCBI lineage: Eukaryota > Metazoa > Arthropoda > Insecta > Diptera > Drosophilidae > Drosophila > Drosophila prostipennis. The sequence continues at coordinate 14,726 of JBAMCJ010007436.1, forward strand.
CGGGTGTAAACAGGGTATATTCCGAGCAGTGGAGCCTGTAGCTATTACCGCCTTCGGTGTCGGTCGAGATTTCTGGACAGTGGGGTCAGCGTAGCTAGGCAGGCAGCGCGTATATATCTATATATATAT
>JBAMCJ010007438.1:0-27948 GCA_037075205.1 Drosophila prostipennis
CGATGCACTTTGCCAGCTGCCGGTGTATGGTTACCAGTAGGTCGATCGCGGTCGTTGTTCTGACCGAAAAGATCGTCAAATTGCACATTCCTTTGCTTGTTTCGGTGAGTCAACGGGTCGATTGCCCCTCTCCCTTTGCTTTGAGATTCGCTGTTGTTTTCTAAGTGAATCTTTCTCCATCAAATAAATTGACGGAGAGGGCGTACGTAACAATCATCATATTGCGATCTATATTGCATTCGTTTTTATAATAATCATTATTGTAATTCATTTTATAAAAAAATGGCAAAAACCTCGAAATACCCTTCAGCTTAATCAAATGCCGACGACCACACCTGTAAATAGAGACGGTTCTTCGATCCAGCCTTTCACAATCAACATTAACGATTGTTGAACATTAGTTCAACGGCCGGGAGTATGTACGATTTCGACTAAGCAGAAATTCGTTCGTTGCTGAAAGCTACTTTGACCTAAATAAATAGGTAGCTGATATCTTGGTCTGCGCACATCTGCATGTGATAAACGGGTCATAAACCATATGCATCCAGCCGACGGACGTGTCTTCACACCATCTGTCTTAACCCTTGCGAAATTCTAACCCGACCATTTGGTAGATGTAATTGCTTATTTAGGCTATTTTCTTGTAAACTGATAATAAACCATGTTGTCCATTTGTATCTAGACTAGACCTAAGTAAATATCCTTGCAATCCCAAATCATGTATATAAACCCGGATCCATGCTAAATAAAATCAGTACGAAAAGAAATCTTGACGTATTCACTTCTCCGCAGCCCAATTTGTTCTGTACTTATTCCGGCGACTTTTGCCACTGGTTCTGTACTTGAGGCACGCAAAAAAAAACCTTTTCAGCAAACCCGATTTCGGTAGAAATCCTACAATATTCATATGGGAATACACCCTTCTTCCGCATAAGTCTAAATTCATTTTCACAATTAAAATGTGATCTTACTGATTTAAGTTGATCATCTTCTAAATTGGTGCTAAGGCATCTAGACTAGATGACATAAATCTAAATTTGTCTAAAAACCTTATCTCAAAACTCTTTCCACATTCGTTTTCAATTTTTCTTCATTACTGAAATGAAGTGCTCCTTGTTTGTGGGAATAACATTAATTTCTCCAAGTATAAGTGTCAATTCTTTGATAAACAAGTGTCAATCATACTTGGAAAAATTGTGGAAGAAAACTGGTATAAAATTAGACGTTTTCAATTCTAAATTACATTTAGAATGAGCTGCACCCCTGTATCTACCTGTATAATGCCAATGATCTAGAACCCTATCATCAGCTAAAACCTTCTCACAAATATGACAATTGAGGACATACTCAAAATCATATTCGTCCTCTGGATTCATTACTATGGGAACAACTTTACTCAAATATTTTGAATGAATAGTTTTTAAGTTATTTACAAGGGAATTGACAAAATTTATGGCTGAATTACCTCCCGTTTCCATTACAAATTTATCTAAGCTAGAATCATATGCACACTTTATAAAGTAAGCATATGAAATTGGTACACACAAAAAAAAGCACGTCGCCGTAAAATCGATAAGTCCAGGTAATTTTCAGGTTATTCATACTCATATCGTTTTTACCTGAAATATTCATAAAAATTACATTAAATAATATCATTTTGCCGAATTCTCTCTCTCGGAGATTCTCCAACTTCGAAAAAGAGCGCAAGAATCAATATGGCGAGCAAAATGACATGAGTGGAAGCGAGAAAGACTGATTCGAAATTCGAACTGACGTACTTCAAGCATGTTTTCTCGCTTGCACTACTATAGTAGGAAAGTAAAGCGTACGCTGCCGAACAGCAATGAAAAGCACTTGCAACTGTCCATATGCATTTGTAAATGTATGCGAAACTATGTGTGTATGTGAAAAGCTTTTAGGCTATGTACAATTTACGGTTCGAGAATATCAAGTTAAAAATTATATTAAAAAAGGTCAAATTGACCTACGATTCATATCGATTTTTTTTTGGGTGTACATGTTCATTTACATTAAATAGTTTAGGACAATATTTTTACGACGAAGTATGCACTCGAAATCTGCATACACTGCGAACGGAACTTTTAGTTGATGACGCAGTGCCGTATTCTTTAATGTCAGAGTGATAACCTTGCCACTGCAAAGCTCCTTGTGACGAAGTGCGCGACTTGCACTTGATGAAAAATTTAAGCAGGTATTGCAAAACCATGTCCGTCCCTTATTTAGACTTTTTTGTTCAGACATTAGTCTATTAAATAAAAGAAATATAAAACAAGTAATGTAACATAAGAAGTAAAAGTAGATCTATAACAAGTAAAATTCATACTTTGAAATATTTTTTATCCATGTGTAGTGACCGAACTGGTTTCCTTCCAGGAAAAGTATATTTAAAAGGTCCAATTATAGTTTCACTTTCCTCGTCGTATCAAAAAACGTTAATGCTCAATGTAACGTTTTTTTTAATGAAGATGTCTATGTCCCTTGGGTGGGTGTTTTCAGCTTTTTCTTTTGAGTATTCTTTTGCTATTGGGGTGGGTGTTTGCTTCTCAGTGGCAAGCAAAGGGATCCCATATTCAAAGGTGTTTGTGTCGCTTGCTCTCAACAACTTGTTTTTCTGTCTGATCCCACCATCCCGTAATATTTGAAACACGTTTGAAACAGCCACTGAGCAACTAAAAGGGTCGTTTGCTATCAACAACCTGTTGCCACTCTGATTACACATATTTGGAACGTGAAAATTTTTTGTCCACCACTAAATTTAGTTCCCTCGTATTTTCTGAATCTAAGACGATCACCCGTCGCTCTCCAGTTTCCACCATCAGCCAACTTGATATATTTTGTTTTCCTAATTAATTATGCTAATTTGGAGACTATATTTAGAACTCATTATACCCGTTACTCGTAGAGTAAAAGGGTATATTGTATTCGTGCAAAAGTATGTAACAGGGAGAAGGAAGCGTTTCCGACCCTATAAAGTATATATATTCTTGGTCAGGGTCACTAGCCGAGTCGATATAGCCATGTCCGTCTGTCCGTCTGTCCGTCTCTCCGTCTGTCCGTCTGTCCGTCTGTCTGTCCGTCCGTATGAACGCTGAGATCTCGGAAACTATAAAAGCTAGAGGATTGGCATTTTGCATGAAGATTCTTGGAGTTCCTACGCAGCGCAAGTTTATTTCAAGAAGGTGCCACGCCCCCTCTAACGCCCTCAATAGCTCATATAGGATTTTAAAAATTTTAATTTTTCGGAAATGTAAAAATGCAGTTTTGTTGTGTTTATCAATACCTATCGAAATGTAGAAGAAATTTTTTAAATCGGACCATTCGTTAAGAAGTTATTGCTGATCAAAGTTTATTTCTCCATATCCCTCGCACTCCCTTTAGCCGAGTGACGGGTATTAGATAGTCGGGACACCAACCCGACTATAGCGTTCTCTCTTGTGTTTTAGATTGAGACTTTAAACTAATGTCTTTATACAAAATTCCAGGTGGGAGTTTGTTTTTCAGAGACAAGCAAATTATTCAAGGGTGCTAATCAAGTCCACGTGTCAAGAACCCGTGACATTTAGAGGTTATGGTTATTAAATGGTCGCCACACCACACTTTCTTCCCCCTCGATTCACCCCATTTCCTAGATATGGCGCTATGATCACCTGTCACACCCCACTAACTGCTCCCGATTAACTAGAGTCCCGATTTCTGAACCGGATTTCGGGGTCGGATTCCTGGATACAATTCCTGGATACTATTCCTGGATATAAGCAACTTATCACCCTAATTAACGATCACTCGTCACGCACCCATTAACTTTAATTACCCCCCACTTGTCACCTTGACCTAATTTTTTACCCTAATTACCCAAATTAATTGCCTCCCCCTTCCAATTCTTCTATCCAGGAATCCGATCCAGAACCCGCATAAACATACTACTGATGAGGCTTGGACGGATTTTGAGTACTATTACAGCTAGTGGAGGGTTGAGTATGGACTTCGGATCTGCCTAGATTGACTGGATCTTTCGGCATGGAATTTGGCGGAATTTGTAAAGCCATAGTTGTGGATGTTGCTGGCGTATTTAATACACTGTCCCAAGGGAGTGATCCTGGAGACAGGTTTGCTCGCTCAGAGGCTGGAGGCACAAAGTTTAGCACCGGGGCGGGAATTGCTAGTGCAGTAGGAGAAACTAGGTCTTGTCCGGTTGGTGACTGCATCGATGGGAACCCATCTGCCGGCACCACAAGGTTGTTGTTGTTGGCGATTTTCCTTTTTGGAGATTCGTCCGCAATTTTGTATTCACGGAATTGCGATTCAACTTTGGAAAAGTTATCAGTTAAGGCGGTAGACAGTTTATGGACATCTCTAAAGTTATGAAGTTTGTCTCATGAAAGTGCGCATACAATACGCCGTTTCAAAGCAAACGCGGCAGGTCCAAAGAAATCCTATTCTTTTCGAAAGTAGATCAGCAATGCGACCATATAGCGCCGGCACCAGCGCATTTAATATGTGCACAATTGTCGCACAGCCAGCATAGTAAATACGACTCACCAACAATGGTGCCATTGTATGCGCATTTTTTGGCAGTGCACGGTACACTCATTTTGGTAGTTAAGAGATTTAAAAAGATTAAGGGAATTAATTAATTAAGACCAAGTAGGTGAGCTCGGATTAAAGAGCGATGAGAGAGACTGCAAGAAATATTAGGCAGGAGAGCCGTTAATTATCCGGGCAACCGGTGAGTTTCGGCAGCACGCACAAAGAAAAAAGCGAAGGAAGTACCGTTCGAGAGGTGATGACCGCTCCGAGAGTAATACGCGTTCGAAAGATTAGAGAAGCACGATTTGGAGAGTAACGGAGAGTGTAAACAACAACAGAACACAAGCGGCAGCAACGCGGAGTTATGCAAAGCTTTGTTTTTGTTTTGGTTTATGATGATATTAATTTGTATATTAATACGTTTTTCTATGTCTATGTTTGAAATGTTATCAAAACGACGAAAATATGGAACTATGTATCTTGTTTCTTTATAAATATTCTGAATAGACTTTATGAGTGAAATCTAAAAGAATTCAGGAGCGAATGAAAAACACGACCGACTTGGTGTAACGCTTGTAATTATAATGTTTGATTATTATTCTTATTACTATTTTCAATTTATTACTATTATTAATTATTTAATTTATTTAATTTTTTAAGTGTTTTTGATGTTTGAGATTTAGATCTTAAGTCCACCAACTAATCAACCTAATTTCATTTATTGATTTCCATTACACAATCACTGTTTGGCGCTGGATGTTTTAATTTTCCCAATAAAAATTTGAGTTCTTGGCTGCGCGAGTTCCGTTGTTCCGTTAGGCGCCAATTAAATTTGATCTTATTGGTTGATTAAAAAAAATTTTATTTTTATTTTTTAATTTTACTTTATTGGTGCAGATCTTAATTCACAACCAGACACTTTCACTTAAGATTATTTCTTTTGACCGATTCCTGTTTCAATCCGAATAAGACTGCCTCCTGAATTCTAAAATCTTCTCCAACGAACCTCGACCAGAAGCTTTTCTTTTTTAAGGCTTCTAAAACTTTGATTTTTGTTTAAAATAAAAGCTTATGCTGAAACTTTCGCATCTCATTGTGAAATTAAATTATGCTGACCGATGCAATTTTGATTGAAAATTGGAAGGCAATACTTTTGGCTTTGAACGTGAGAGTTTGGCTTCGAAGGGAAGGTGTTGTTTACTTTACGATAGGTTTATTTATCTTAGCAGAAAAGTCAAGCGCGGCCCTCGAAGTTGATGAAAAAGGCGAAGGCAGAATCATAAGCAAAGGCAATGTAGCTGAGATTGAATTTAAAAATTTGTTTATTAATTCCATAAGTGGAACCGTTTCACGGGTTGGATAACTTGTATGCATGTAGAAAAGCTATATATATTGACATACCTTTACCTTTACTACTTATTTAAAATTTTAAAAATTCCCAAGATTAGCCTTAAGGCCGAGAAATCATTTTATCAGAACTTTGTTTATTAGTTTCCACAAAAACAACAGTATTATGTCCTACACACAAAAAAAACTTGGTAAAATTTACCAATATACCGGCCTGTTCCAGTTTTCACTCGGAAGTAATTTGTTGACATTGTCGAATTTCCCTTTAACATAATATATAATTTCCCCAATTTTTTCCCCTTTTCGCATCCAGCGCTACACAATACTGAAAAGAAAAGGGTTGCCGAGTTTCCAAAAAATATCGCTATTAAAAAGGTTTCGCTCAGTTTAAGCATTAACTTATGTGATATTTTAAACCAAAACATTTAAGGTATCTCGGATAAATAATCATTCTTACCATAAAAAACTGGCATAATAAGAATGTTAACAAATCATCTTCACAAAATTATTATTTTCCAGCCCTGGCCCATTTTAGCCAAATCCGAGCGGAATTTAGAACAAGGGCAGGGGATTTGAAATAATTGTCAAGGCTAGAATTGACTGGGTTTTGAGATGCAACCACAAAATAATTTTGATTTACTCATATATGCAAATAATTTCGATTCCGATGATGCAATTATGATCATAAAACATCAAGGAATATCATAAAAATATGATTGGCTTTTAAAGCTATCGCGAAGTATTTTTAAATAATTAATATTTATACTGCCGGATTTAAATCCGCCTGTCAAATGCTTGTCGGAAAGTTTCCGTGTGAATTTTTCGGAAGTTAACAGAGTAACAACAGAGGGAAATTCGATTCCGTGCAGTTCTTTCGGAAGTGAGTCTTGGAACAGGTCTGGGAAATTCGAATCCGTGTGAATTTTTCGGAAGTGAAAACTAGAACAGGGCCGATTATTTTTGAGTTTTATTTTTTCTGATCAGAAATAATGATTATTTTATTTTAAAACTCAAAAATAATCATTATTTTTGAGGAATATGATAAAAATCCCAAAAATAAAAATCATCGCGATAATGAATAGATTAATCAAAGAGGATCACTATGGTGTTTTCCTTTTTTGCGTATGTCGATCCTAAGTGCCTGATTTTTTGGTTCAAAAAATATATCAATAATCATTATTTACGGTCCCTGGTTTTATGATCATAATTGCATCATCGGAATCGAAATTATTTGCATATATGAGTTAATAAAAATTATTTTATGGTTGCACCTCAAAACCCAGTCAATTCTAGCCTTGACAATTATTTCAAACCCCCTGCCCTTGCTCTAAATTCCGCTCGGATTTGACTAAAATGGGCCAGGGCTGTCATGGTACGCTGGAAAATAATAATTTTGTGAAGATGATTTGTTAACATTCTTATTATGCCAGTTTTTTTTATGGTAAGAATGAATATTTATCCGAGATACCTTAAATCATGTTTTGGTTTAAAATATCACTTAATTTAATGCTTAAACTGAGCGAAACCTTTTTAATAGGGATATTTTTTGGAGAACTCGGCAACCCTTTTCTTTTCAGTATTGTGTAGCGCTGGGTGTGAAAATGGGAACAAATAAGGGAAATTTAATATTATGTTAAAGGGAAATTCGACAATGTTAACAAATTCACTTCCGAGTGAAAACTGGAACAGGCCGGAATAACTTTATCACCAATATGAAAGAGATTGTTATTTACATCCACGTTGGGAATTGAGATGTACATGTTAAACTCAATTAGCGCATATTCATATTCCCCGATTAATTCACTTGGTGGGAAATAAACTCTGTTTATAACGGAACTATTTCCATTCACTGATAGAGTCAATGATCTAACCATTTTGAAATCTGTTGTTCAACTGGGTGGCATACAACCCCGCCCCAAATTTATATTAGAATTAAAGAACAATAAATTGATCAAATCCTTTTCGATATCGTCCCTTATCAATATTGTCATTCTTACTTACAATTAAAAATCCATATTTATCCTCCCAACATTTTCGACAAATTTTCGTAAATGTCTCATAATTCATGTCAGACATAATATGATCCCGAAATATGTATCGCATATTTAAATCATCCTGCTTAAACATAATAATTACATTTGCATTGTCCCGTATAAGATGTTTTGGAATTCGTGTATATGTTTCACACAAATAAAAATAATCAATATTTTTGTGACGACCCATACAGAAATAGGATCGAATATTATCCTGTTTCTCACAAGCCACATCATCGAAAATCATGATTGAATTATTTTTTGCTTCGGTGGGTGCTAAAACAGTTTCGTTCTGAGAGAATGTATGATATCCCATACCCTTAATCGGTTTTAATAGCTTTTCCAAGTAATCATATTTCGGTTGGTATAGACTCTTTGAAAACACGTATATATTTTCAAATCTCAAACCATTTGGACTCTCAATTAGACTGATCATTACATTAGTTTTCCCGCAGTTGGATGGACCAACCACAAGAGCTCTAATTGTGTTTGGTAATAATTCACTGTGACGTGGTGGTTGTTTAACATTGTTCACGTTCTCAATGTTACGAACAAGAATGTTATTTTCTTGCTTTATTATTCGCATCCTAATATAAATATGTTTATTCCGTGATAAATCTTCAATGAATAAAGACAATATATAATAATCACATCAATCATTATTTACATCGTAAACGTGGAAGTGGTCTTATTAATAAGTTAATAGATTCTCTTCCGATTGAGTTTCATATTCCTGGATATAACTATTGTAACCCCGGTACAAAGCTTGCAGAGCTTGCAAGGTTCACGATATTGCCTATTCACAAAACAAGGATCTAAGCAATCGACATAAGGCAGATCCTGTATTAATTAACAAGGCTTGGGAGCGAGTAAAGGCAAAGGGTAGTTCTCTTAAGGAGCGAGCAGCAGCATATTTTGTAACTAATATTATAAAAGCAAAGAAACATTTTGGAATGGGTGTTCGAAAGCGAAATAAGAAAAAACCGAAGAAGAGGAGGCGTAGGAGGATGAAAATTTATATATATATCGAGCTATCAAGTTATGTGCCATCGTTATTCGATATATCGATAAGACCGGCCCCCGAACACACACGTATTTTGATAGGAGCCATTAATTTCAACTGAATTATAACTAATAAACTTAAGGAATGTGAATATAACTCTTCACCTTGCGTTCTCTGTTATTTTGGGACTTAACTACTTAGTGAGTACCTCATTGTGCACCACCAACTCCGTTGAGTTATAACAATTGGCGACATGGCAAAAAAAAAAAAAAAATGGACGCAGCAACGCTGGAAGCTATTTTAAAGAAACAACAAGACTTCCTAGTGGATATTTTGGGTGCAAACCGAACTTGGATGACACAGCAAGCCAACCAACAAATGGAGAGACTTTCTCAATTAAAGGAAGAGCACCAACAAAATAGCAGTTCAACCATAACCTCGCAAAGTCACCATGTGCCGGCATTCGCGCCGTTTATTAAAGGGAAAAATAATTGGGAACTCTACATTGTACAAATGCCACAACATTTCGCAGCATATGACGTCAGCAGCAACGATCACAAGAAGGCATTTCTTTTATCGTGGATTGGTCAAGATATCTTTGAGATATTAACAAAACTTTACGGCAGTGAAGACATACAAAGCAAACAATTTGACGAGCTAATTGCAAAGCTCTCCGCCCACTTCAATACACGTACTCGTATCCAGATACGAATTGTTTTCTCTTAAAATGAAATAAAATCAATCATATGCAGAATGGATTGCTGAATTACGTGGTATAGCTCGCAACTGTAAATATGTTTGCAGCAAATCAACATGCAATACAGAATTCGCAAAAGACCTCATTCGTGACATTATAGTTCTAAATACGCCACACGAAGCCGTACGCACCGCAGCGTTACAAAAGGTCAACCCAACTTTAGCAGACATCGTTTTAATAGCAGAAAGCTTTGAAACAACGCAAGTGCTAAAGAAAAAAATGTCAGCAGAGAAAAATGCCACAAACGAAGTATTTCAACTAAAACGCAACTTTAACAAGTATCGCAAAACAGACAGCATTGACTCATCAAGTAGCAAGCTCCAGTCCTGTTCTGGATGTGGATCGCATCATCCACGTGAAAAGTGTAAATTCCGCAAAGCGCAGTGTCACAAATGCAAGCGTGTGGGCCATATCGCACAGGAATGTAAAGCGAATACAATGTCAGATTCCAGAAAATCAAGGACTCCTGAAGTAAGCCAACTTCTTTCTTTGGAGCTACAAAGAACAATTAACAGCATTTCACAAAAGAAAATCGGTCGCAAATATTTTTCCGAAGTTCGTGTAAACAACGCAGTAGTCCGATTCCAATTAGATTCTGGTGCCACTTGCAGCGTGATTGGAAAACAGACATACGCAAAATTGGGAAAGCCCATTCTGGAGCCAATGGACGAAGAAAGCCGTGTTTGCTATGGCGGCAATCAAGTTAACATTTTTGGTACTCTAAGCGCAATTATTGAATACAAGAACAGAAAATTAACAGCACATCTGATCGTAACAGATGTTCAACACATCAGCGATATTTTAGGAACCGATCTATTGGACGAGTTAAGGTTGTGTGCGTGCCAAGCACACACTGTACACGCAATTGCACCAATAACAACAAAAACACATATTGATATGAATTTTTTTGCAGAAAAATATCCACCTGTTTTTACCAACGCACTCGGTCATTGTAAGTCGTACAAGGCCAGCCTGCACTTGAAGCAAAGTTCAACACCAAAATACATAAAATCACGCCAAATACCATTTGCCTTAATGGATTTGTTTACAAAAGAAGCCAAACGCCTGGAAACATTGGAAATCTGGAAACCAGTTAAGTTTAGCCAGTGGGCAGCCCCCATTGTTGTGGTACAAAAATCAGCAGCTACCATTAAAATATGTGGAGATTTCAAAGCCGTAAACAACTGTTTAGAAGTAGACCAACACCTATTACCTCGAGTAGAGGAAATTTTCCATAAGCTGTCTGGAGGCAAAATCTTCGCAAAAATTGATTTATCAGATACCTATTTTCAAGTTGAATTGGAGGAAACAGCAAAAAAGCTTATGGTAGTCAACACTCCACTAGGTTTATTTGAGTATCAACGTATGCCGTTCGGAGTAGCTAGCGCGCCCGCTATTTTTCAACGTATGCTTGAACAAATCATTGGTGATATACCTAGGACAGTAAATTATCTAGATGACATCATAATCGCAGGTACGTCTGAATCGGATCTTGCATGTAACGTTGAATCTGTGCTAAGCCGCCTTCAAGAAAATAACTTAACATGCCGTTAAATGCAGTTTTATGGAAACGAAAATTGAGTATTTAGGCTACATTTTGGATGAAAATGGTACCAGCCCAGCACCCTCGAAAATTACAGCGATACAAAACCTGCCGCGCACTACAAATTTAAAGGAACTACAAGCCTTTCTTGGTAAAATAAATTACTATAATAAATTCATCCCGAATTTTTCACAGGTAGCAGCCCCTTTAAATACATTACGTAAAGCCAACGTCAAGTTTCAATGGAGTAAGCCACAGGAGGATGCATTTATAGCCTTGCGAAATAAACTATGCAGCACATCACTTCTAGCTCATTTTGATGACAGCCTTCCAATTGTGCTCGCAACTGACGCATCGCCTAATGGCATAGGAGCCGTAATTTCGCATACGTATTGTAGTGGCCAGTTAAGCTTTTACGATAAAGAACTATTTACCCCACCCTCACATAGATAAATATAACTTCGCGGTGCCAGAGGCCTAGGAAATTTACTCTCAACTCCAATAAGTTGAGATAAGCAAATCAGTCGCGACGGCCAAAAATCATACGATTAAACCGTTGCTTTGAACTGCAGCGGAAAGCTCGGCGACAGTGGCTTATCGACACTTCGGCTCAAATTTTGCATTCATTCTCTGATATACGCTCTTGGCAAAACGTTCGATCATTCGACTGTGACCCAAGTTACATATTTAAACACGTGTTAAACTTACACGATTATATAATCTCGATCTGCGGTCAATAAATAGCCAGGCGGTTATTAATATTAATAAGTGAATTTGTGAGAGTGAGCAAGGTAAAGAAATACAAAATTCGTGGGTTCCCAATCTAACCGATTTTTCTTAGGGATCCGCAAAGAAAGGCGTGACGTCAGACGTATACCTGTAGACCCCACTAAGGCAGTCTTATCCTACTTTAGGCCGGTTACAGTCTGAACGTCTTAGGCCAGCCAATCCCAATTGCCTCAGCTCCAATTTGCCCAAATTCTTGGTGAAAGTGGCCCAGTGGAGAACATAACCTCGGCCAGCGTGATTACGCAACCACCCACGTGTGTTGGCAATGGGATACCGGCAGTTGAAAGCCGATGATATTCAGATCACCTTATTCAACGCGGGAGCAACAACACTTATCTAGTGCCACCCAGCGACAACTCGGATCGTGCCGCCGCAAGGTGGAGCCAAGGCACCCATACATTGGTCGTGAACAGAGGACAGACTAGTCACCACCAAAGGCTTCCCCATCGGACACCGTCCGGCGATCAATGATCGCTCATTAGGAGTAAAAATTCGTGTATCAATTCATTGCCTTTGAAAGAAGCTCTCTGATTGGCATGAGTGCGGTCATTTAATGTAGGTTTTATTATAAATTTTGACCAACAGCTCCTCAACGTCAACGTGAACTTGGGCCCAACTTTGCAACGCGTCTCATGGAACATAAAGAAAAGGTCGTGAGTACATATTAAAACGAACAATGCGTAAATACCTATTTTAAAAACCTATAAATACCGCCCTGTCGTAACTCTAAGTCGAGGGAAATTCCTTTAGTTTACATTAATTAAATTACGAAAAACCTTTGTCCGATCCCCAATTTTTTTTTTGGGATCTTGTTTGTAATGAATCAACCTTCATTTCTGAATGGTTTTAAACTCTGTAGCTGGTGAAGAACACTGAAAAAAATACACTGGAAAAAAATATTGTTATTTATTTTTAGGAAAACTCATTTTTAAAAAATTGTTATATTTTTTTATGAAAAGCTAAGACAATTCTTGACCGATCAGCGAAAACTTCATAAAGATATCTTTCGTCGTTCCGAAAATATACAAAAAAGGGTGAGTGCACCTTTTTTGAAAAACTGCCAAAAATGCTATTTTGTGACCCCTATAACTCCGTTGAAACTCAAAATTTCTCAAAACCGTTCAAATGAAGTTTTTTTTTTGTCGTTGTGAACCGGAAAAGTAAACAAGTTTGACGAAAATCGGACCTTCGAATCGGGGGTGGCCCACTTGGGAGATTTTGACTCTCTACGAGTAACGGGTATAAAAATGCAGTTTTGTTGTGCTTATCAATACCTATCGAAATGGACCATTCGATAAAAAGTTATAGCTGATCAAAGTTTATATCTCCATCTCCCTCGCACTCCCTTTAGCTGAGTAACGGGTATCTGATAGTCGGGGCACCCGAATATAGCGTTCTCTCTTGTTTTTTTCTCTAAGCATTGGTTTTTTTTTTAGTAATTTAATGTAAGGAAGTTAATGTCAGGAAGTTAATGTTATATACATTATAAGCAAGGTGGGCCGCAGCTTCGCTCGCGGAAATTAAGATTGAAAATTACGCAAAAATGTATGTATGCATGTAGAAAAGATACATATATTGACATACCTTTACCTTTACTACTTATTTAAAATTTTAAAAATTCCTAAGGTTAGCCTAAAAGCCGAGAAACCATTTTATCAGAACTTTGTTCATTAGTATCCACAAAAACAACAGTATTATGTCCTACACAAAAAAAAAACTTGGCCAAATTAACCAATATAATTGTCAAACAGTCCCCAACCACAAAAATTGTCAATTCTACCAATTAAATAGTTACTTTCACAACAACAAATTAGCAAGGACACACACCCAAAAGAAAAACAAAATACACGTAACTATATTTATAGTTACGTTACTATCCGTATAGGTAAATTTTACCAATCAAATTTTTTTTGTGTGTATGCAAACTACTTAAAAAAATAAAAAAACTTGCAATTACAACCATTGTGTATTTTTTTAAATATTCCTAAAATTCCTTTGGATTGTTTGCATAAGTTATCAGCTGGACAAAACAGAAACAAACAAATTCATTTTTTCGCCACACATGCTTAGACTAAAAAAAAATAATAAGGTAAGAATTTGATGAAATTCAGAATCAATTTTACCTGATCACATTTACATGTTCACCATATCGCTTGTTAAACTCTTTTTCAACTTCGAACAGTTTCTAATATTGCTGTGCTCTTACCCAGATTAATTTTTGAATTTTAAAAAATTGAAAATATTATCCCATGCTTGGCCTTCTATTCAAAAATGTGAAGGCGATAAGTTTAGGCTATTTCATCGGTCCTTCAAATCAAAAACTTTTGATTTGGGCCGTGTTACCTTGTTGAACCTTTTGCACTTTTTAATTGTATCTGTATTTTTGTTTAACAAAGAATAATATTTAAAACTATTTAAACGGAGCTATGTTTACTGTTTTGTAAAGACCGAATTAAATATTTACCTAAGAATGTAGTAAAGGTAATTTTATTCCCATTGGTAACGAAAAGCAAAATAAAAACCACATAATCTTGGCGATTTGGTTATTGGGGAGTTTAAAAGGTAATCCACAGTACACAACGTTTATAAGGGAAGCCAAGCAGTGTCTATTAACTTTATAGCATAAAGGCATTAAGAAAATCAATTTGAAATAAACCGCATTTTAAAATGATTATTTTGGTTTTAGTATTCATTTTTCACCTTGATTAGAATTATATTATTAACGACAGAAAGATAACAGGGGACGACGTGAATAAAATTGTTTAAACATTTGCATTTGATTAAACAATATGATGCACGTGTAATAAAGAGCAAGAGAATCAATAGGTTTAAATATTTAATGTTCTTTAAATATTATCAATGCGATTTGAATTTTAAATCACAAAAATGTCTTAAATCTGTTGTGGAAATGCAAATGAAATATTCTTTTAGCAAAAGGATATCAGTATTATCTTGAATTTGAATTTGAGCGAATCTCAATTTCTAGTCAGCTGCAATGCACTCACACAAACGTACCCACGCATATATGTATCTAAAAGCTGTGTGTGTAAAATACGCATTTTTTTGATATATATATTTCGTGCGTGTGTGTGTACATAGCAGAGCGAATCATGGTTTGTTTTTGTTTTTTACAAATCCAAAGTTTGTCGATAACTCAACATTTGAAGTCTAATAAATAGTTTGTTGATAGGGCTTTTGCATTTTAAAAAACAAAAGCTATTTTAAGGAAAATTTCGAATGTAAAATTCAGCTTAATGGGATTTATGTAAGTCGACCGATATTTTAAAATTTAACGTTTACCTAAAAAAAAAGGCACAATAGAAAAGAGTTGCGACATAATCGATTTTTTAACCGCGCATTTTAAATGCGTTATGACTGTGGTATTTTTATTTTTCCCCTTGCACGGTCACACTTAAAATGCGACATACACACATTTACGACTTAATGCAAAGTGCGCCAGCAGAACATACATACATACATATGTGGAGGCCATGACGTCATTTGGGCACAACAAAATAGGAAAATATTGGTATAACTAAACACAACAAAATTGCATTTATACTTCTCCGAAATCTTTAAAAATGTGGCGCCAGACACATTTTTTTAGGAAGCCCAAGAATATGTGTTGGTAATACCAACTTTCTAGCTTTGGCAGTTTCCGAGATCACAGCGTTCATACAGAAAGACAGACGGACATGGCTAGATCGACTCGGCTAGTGATCCTGATCAAGAATATATATACTTTATAGGGTCGGAAAAGCTTCCTTCTATCTGTTAAATACTTTTGCACGAATACAATATACCCTTTTACTCTACGAGTAACGGGTATAAATATAGCGGTCGGTAAGCAAAGAAAGACTAATATGAAGCCAAATCCAAAGTGGGCCAGTTAGCTAGAGAAAGGGGAAATGAGTACCTAGATGGGAACACTTAGGTACGAAAATAAGAACCCGGAAGCAAAAAGAAAAGCTCAGCTGCTGTATAAAAGAACTAAAACTCCACGGAGAAGGCAGTCAGATTCCGAGAGACGGCCGGTAACAAATCGTAAACAATCAAACACCAATTATAAAAAAAAAACAAGAGAGAACGCTATAGTCGGGTTGGTGTCCCGACTATGTAATACCCGTCACTCGGCTAAAGGGAGTGCGAGGGAGATATAAACTTTGATCAGCTATAACTTTTTAACGAATGGTCCGATTTAAAAAATTTCTTCTACATTAGGTATTGATAAGCACAACAAAACTGCATTTTTACTTTTCCGAAATATTTAAATTTTTAAAATCGTTTATAAGCGACTGTGGGCGTTAGATGGGGCGTGGCACCTTCTGGAAACAAACTTGCGCTGCGTAGGAACTCCAAGAATCTTCATGCCAAATACCAATCCTCTAGCTTTTATAGTTTCCGAGATCTCAGCGCTCATACGGACGGACAGACAGACAGACAGACGGACAGACGGACATGGCTATATCGACTCGGCTAGTGACCCTGATCAAGAATATATATACTTTATAGGGTCGGAAATGCTTCCTTCTAGCTGTTACATACTTTTGCACAAATACAATATACCCTTTTACTCTACGAGTAACGGGTATAACGATCCTTTCGAAGAAAAAGTGAAGACAATACGCAACATGAATCCGTTTTTCGCGGATCGCGTAAACTCCGTGTAAAGGACCCATAAAGACAAAGTGGGATCCAAAGTGTCTAAGGCAGAAGTCAACACTGCCAACGTCAACAACAATGTCGAAGTGATAGATCACAAATATGAGATACAGTGTTAATAATGGTCCTTATAGTCCTACGAGGACTCAGGATGTACAAAAGATCCGTACAACGCCGTCGGGATCACGGAGACGATTTAGAAAGGATCGTAACCGCTGCTGCTAACTGGCCCGAGCGAAACCGGGATTAAGTAAAAACAATAAAGTGAATGAAAGCAAATAAACAATCAGTCACAGCAACAAAAACCAAAACAAACCAAAAAAAAAAAAGAAACAGCAACGCTAACAATAAAATAAATTAAAACAAACAATTATCAGCACTGAAAACCCAAAACAAAACCAGCCACCACAACGAACGAGCATGTGTAATAACTTATTATTACTAATAAGAAGCTCATTGAGAAGTTCCCGCCGTGGAGTTCACCTGGATGACCGAGTGCCGCTGCCTTCATTCCCTCCATATTCTTATAGTTTTTTAATTGTCTGTTCAGTGTTTTTATAAGAAAATAAAATCAATAGTTACGCGAAAGACGCGATGGTCAAAATATTTATTACCCCAAAATATTACTTTTAAGTGCATACCTATACTTAATTTAATATTTATCTCCAACCCAAATGATCCGGAGCGTCGAGATCCCATCGCCCAGGACTTAAAGGGGTAAGTTTGTCGGAACGCGGTTCCTTTTTATCAAATACATATATATATATATATCCATGCACCATGATTAATACACAGGCCCTCGCGGTAACTCTTAGAAATGAACCACATTTTTATATTAAAGTAAAATATATTCTGTCCAAAATAAATTCACCTATAACTATAAATGATCTGAAACTTTTATAAATTGCACTATGGTCCAAAAGTCGATTTTTTGGCATAAATTCTAAAAACTGAGTTACTAACTTAAAAATTTTCATATTTTGTTTTTTTTTAAACGAATAGCATGCAAACAAATTTTGAAGTCTGAGCGACCAAGCCCTCTCTTGCCGCCCATACAAGCAAATTCATAATACTACATTGTGTTATAAAATGTAACCTTTATTTATTTACCTCGATGAAATCTTTAAAATTCTATTTGCTTTAAATATTCAGTGCTCTAAATGAGCTCTCGAAAAAATTCTCACACGCGAGGATTCTGAGAAAAAACATTAAATTTGAAAAATTCTGTTTTTGGCAAACTTTAAACGTTTTTTACAGACAAACGGATTCTTGGTTTGTAATGCTGTCAAAACATTTAAACAGTGCAACTCTGTATCTTTCAAACCACTCACTTAAAATATTTGTTGTAATTTTTTTAACGGAATTATAAGCAAAATAAGACATATCCTTTTGTTTGTCCTATGAATGCTTAACAAAGAAGGATTAAAATAACTATTTTTTTGTTTATTTCTGATGTGTTAAGTGGTAATTGCTCAATTTTATACAGATCCAATCCGAAAAAAAATTAAATATTTGATTGTCGCTGCGCCAAATATTCTAGAGATCGCTACGAAGAAACTTTAAGGTCCCTGAATAATGTAAAATTGCGCGAAAAGGGGGACGAACGGGGAAAAGGTGTAAATTGGCTACGAAAAACGACATATATATGTGCAAGCTGGCGTACTTAGTTTTTGTGGGCAGACGTCGGCTCGTTAGTTATATTCCACGAAACACAGGGAAAAATTGCTAATTTTCTATAAAAATACACATAAATTGGACATTAAACACAGGTCGAAGTCTAAAATTACAGATAAATGTACTATACACACTAAATACACAAATACCTTAATCTCCCATTTGCATAATTTACTTAATTTAGTCCGGACAGAGAAGATTTATTTTTTCGCACAAACGTAAAGAAAATATTCTGCCGCCAATTTCTTAGTCCTAAGCAGGTTATCGATTGTGTACTTTTGAAAGCTCATATAAAGCGTTAGTGTAGCTTTTAAAGCTTTTTTTGAAGTTAGCATATGTATAATCTATTAACTTAAAGAATTTAAAATCAAAAATACAAAACATTAACATACAAATTTCGACTTTATGCCAAAAAATCGTCTGTTCGGACCAAAGTGCATTGAGACCTTCCGTCTTACTTACACTGTACTAAAGTAGAAAAAGCCATAGTCTAATGTTTACTATGAAAGCTTCTCAAATGAATTTCTTGTTGAAGTTAATACCTTTGTCATCCGTCTGATGAATTAATTAGAGTACAATGCAATAATGGAAAACCCATAAATTCGATACTCTCCGCTAACAAACTTTGTTGTCAATTACAATTAATTTCATATGTAATCCCAATCATATTATTACTCATAAGTGGCACTGGCCAATATTTCATACAATAAACTTATAATGTGAATCAAACTTTATGATGTCTTGGTAGAAACCCATTAAAAGGGGGAGCTGGTAAACATGGAAGAAGGGGTCAAGAACAATGACATAACTTTTGACTGACGACCGCGACAGTAGGGGATCGTATTGCGCGGCCCGCGACGATCCATTTGGCACACGAACGTGTGAAGGGGAGGGAATGTGGCCGAAACACAGCCCGATCGTGTTACGATCAAGCGACAGCTAAGCTTGTGGGGCAGTGTAGACAGAAGACCGACGAACTTTACGAATTCTATCCATTTTTCAGGCACGATAAATTTATTCTCATTATGTTGGAGAGGAAGTGGCTTCCAAAGAACCCACCCCAAATACGGCGAGCTTAGCCGGCAGCCAGCGTGCCTGCTCAGGTCGCAACTTCCTCGGCCCAAGTCCTTCTCAGGACTGGGGCACTAATATGCCGACGTAACAGAATTGGCGCCCAACGAAGGACTTTTGTATATTCTTTAAGGAATTTTTGATAGGATCCACCATTTAGATACTTGTGGTGTCTGAGTTGGTGTACCTTAGTTCGGTATAACTTACATCTCTAAATACTAAAATTTAATTTCGCTATTGTTAAAGCAAGGTAGATAAGTAATTTAAATCAATGCTAGCTTCATTTTTTTGTTGTTGTTTTGTTTTATGGTAGATTGCAAAATATTTAGAATGTAAAGTCCGCAACTTCTGCGACAGTCAGAATTAAGAAGGCCTCTCAATCGGAATTTTGTCTCAGAATTGAGGTATGACTTTATACTTTGTTTCCTTTTTAAAATCATAGATATCCTTTGCTTGAACATGGCAAAATTTACTAAGAATTTCGGAGAGAAATATGAGTTTTCCTTTTTATAATATTATTAAAACACTACGTGCAAGACCGACTTTTTATTTTTGTAGGGATTTAAATTCTAGGGCTTCCTTTGGCCGACGCTATCCGCTTGACTAGGCTATGCCAGGTCTTTCGAGAGGTTCGAGTCCAGATCAAGCTGAGTTGCTGCAAAGGCGTGCGGCGTAACAACTGGCGGTGTCAGGATGTTGCGATTACGTTGCTGATCAGCGATCTCATGACCAGGGGGGAGGGGGCGTACTGACCGGATCCATACAGCCGACGCTATCCGTTTGTATTAGGCTATGCCAGGTCGCTCGAGAGGTTCGAGTCTGTATGGATACCACAACTACAAGGGCGGGTGACGAATTGTATCTCTCTGGCCGACGCTATCCGTTTGTACTAGGCGATGCCAGGTCGCTCGAGAGGTTCGAGACCAGAGAGAGAGGAAGCAGCGAGGCAGTTCCTAGTGTCTTGGAATAAAGCTCTTTTCGTCTGTCTATGAGTGAGCTTAGCTGTTTTCCGATGACTGGGGGAGGGGGTTCGGACAGTACCTTCTACGGGGAATCAGCACTCCGGTGGAGGCTGTAGTCCTGGGAAGAGGTCAGTAGGACATGGGCGGAACTGGTAGCTCCGGTGGAGACCAGTTGAATTCATCCATGGATTTCTATTGTTTAGGGATTTTTGTAGTTTCGGGGGCTTAATTTTGGACGGTTTCTTGACCCGTATATACCCAATCATACCAGCAAACCCGATCTTAAAAATTTGATTTATATTTGTGTCAAGTCTTTGTCCATTGAAAGACAGCTTATGCATAAAAAGAAGTGTAGTCAGCATAAATACACCCATACGTCAACATACACATACATAGTCGTCATTGTCTTTGACCGTCACTTTGGTAATTTGAAGATTTACCTCAATTATTTTTATTCTTGAATATTTATTTGTTTTTTTGATCGTCTGAAGGGCGCGTGCCAGTCAGGTTCTTATTACCACGGCACGAGCTAAACGTAGGAGAATATAAAGTAAGGTAGGTCAGATACGAGCTAAGCTAGCGAGTGGAGTATATAAGTGAAAATTAATGGCAGGGAAACGAAAGCAAGTGGCGCTAAGATTACCTCTGAATAGACCGGCACGGGCATCCACATTAGCGGCAAGACAGGCTGTCCAAGCAAGAAGAAGCGGTTCCAGAAGAGATCAGGATCAAGCGAGCACCAGCCGCTCCCCGGATTCAGCACCCAATCAATCGGTGAGCTTCAGCAGTAAGCTCGATAATTTGGGAAGCCTGGCGGAATACAACAGCTCAGAAATGGACGACTCATTAGGAGCCGTAGGGGGGGTTACAGACCGTCTAGGCCAGCCACAAGGAAGGTCCAGCATGCTCCCGAACACAGGAGCAAGGCCACGTCATTCCACCTCCGAAAGTAGGCTGGAGAGGATGATGTCAGCCATTATTATACAAGGCAACGAACTAAAGGCAGCATTCGCAACACAGATCACAGAGTTGAACACACAAATGATCAATCTCCAGTTGCGAGTCGCTGAAGTAAGCGAAGCACAGGGATCCGGAAATTTACCGGGAGGCAATAGCTCCACTCCCCAGCTAGCAAGGGGACAGGAACCAACATCAAATGGTCGAGATACCGGTCATAGGGATCACGGCGAGATGGGTGCCGGACAGGCTTCAGGGGATCCACCTACTCCGAATGAGCGAGAGAGAGGGGATACTACCAGTATGCGGGACGTATTCGCAGCTAATTAATCGATCAGCTGGAAACCAAAACGTCAGACTAGACAAGTGGAATCTCAAGTTTGATGGTACTGCCAGGGGTATGTCCGTAGAAAGTTTTCTGTTTCGTGTGGAACGGATGAAGGATTTATACGGGTGCACTGAGGCACAGGTGTTCAGAGAGTTTCATGTGTTACTCACAGGCCCCGCCCTGAAGTGGTATTGGCAAGTGTTGGAAGACAAAGCTGATGAGTACGACTTCGGCTACTTTTCGCTGACACGAGAGATGACCAGAGCGTTCTCCGCCTCCGAAAACGATTATGTTACCATCAAAGATCTGGTGGAGCGTCACCAGGGCTATAATGAGAGTTTGGACGATTACATCTCGGCAATGCACAATCTGCATTTTAAGATGCGAAGGAAAATTCCAGAATCAGACCTGGTGGAGATTTTGAAAGAAAATTTGAACTCCCAACTCGGAGCATTTATGCTGGCTTCCCCAATAAATTCTTTGGCAGAGTTCAAAAAGAAGGGAAGGCGGTTGGAGAAGTGGATACGAGAGAAGAGAACACGTCAGCGACACGTCAATGAGATTCTCAACGAGTCGGAAGAAGACAGCGAGTCAGAAGAGTACCAACTTGAGGCGTTCCAAAAAGACCGGCGACCGCAGGGATCGAATGCGGAAAAACCGAGTAGGACGAACCCATTCCGGCAAAATGAAAACAAGAAAGCCTTCGCAGGAAGGAACGGACACGAAACAGGAGGAGAATGTACATCCCCGTTTCACACATACTTGTGTTACACTTGCAACAAACCGGCCGATTTCTATCGCCACCGTAACCAAGCAGACGGGACCGTATGCCAAGCCCGGTTCCATGACACACAGTGTCATTACTGTGGCAAAAGTGACTCGTATCACTCAACGCAGACTCCTTTTTTATCAAAAGGTCTGACCAGGGACGCAGGGACACCCGGTCAGAAAAACGAGACCCAGAAATAATAGAAAGCACGGTCGCGAGCCCGGCCCAGATTTCCCCGCATAAATCATTTGAGCAGCGGAAGACTGAGTATGAGGCGGCTCGCGCAAGAATCTTTAACCCGGACGATAAAAAAGAGGACGAGAGAAAACACCGGAAAGACAAGAAGCTTCAACACCTACATGATTCTATGGATACCACGCGGACCTTTAGGAAGAAATTAGTGGCTTCCATTGTCAGCCTTAAGAACGACAACCGCTTGTTTGCCAAGACTAGAGTAGACGGCGAGGAAATAGTCGCGTTGCTGGACACCGGAGCAAGTGCCAACTGCATTGGAAAAGGAGCGGAGGTGTTTCTGCAAGGGCGAGAACAGAAGGTGAAAAAGCTAACAAAGCAGAACGTTCAAACCGCTAGCGGGAGGAAAACCCAGGTTACGGGCATGATCACCTTACCAGTAGAATTGGAAGGAGAGACGAAAGAACTAGAGTTCTTGATAGTGCCAGCGTTACAACAATCGTTTTATTTTGGGATTCAGTTCTGGGTGGAGTTTGAACTGCCTCTACCCGGACAACGTTACGTGCGGGTAGCCGAGGTAGATCCAATGGCACCCATAGAAGAAGACAAGCCTGCACGGCAGGAGACCGCCTACACACCGCATAAACTCGCAACAGAACAGGAAACCATCTTAAACCAACTGGTGGCCACATTTCCATCATGTACAGTAGGGTGTCCCTTATTTTTCATGTTCGATATATTTGATCGCAAACCTTCTTAAAACTTTCATAATAACCCAATATGTTCTAGATAAAAATATTATCCCGTTTCATGCAAGAGAACCCGTGCCGACTTGCAATTTAAGCTTGTCCGTACATGTTGGCGCGGTTACAGCGCTGCGACTATGGACTACGCTTCATTCGTCATTTCATTCGGAAGTTTTGGTGTTATTGTTGCACTATTGTTTGTTAGTAAAAATGTCAGTGACATTACGAAGTGATAAAGAAAATATTTTTCAAGCCACTTTCAAGTACCGAGAAAATAATTTTAAAATAAGCCTTGATAACTTATTTGATATTGCACATGCTGATGCCTTGAAAATAATAAAAATTGAAACAAACTATTTTTGAATAAATAAAAAGAAAACCAGGTCGAC
Source organism: Drosophila prostipennis (assembly GCA_037075205.1). Taxonomy (NCBI): domain Eukaryota; kingdom Metazoa; phylum Arthropoda; class Insecta; order Diptera; family Drosophilidae; genus Drosophila; species Drosophila prostipennis. The sequence continues at coordinate 23,771 of JBAMCJ010007438.1, forward strand.
CAGAATATTTAGCTGGTGTAGACAAAAAATTGACGGAGAAAGAAGAAAGAGCTAGGCAAAGATGATTGAAAGAAGAGGAAAGGCATGTAAAGCAAAAAGAGCTATTTGCTGTTGCATCAACTTCTATACCAAGCCATTTACAGTACTCGGAAGAATCGGACGAAGAACTTATAAATCCTGTACTGGTTTTGCCTGCTCTGAAAAAAGTGTAAAAAGAGGTAGAAAGAAGCGCTTGATATAAGCATGGAGGATTTTCCTATCAACAAATCATCGATTCAACGAATTCGTACTGAGACTAGAAAATCAAGGGCAGAAGCAATAAAAACTGAATTTCAAAACAATATACCTGACATCGTCACAATCCATTGGGATGGAAAACTATTACCCGGATTGGATGTTCGAAGTTCAAAAGAAGAACGCTTGCCAATCATTGCTTCATTTGATGGTAGAGAACAGCTGCTTGCTGTACCAAAATTTGAGAGTTCTTCTGGAAAAGATCTGGCAATCTCAACTACTTTGTTTGACAGGAACCTTCACAATAAGGTACAAATAATGTGCTGTGACACAACTGCATCGAATACTGGTCGTTTTAATGGAGCTTGTGCTATTTTGGAACAGACCTTAGAAAGAGAAATATTGCTTTTCGCTTGTCGTCATCATGTTTATGAGTTGATCCTGAAAGCTGCTTTTGAAACCAAGATAAAGCAAATAACTATTAGCCCTGATATTCCGCTCTTTAAAAAGTTCAGAGATAATTTTAAAAAAATCGATTCAAATGACATTAAACTGTGCCTTGATTTCATAAATGCACATGTTTCCGAAACAAAAATGTCGTCTTTGTTAACGTTTTATAAGACACAACTAAGCACAGTTTTTATAAGGGACGATTACCGCGAGTTGGTTGAATTATGCGTAGTATTTTTGGGAGGAGACACGCAAAATAAATTAAAACTCAAACCCCCAGGAGCTATGCATCAGGCTTGATGGATGGCGAGAGCGATATACTCATTAAAAATATGTTTGCTTCATTCACAAGTCAAAATAACTAAAAAGGATAAAAATGCCATACAGGACGAGTGCTTATTTATTGTCACTTTATATGTTAAATCTTAGCTGGAATGCACAGTGGCAACAAAAGCACCAAATTAAGATTTATGCTTCTTGAAAGCGTTAAAAGAGCATGAAAAAGTTGACGCAACCATCTCTAAAGCTTGTTTAAACAAATTTAGCCAGCACTTGTGGTATTTATGTGAAGAGACAGTCATTCTATCACTTTTTGATGACGAAGTCGATAACCAAATTAAGACAAAAACAAGGGAGAACGCTATAGTCGGGTTGGTGTCCCGACTAGCTAATACCCGTCACTCGGCTAAAGGGAGTGCGAGGAAGATGGAGATATAAACTTTGATCACGCATAACTTTTTAACGAATGCACATTGGGCCAGCGAGCCGATTTTTCGACGAAAATTAAAGTTTTAAAGCTTGGTTCTTCCATTTTGGTACGTATGATAGTGTCGATGCACATAAAAATATATCTAAGTTTCAGACCTATCTGACCACGTCTTCCCCAGCCGACCATATGAGATAGGTTTCCTCTTATTGATACTTGTACGGTAATAAATAATGCTAGCACTCGTTTAATTCAACAAATGTTTTTAATTCATATTTTAAACACTTAACCTTAATATTAATAAGTAAAAAATAACAATGCATTCAAAATGACTATGAATAAGTATTTTACATTTAAAAATGTTCCTAACAGTCGTCTTCTATATTAATTTCTATTGAAAACGGATTTTCAGAGTCAGAATCTGAATCACTATCACTATTGCTAGTATTAAAATCGGGAATATTGTTATTATTGTTTATGTTATTGTTCATGTTACAAGAATATAGCAAGTTTGTTGAATTCCAAAGTTGTATTACGTCTGCTACAATATGTGGGATTTTCACATATCTGGGCAAAATGGAGCTAAAAAGCTTAATAAAATTAGTAAATATGTACAGCTGCGGTCAAAATAATAGTAGTGCCCACAGAGGATTTCTAGAAACCCAAAAAAATACCTTTAAAAACGGTTTTACAATTTTTTTTTAAATTTTCATTAAAACTCTTCTATTAGTAGGTAATAATAATAAACAACAACTTTGGATACTTCGTAAGATTTTTCAGAAAAAAATAAAAATGTGTAATTTTACAAACTTGTGTTCGGTCAAAATAATAGTAGTGAAAAGTTTCAAAAATTTTTTCCAGACTAAAAAAACGTTTCAAGATTGAATGATTAAATGTATATAATAGACCTATATATATGTGTTTATTTTAAAATTTGGTTGCATATCCATTGCTTTTCCTGACAGACGCACAGAGCTTATGCATGAAAATCACTTAAGTATGGCAAGTCTTTAGAGTAAATAGAGCTTCAAGATATTTGTACAGCTTTCAAAAGTTGAATTTTATTGCTTGGCTATATTTCCGAGACTGCTCCTTTCACCGTCCCAACATAATTTTTCAATTGGATTGAGATCGGGTGACTGTTCGGGCTACTCCATGAATTGACTTGATTGGCTGCGAACCACTCTTTGGAGAGTTTGCTAATGTTTTCTTCGATTGTTATCCTGTTGGAACGTCCAAATATGAGGCAAGTCCTCAGAGGCATATGGGAGCATCACGTCGTTCAAAATGCTGACCTATGGATAACGTTTCGCAAGGATTTGACTAATATATTGGCCCAACTTCATAGTACGAAAAACACGCCAAATCTTGTATTTGATGAAACTGTGCTTTAACGTTTTTAAGGTATTTTCAGTAAGAGAGCATAAGGTTTTTCGTCTAACAAACTGTCAAGAGCCTCGGCATTCAAAGAAAACTATTTTGGACTCATCCGACCACAAAATATCCCTCCACGCCTCCAAAGGCCAATTCAGGTGTTGTCTTGCTAACTTTAAAATTTTGGCGACATGTTTTTTGTGGGTAACGGTTTTTTTTTGACTTCGAAATGAGTTATCCTCTAAACCCTTCTTATTGTTTGCAAACTTAGATTTAAGTCCTAGAATTTTTTAGTGATGCAGCTTGAACGCGAATGGGTTGATCCTTGAGTGTCTTGCTAAGCGATTTACTGATATTTGGTCCAATAACTTGGGTCGACCATGCGTTTCATTTGCTGCCTCATATTTATAAGCGTTTTTAGCCATTGCACTATGGTCCAAAAGTCCATTTTTTTGGCATAAATTCTAAAAATTGAGTTACAGACTTCAAAATTGTCACATTTCGTTTTTTAAAACGAATACCATAAAAACAAATTTTGAAGTCCTGTGCACCACGCCCTCTCTTGCCTCCCATACAAGCAAATTCATAATACGTCACTGTATTATACAATTTAACCTTATTTTTGTACATTGATGAAATCTTAAAATACTATTTGCTTTAAATAATCAGTGTCTAAATGTGCTCTCGAAAAAATTATTTCACGCGAGAATTTTGGTAGGCTAGACATTAAATTTGGAAAAATTCTGTTTTTGGAACACTTTAAACCTGTTTTACAGACGAACGGATTCTCTTGGTTTAGAAATGCTGTCAAAACATTTAAAAAGGTGCAACTCTGTATCTTTCTCAAAACCCCATACACTCCAAAATATTTTTTGTAATTTTTTTAACGGAATTATAAGCTAAAAAGAAGACATCCTTTTGTTTGTCTCTATAAATGCTTAACAAAAAAGGATTCAAAATAACTACATTTTTTTATTTATTTCTCATGTTTTATCATCGTCTCAGTGGTAATTGCTCATTTTTACACAAATCTAATCCGAAGTAAATTTAATTTTCGATTGTTGCTGCGCCAAATATTCTAGAGATCGCTACGAGAAGAAACTTTAAGGTCCTGAATATTGTGGAATTTCGTGAAAAGAGGGGGACGAACAGGGAAAAAGGTGTTAATTAGAGATGAAAAACGACATACAAACTGGCATGCTTAGTTTTTGTGGGCAGACGTCGATTCGTTGATTATATTCCTGAAAAACAGGGAAAAATGTTAATTTTCTATAAAAATACACATAAATTGGACATTAAACACAGGTCGAAGACTAAGATTTCACATAAATGTACTCTACACACTAAATATTACATACCTTGATCTTCCATTTCCATAATTTATTTAATTTAGTCCGGACAGAAAAGATATTTT
>JBAMCJ010007443.1:0-15803 GCA_037075205.1 Drosophila prostipennis
TTATACCCGTTACTCGTAGAGTAAAAGGGTATACTGTATTCGCGCAAAAGTATGTAACAGCTAGAAGGAAGCGTTTCCGACCCCATAAAGTATATATATAAGAAGGTGCCACGCCCCCTCTAACGCCCACAATCGCTTATACACGATTTTACAAATTTAAATATTGTGGAAAAGTAAAAATGCAGTTTTGTTGTGTTTATCAATACCTATCGAAATGTAGAAGAAATTTTTTAGATAAGCCATTCGTTAAAAAGTTATTGCTGATCAAAGTTCATATCTCCATCTCCCTCGCACTCCCTTTAGTCGAGTGACGGGTATTAGATAGTCGGGACACCAACCCGACTATAGCGTTCTCTCTTGTTTTCAACTATATTTTATGTTTTAATTCTTAGAGAAATTATTAATAACTATATACCTCTTTAGTTTACTCTCCTCACTTAATCACAATCGTCTCAACGGGCTGGCTGATCCCGAAGATGTGCTGCGCCAGCATCAGATGTTCCTGGCTGATGAAGTTCGCCAGCAAAGTGATCACATTCTCATTGCAGCGGGCAATCTGCTGGCGAGTTATCGCCTTGAATTCATCCCTGGCTCCCTTGTCCCGTCTCTGAGTTCCGATTCTTCGGTTTTCTTTGGGCGTGCCACTGGAAATCGGTGAGCTGGTCAGCTCGAAATTATCCTCCAGCTGGGAGTTCCAAATGTGCGACAGTTCCTCGATCAAATCAATGGCAATTATGTAGGTGGAGAGGGTGCGCAGATTGAACGACTTGCGTTGCTTAATCAAGCTAAAGATTTGCTGGGTGAGCAGGACATCGTTAAGCAGATTCAGTTGCTGCAGCACCAGGAGGTCCCCCAGCAACCGATCCGGGCAGTTGGGCTCGTAGACCTTGCGGCTCAGCCGGCTGATAATGGCGCCCACGCAATACTGAACCAAGGCGGAGCGAGTGAGGGGCAGGAAAACCATGTGGCGGTGGCCTTTGAGCGACATGTTATCCAAAAGTTGACCCTGGGTGGCGGGCAGTTCGGAGAGGATCTTCAGAATGCACTGGAAGCCCTGGAGCTGTATGAGAATTCGATTAAAGTATGTCTAATAAATAAACGATTCACTTACAGTCATGCTCCCCTGCATCAGATTTAGACTTAGGATTTGCAAGCTCTGCACCAGGCTGCTCTGGGTGGTCATGTCTGCCATCAGCTTGTTGGCCTCATCGCGGTGCCCGAAATAGATGGCCAAATCGAATAGGAACCTGGAGATCCAGGGGGCCAGCGGCAGGGCGAGCATTAGTTGACTGAAATCCCGCTGAAACTGATCCGTGTTGAGCAGCTGCCAGCACTGGGCGGCGTGCAGAAAGGCCTTGGACAATTCCGGACTTATGGCGGTGGTCAGGGAGAATTTCGGGGGCTCCATGCTGGGAACCTCGGAGCCATCGCTTTCCGGCGACCATTCCATGAAACCCTCCACCAAAACATGGCTCACATCGGCATCCTCGATCCTCAGCTTGCAGTTGCGGATATAGCCGTGCAGCGAGTAAATAAACAAGGTGGTGGCGTAGAACAGAACCTGGGAACTGCCAGCAGGACTGCCGGAGAGTATGTCCACCAGCTTTTCCCAGTAGACATTCTGGTTGACGTGCTTGCTGAAGGGCAGGAAGGGTTCCCAGCCCATCATTTGGCCACAGATCATGAGGACCTTGAAGATATTCTTCCAGGCATCCGCCGTATCCGACTCATCCATGATTTGGCGGAGGTAAAACTCCAGGGAACTGGTATATAGCCTGCAGGCAAGATTGGGCGAGAGTTCGGGCGGTTTATTTTGGATCATCGGCAGCACCTCCTCCACGAGAATCCGCTGATAAAGATCGGGATCGGTTTTCATCCCCTCCGCCAGCATTTCCAATAATCGGGGCGCCTGGGTTAAGGCCGATTTGGGGAACTTGTTGAACATCAGTATGTAGATATAGACGCGCTCTAGATTGTCGGCACTGTGATTGATGGTGTGCATGAATATATTGTGCTGAACCTCCGGAGTTAGATGTTTGTACATCTTCACATAGAACTCGTGTTCCGGTGTATTTTCACTCTCGTTTCTCAGGGCATTCGTGAGGGCATTTATCTCCTGCCACAGTTCTGTATGTTGATTGGGGAAATTGGTGGCTCTGGAAGGGTAAAATATATAAGTTCAATATGTTAAGCTACTATAGCATCCACTCACATAGCGCTGAAACATTTAGCCGCTTCCTCAATTCGTTTTCCATCGCGTTCTAATAAATATGCTTCGTATTGAAGATTAAAGGCATTGGGATATAGAGTTTTGGCCGTGATTATCCAAGCCATAGCCGCACAGGGATCGGATTTTCGAAGACGTTGCGCCTCCGTGACCATGTACAACTCATTTTCCTCATGGCTGGACATTTTTTTCCCAGGATTTATCAGGTTTTTATTTATTTTCTGAAATTTAATGTAAACAATGCATTTGTTTAGCCGGCTGTTAAATAGCTGTTGACCAACACTGTAGTTTAGTGCTGACAAAAACTAGCTAAAAGTAGCTTCTATAGAAACTAGCTAAAAGTAGCTACTATTATTTAAAATATGTATTTTGAACAAAAATGCAATATTTAAGAAATAAATCTGTTATTAAATAATATTAGTAAATTTAGTATTTCCGATGGGTGATTTATGCCTAATTGTTTAATATCAGAAATTCATTTTTATTATTTTTATCTTCCAGTATAAGTTGTTAGTAATCAATTTTTTTTTAATATTTATTAGTATAACATTATTTTAAACCAGGTTGTTTTTTAACATTTTGATAATCGACATTTTTCACAAAACAATGCATTCAAGTTTTTTTAAAAAAAATCTAGCCAATTGGAATTTTGTTTCTACCAATATACGTTATTTTTGTAGCCCAGGTATGTTTTAAATATTTTTCTACCATTTCCAAATTTGTGGAGTTTTTAAAGATTTGAAGATTTTTTATAGATTTCATGACTAAAAAACAAGCCAAATTTTAGCTAAAAACTAGATAGCTCTTTTCCTCATCGATATTTTTGCTATCGATCAGTGTTGTAAAGTGGCGGCTGCTTGCCAGCTGATTTTTGGCATAAACTAATATAATTTTACAATTTTCTGTGATTTCTGAGCTTACTAAAGCGAAAACTATAATAAACAAACGATATGTGGAACTGGCCGATGCAACTGCTTATGTAATGTGTGTGACTAAGCGCGATGAATGCATCGATGGATTTTAAGAAATTCGCAAATTCTTGTAAATAAGATACTTGTACGTAATTTAGTGCTACATCTGCTGCCGTTTTACCATAAATAGAACGACCAAATTGTGATTTTCCCATTGGTTTACCGGGGCCCTACGATCACTATAAATTCCGGTGCATAATCGCAGTATGCCCCACTTTCGGATTGTCATTTGGTAAAAAAAAGACAATGACAGTCGAAATAGTATTTAAAATCAAAAACACTTGCACAAAATTCGTACGTAAATATTAAAATGTCAGAGGCGAAATCGGAAATTGGGGGTATTATGGAAATAACCGGTCCCTCGACTTCGGGCGAACAACGAGAAGCACAACAAAATGAGCAACAAGTGGTTGCCACCAAGGACACCAAAGCTCCGGATCAGGGTAAGTAATGGAAAAGTAGAGGATTACTCAAGAATCTAGATATAAAGAACTGAACTTAAGACCACCTTTAAGTTATTGAGTTATTTTCCCCCTTTGTTTACTCGTAATTTACACTATTTATTAATGACTTGACACTTATCACAAATCGAACACTGCCCTATAAATCATTGAAACCAACAGAAAAAGTACATATCAACTAAACTAGTTAAGAAATATGCAAATACCACTCATTCACCCTGCAAAATATGATTAATAAGTATCACAATCTTATATTTTATCTTATATTTTATCGTAAATAAATTCTTAGTAAGAATTTCCTGTACATTTTGTAATGTTTACTGTCGACGTGTATGACTTGAAATATTATCTGATAATTTATATTTCGATTTGTAAATGGATTTCCTTATTGAAATACTTCTAGATTCATTTTATAGCTATTTTGTATGTTATTGGTTTTAAGAAAACACAATAGATATCAATATTTAAATGACAATAGATATCTTATATGTTCATTTTAACACTTTAAATGTATTGTGAACTTGTCTTATGTATTTATCCATAAATTGTAATTATTATTATAGGTATTTTCATAAAGTATTGTAAATTCTCATTTTAACACTTATATTTTTATCGCAAAATCGCCAAGACTTTCCGGTGAATCATCAAGATATTTGAACCTTTCTTTGATAATAAATTTGGAAAAACCTGTTTTATTGTGCACTAAGTTATGTGTCTTATCGTTATTCGCTTTGAAAAGTTCATATATCGCAGTCCACAAATTAATTAATTTAATTTCACCCACGGTGTTTATTAAGACTGTATGATTTTTTTTGTAGTTTTTAATTTTATAGTGTCTTTTTTATTACATTTTTCACACAAGCACTTTATTTTAATGGAAATGGATCATAAAATGACATAAATTAATATTGTCATAAAAATCTTTAATGTTTAAGTTTAACCCTATTACTCCAAAAATATTTAATCACTTAAAACTTCCCATGTAGTAACTATTTGTTGAGGTTTTGCAATATTGTTTGTAGCACAGACAACGTTGCGAGAATGTTCTGGAGTAAAGATTAAAGTAAGATTGTAACCATCACGTAGTCGTAATTTAAATTCAAGTACCTTTAATGTCACTTTGAATTTAGTCTTAATTATCTTATTTTTCCCACCTTTTTTCGTGACTCGTATTTATGTAGCTGCAAGTGTTTGATTTAAAAAATATTTTTTAAATAAATATGTTAGCACAGAAGAAAGCGCGAGTTTTGAGTTGATTTCTGTGTTCTATATATTTTGTAGTGTAAAATTGTACTGTATATAACCACCAGTTTAAGTTGTTGCTTCCCAAAATCCGCACGAAGCAGGTTAGTTGCTGAAATTAAATGAATTTTAATTTTTTTTTTTCATATATTTAACCAAAAATGCACACACAATTTGACTAATAACTTCTTTTTGGGACTTCTTTTTAAAAAATTAAAACAAAAAACCTCATTACAGTGCCGAAAAAGCAGCGGCAGCGTTTGATATCCGATGGGAAGAGCGGCCAGGAGCCGAATCCCCTGATCCTGGAGCATGCCAATCTGGAAAAGGTTCCACAACATATGGAGAAACTACTGAAACAGTTTGAGGAAAATCGCAAAATGCCGGCTGCCGAATGGCTGCATTTGCTCATCTATTTGCTGGCCCTGGAGTGCGGATTCGTGGAGGAGGAGACCTACGCCCAGAAGAGACACCTCATCGAACCGGTTCCTTCGTTTAGCAGTTTCCATGCCCTAAATGTGCGACTCCTGAGCGAACAGCCTATGAATTATACGGTCTGCTTCAATGACACCGCCTACTCAATGCGATTGAGGACCCTGCTGGATCGTCACGCCTCCGAGGAGGTTTCTGTGGTCGCTGCCCTTCAATCCCGCCTAATGGCCATTATTCTGGGGGATCAGCTAATGGTCACCCTGTCGCCAGCACCGCCTTCCAAGCAGCCTGGCTACAGCATCAGCCTGCCCATCGGTCGCTATGTCCTGAATGTCCAGGCCAAGAACAAGCCCATCTATCATCGCTTTCGGAAGCTGGATGAACTGTCCTTTCAACTCAAGCAGAATCTTTTCCAGCCCATGCGATCGCAGCAACTAATGCAGATGGAACAGAAGCTCCAGCCAACGCTATTGGGTCTTCCATACGAACTGTATCATGAGATCTTCAGGTATCTCAACAAGAGTCAACTAAATGTGGTGGCCAAAGTGAATCGGCAGCTGCATTTCTACACCAAGGAAACCGAACGAAAGAGGCTGCAGGGCGGCAGGGGTTAAAGTTGAATTTGGGATTCAAAATCAATTTAATTTCCATGAAATTCAGTAGGTTTCGGTTTTTAGCTCTCACATAAATGACATAATATAATATATGTAAGATTTTCTTGGATATATAAAAAATACTGATACTAATTTAAAAGAGTAAAAAATACAAGAAAAGAAAATAATTCCCCTAATTAGAAATACAACTATTTTTGAAATGTGTACGGGGCAAAAATATAGTTAAATATTATAAAATATATTAAACATTTAAATTGATGGTTATAATAAATTATCTGTTAAAGATAAGTCGAATTCTAATTGTTTTATTTGTTGGTTTCAAAGGATTGTAAATTAAAAAAGGTAATATCGATTAGATATAAATACTATTTATAGACTGCCTTTTTTTGTTTATTTATTTTAAACATTTTTTAATATGTATATAAATTGAAAGTATTAGAAAACTTTTATTAAACCTAAGTTTGAGCAAATGAAATGCATTATTTTATCTTTTTTTTATTCTATCTTATAAGTTTATTACTAAAATCATAGCCTATTTAAGTATCCAATTATCCTTTGAACGTTTTACTTCACCGCACGAATTTTTGGTTTTCTTCTTGTATTTAAATGGTCTGCAGCAGCAGCTATGATAATTGTGGCACCTCCGACGCCCTCGGCGGAATCCTGCAACTCCTTCGATATCTTTGAGCCGCCTGCCACGCCCCTGGATTCCATCAGCCTCAAGAGCAGTGCCAGCAGTTATTTCTACGACCGTGATATTACAGGTGAGTCTATTTGTCCATGTGTCCTGTTCCGTTACCTTTTTTGCCCACCCTCGTCGAAAAGAGGGGTACACGCCCCTAAACGAGTCGGCCCTCAACCACAGAAGTGCAGAATGCGAAACAAGCGGCTCCAGCAGCCAAAAACACGCGCCGAGATTGTCGCATCCACAATCCCCATGGCCTCCCCGAAAAACCCAAACCCAATCCCAATTCCTCACCTCGTCGGGCTCCGAATCTCCCGGCTTCCATGCCCACTTCGATTTTTTATGCGCACGCAAAATCAACAGAACCCACGCGAGCAAAACGGCACCCCTATAACCCCTATGTATGCCACATCTTCATGCACTGAGAGAAATCTATGAATAATTTATAAAGTCTGCAAAGGAGTATTTGAAACACAGGCACAAAATATGTCATATAATTAGAATAAAGGAGTCTTAGCTTACATTTTTTAAAGGTTAAAGAATTAAGAAATGTTATAATCCACGGGTGCTTAAATAAGCACGCTGGTCACATTTATTTTTGCCTGCGGTCACACACTTATCTTGCATTGGGCACACTTCGATACTCTTTTGTGTCGCTGTCCGCACTATAGGTTTTTTATATATTTTTTTTTTTGACTAAAACATTATGTTTCACTATGTATTTATTCGCTCAGTGTATACCCCTTGGCCTCTTCGCCTTTTTGGTTTTCCTGGCGGGATGGCATCCACAATTTGGTTTTTCTCCCTCAACAGGGGGATGCTTGCTGCTCGATGCTGGGCTCCTATTTCGTGTTTATATTACGATATCGACTTTCTCGAGCCGAGCCTTATCACTAAAATAAAATGAAATAAAAGAGCGATGGAGCCCAGCTTCCCAGCGACATTCCCCCTTCGGAAACCTTATGTTTTTCGGGGTTCCCGTGGGTCCTGTCGAAATTATCTGGCTACAACTTTATCAAAATAACGAAAAACAGTGACAAATGCATAAATAAATTATGGCAAAGGCAAACAAAGCAAAACATATATTCCGCTGGGCTGGCGCTCTCGCAATTATTTTTAAACTCCAGTCGTGTCTCCTGAAAAGCTCCGGAAAAATGAGAAAAGCTTTTCGTTTCGGTCTGCTCTTGAAGAGCCACTCTGCATTTCCCAGGAGCAGCTGTTTTCCCCAGCCCCGCCCCCGGTTTTCTTTCCGCCCACAATCTGGTCGAGCGGTTGGGTGAATGAACCCACAGATGTGGGTTTCGTACCTTGGTTGCTTGGTTGCAGCAAATGCATTGACATTTCACCACTTATTAGCTGATAAGGCAATAATCAATTAAATTGCTTCTGACAATTTCTTGCCAATAACTATGGATTAATCAGAAACTTTCTTATCGCCAATGAAAATGCTTCAATTTCTAGAACTGGAAACTGGAATTTCATTGAGGGTGGAAATATCTTAACAATGAGTCATTTATATCAATGACTACTATATAGAGATTTATGAACAAAAACAGTCTAATAGTTTAAACTTTAAAGGAAATCTTTACATTTTTAACTGCCTATGCTTTGTGGAATTTTTAATATTTTTGTACAACCTTGAACTGAGATGATTTATATGTGACTCTTGTCACACTGTGCGCTCATCTGCGATGCTAAACTGTGCCAAACTTTTCGTTCTGCTTCTTATTTTAGTGGCTGTTGTTGCGTCTCCTTCCCATTTTCGTCCTCCTCCCTTGTGGGTGGGCTAGTAACGGTAAACAGCAAAGAGGAATCAAAAGAGTTGGCAAAACATAAGCTGCTCCTCTTTCTCTTTTACTCCCAGTTGGGATGCAAGCGAAAGCATAGGCCACTTTTCTAAACACCAGCAGATGCATCCTTCTCTCTCTTACTCTCGGTTACACTGAGAAAAATAGCAATACTGGTAATGTCCTGAGAAATTATTTTAACCCAAATGTTTTACTTGCTCTTAAAATGTTTAAAATAATAATTCAAATAGATAATTCTTAAAAACTACATTATATTTTTTAAGCAAAATTATTTTATAAAATAGTTGTAAGATTTGTAAAATAAACAATTTGTTTAAATATAGTTTTTTATAAAAGCATGGATATTAACAAAAACTACTTTATAACATTAAAAAAAGAGAGTTTTAAGAACATAAAATCTTTGTAGTTCCATAGAGTATTTATATTTGCTTTAAAAGAGTAACATATAGTAGGCCGATTCGTATAATATTTGGTATGGGGGCTCGGATAGATCCATTTGTTTGTTATCTGTGCTTTTTAGCTCTCGCAGACTCCCGATTTCCCCCGAAACACTCTCTGGTTTTCTCTCGGCGGATTGCGCTTTTGGCCTTTCGCTCCGTGGGGGCAGCCAGCCAGCTTTTCCGCAGGATAACAAAGCTCGGCGCAATCAGTCGTCGTACTTTGGCCCAGCGTCTCTGGTCGGAAAAGCGGAAAAGCGGGACTTTTCACCCGGGAGAGAGTGTCGCGAGTCCTCGCTCTCGCCCAGATACCGTTAGAACCTGTTCGAACTAGGTCCTCCAGTGACATACATATGCGTCGCATCCTCCGCGTCCGTGTGTGCCCTGTGTTTTTATAAATATAAATAAATAAAACTCCTGGCTGGTCCAGAATTTAATACCAAACAACAGCTGTTTTTAACGAAAGCAGCGCTGGAGAATTTTATTCAAATTTTCAAGTGGGTCTAAGAAGCTGCCTAGCGACCTTGACACATCGCAGTCAATGGTCCAGTTAGCATTTCGTATTATCTTTGACTTGCACAAATCATCCGGGAATCAGCTGGATTATTTTTAAAGCATTTGAAGAGGAATAATAGAATATGCGATTAGGATTCTTAGATACAAAACTTTAAAAATAATTTAATTTTACTTTTGAAGATATCACCAAAACTTTAAAAATATTGCTAGTTAAATCTTTTTAAAATATTTTAAATAATTAAAAAAAAACAACCGAAACATTGAAATTATAAAAATAATATTAAATAATAATAAATTAAATTTAAATTTTACAAGATTTTGATCCTAAATTCTTTAAAAATGAATCTTACTCAATGAAAAATATAAAATGTACAAAAGATCTAGTATTTCTAGTATTTTAGGTAGCTAAAATAAAAGATAAATCAGCTGAAATGTTCTTTAATTTGTTTTAAATATTAAAATAATTTGGCTAGGTTTTACGGCAATATTTTAAGTAATAACTGGAGCCAATATCCAGCGACCTAAGCACAATGGTCTAGTTTACATTTGGATCACCCAAGACTACAGAAAATCGGCCTCAAGCTGGATTACAGCAGCGATAGCAACGGACCCTGGGAGAAGCAGCAGCAGAACCCAAATCCGCCGAACCCCAATCTCAATCCGGAAAAGGACAACAATGCCAGGAACAATGAGCAACTGCAGCACGACTTGCTGCAACAGTTGCAGCAGCAATTCCAGATGGCAGCGGTGCATCAGCAGCAGCAGCAACATCAGCGACAGTTGCTGCAGCACCAGCACTCGCATCCGCCCTTCCAAGCCCCCCAGCAACACCAACCCGCACAGCAGCAACATCAGCAACACCAGCCTGCACAGCAGCAACACCAGTCGCTGCAGCAGCAACAGCAGCAGCAGCAACAACACTTGCACCACTCGCACCACCCACCGCTGCAGCACCACCTGTCGCTAGGTGGCTATCAGCAGTTGCAAATGCAGATGCAGGCCACCAGGAATCAGTATTCCACACCGCAGCATCATTATCGCAATGCCGCCACCGCTGCAGCAGCAACATCTGCGAATGCAGCAACCATAAGACGTCGCACCTTGAGTCATGTATCGCGTTCTTATTCCCTGGGCACATCGGCAGCAAATGCAGCAGCTTCCGCGGCAGCAGCAGCAGCAACTGCAGCAGCCACACCAGCAACATCGTCGGCTAGCAGCAATAATCAACTGAGTATCCACAAAACTGGCATCATGGTCGCCGCCTCGCGTTGTCGAAGTCCCATAATGCTGTGCCACAGCCACAGCGACGGCGAGTTTCCACTGTACAGAGGTGAGTCCTGCAGATGAACTGGCTGGGAATTTAAAAAGATTATTTATAAAAAAAATCTGATACCACCGGTGGATTTGAACTCAGGTCTTCCACTCAAAGTTTTAACATCCATGTTATTTAGACCCTGGAAATGTGTATTTCACACACATTCATAGTGGAAAGCTTAACTTTTAGGACTAAATCAGTCTTAAAGTCAATGCTAACAATTTTTAGAGTAAATTAAAAAAAAAATTTTTTTTTACATATTAATTCTTAAATAGGTACTAATAATAAATAGTAAATATAATATTTAAAGACCCAACCAACTGACTTAATGTTCTTTTAAGGTACCTTGTGGGATTTTACGACTTTTGCTATCTTTTTAGCGAGTCCTCACTGTACTCAGGTGGAATCCCCAATGTACATTTTGATAGCTTAATTAGCCGCTGTCATTGTGTGTCAATCGCATGTGCAGTGTGCAACAGTTGACGGCATCGGAAAATGAGATGAAAACGGGCTGAAAGTGGGGAAATTGATGGGAGGGCCTCTCGGAAATTGCGGTGCGTTTGGCTATTTTCCGGGACTCCATTGTGTCCTGTAATGCTAACTGGTCGATTGTTCGGTTTGTGCGGTCCTTTAGGGCTGCACCTCGTTTTGATTGATTACTTTGCCATGATTTATTAATTGGGTTGCAGTCATGCGGGCTCCCCGTTCATTTTCGCAATTAACTTTTTAATTAAATATTTTTGTGGCCCTATTATACCCTTCTGTTTTATAATATTTCATTTATACAAACCCCTTAATAATGGGACTAATTTAGATAAATACATATGTTGCCTTTTGTTAGATCCTTAAATATTAATACCACTTCCAGTTATTGCTCAATTAGCAACGTTTAGTATTATAATGTAGAAACATGTAGGACAAGCTATCAAATTTTTATTCCCACTATATTACTCAATAACACCAACACGCGATTCGATAGAAAAAGCCATCATTTCCTAATCCGCAACCTTAACAAGCTCTGCAATATCGCTGTTAATATTGATATTTATGACGCCAATTTGCCAAATTGTGTAAATTTCATTGAAATTGCACAGAACTTCGCGGGAAGGTTGACTTTACTCGGCATTAATCAATGTCCTTTTGTCTGCTCTTTATCCTTTCTCGTTTTTTTGCAATTTTCCTGGTAATTTTTATACGTTTTCTTTGACTTTCCTCCTTTATTTCCACTTTGTATTTTTTCGCCTGTCGTTTGGTGCGAAACTTAATTAAATTACGACACTTCGCCAGCTCCGCTTTTTTTAAGGTTTTTCCTGACAAGTTCAAAGCGCAATGTGTCGCACGTCCTGCCAAGGATTTCCTGCTCTCTCTTTCTATTTTTATCACCAGTCCTTTCCCCCACGCACACACACACATGTGTTGACTGGTCTAATATGCTTTAAATGATGGAATCGATTTGGAAACATTTGATGAGCTTGTCTCAACGGCGACAGCTGCGAAATCATTCCCATCAAGGCCTGCACAGAAAACAAATCTTACAAATAACAAGACAAAAAAGAAATGCGCGCAAAAGAAAGTCAAAAAAATATTGGAAAATATTCTAATATTAATTGGCTAAACACTTCTCTATTTTAATTTATTTTTGTTTATTATTATTATTTATTTTTTCTCTCAGTGTACAAATGTTGTGGGTGTTCGTACGAAATGAAATTAGCAGGCTGATGATGAAACGGAATCGAGGGGGTCGACAAACTTTTCTTTGTCGTAAAATGTTGCAAGCAATGTTTCCCCCAAAAAAAAAAGGTTGCTACCAAAAAATATTGATATCTCAAGTGGAAATCCATGAACATTCTATCCCAAAACCTGATGTTGTTCATATAAAATTTATGAGTTTCTTTGACATCTTTGAAAAGTTTTATTTTCGGATTTTGTTGTTTGTTTAAAAAGTTATTGATTTGAAATTTATTGGAGGCTTGATTTTTGTGGGTGACTTAACAGCTGGAACGAATGCTTGCTTAATTATTCAGGCGACATTTTTGGGCACGACTTTGACATGCATAAATTTTATGAAACAGGATTTACGGACAAGGGATTTTATTTAGTCATTTTTAAAGGTTTTATGTTGAATTATTCGTTTCAAATTTTGTTAAAAAAATTAAAAACCTCGAGCCAATAAAAATATACCCATTTCGAGCTCTGGAATTATGAAACAGAGAAACCAATGCTAGTTTTAATGTATACATTTTTTCGTAGTAGGACTTTATGATATTTACAGAAATTCCAACACTGAAATATTTATTTATCGTCTGTAATCGGATTTTTTGCTCCATAGTTTTTAATTTTCCCCTGGACTTTCTGGTTGAGTAAATATTGACAAATATTGATAATATTTCATTACCATCTTCTATAGTTTTTTCTTGTTCTCTTTTTATCCTTCTCTCCCTTTATCCCTGTCAACATTTTTTCCAGTTGCGTTGCCCTTTTTCGATTTTTTTGCTGTCAATATGGCGCCGTTTATGACAAACTGTTCGATGATGGCGGCGACAGCTTCCTCCGCTTTAATCACACCAACACAGTAACGCTCTGCCTTTTAGTATATGTGGGTGATGGCACTGAGAAAAAATATGTAAGAATATATTCAATCGGAATATGGAATACTTAAAAGGCAATTTAAGGTTTTTGAAAGAAGAATAATACTTATTAGAATTTTCCGTAAAAACAAAATATAAATATATATTTTTTGTCGAAAGCACAATTAAATTTAATTTAAAACCTACCTTTAAAGGCAGTTTTATAAAATTATTTAAGGATACTTTCTCGCTTTCCTATCCGAATGTTAAATTTACATTAAGATTATAACCTTGAAAATGTGTGGGAATTCAGAGTTTAACCATCCTTTAAATTTAACATGCAGGCGAGAAGTATTAGTTTGCAATTGTTTTAAATGTAAAAAATTATCTTTTATCTTTTGTATTTTTTAATATTTCAAAATTTAGAAATATTTTAAGAAAACCTAAGACTCTGAAATATTTGGAGCCCAATTTTGTTCTCAGTGTTCTGCATGGTGGAAACTTAATGACTCCATGGCGTGTCTTTAGTGCTCGAGTTAATGTTTCGCGTATTGATTTCGCTCCCTTCGCCTGCATCCTCAACTCTCTCCTTTGGCCCTTCTCCCCTCTCTCCCCCTTTCACTCAAATGCTTCTTGGCATTTCTCCCACAGAAAATGGGAGGCGGTGTAGGGGGCGCTAAAAAGGGGGCGGGGCTGTGGGGGACAGCATCCGCGGCAAAAGTTAGCCAAGTAATTAAGGTTCTTGTAGCGCTGCTGCCTCAATGGCTCCCCAAGTTACGTGCATGAAATCTAAATTTAATTTGCAACTTGTGCCAAAAACGTGGAGGAAAAGAAAAATTAAATGAAATATTTCGATGCAGCATGAGTTTTCCTTATGGGCCTCTATTGACGTCATTAGCTGTATAGTTTAGGGATAACTAATGAAACCCATTTAAAATGATTGATAGTTTACTTTATTTCTTCTTAAATGATTGCTAATGATTCTTTTGACAGAACTACTGATTAATTAAATAAGGTGTCTAAAAGTATGCAACAATATATTTTAACCCAATAGTGATATGAATATAGAATACTTTTAGATACTACTTTTTTATTTTTTAAATAAATATAGATAATCCTCTTCTTTTTTAGGAAAACACAATAAATTAAATTTCAATCTTAAAACATTTAACTTGTTTTCCAACTGAGTTATGCACATTTCCAAATCAAGTTTAAGTTTGCCGCCCAATTTAATTTCACTTACTGAAAATTCTTACAAAATCAATTTCGCCGCCAAACTTTTCCCCTCCAAAAATTGAGTTTGAAATTTTCCCGTTTTGTACTTTTTTTTGTGGCATCTTCTAGGCGCTTCGAGTTGGCCAAGAAACAACTCAATTTGAGTTTGAATGCAGGCTGCTTTGGCTGCTTGGCTCGAACAATTTGACATTGAATTAAGGTCTTCCCTACGCCAATTTTCTGTTCTGTTTTTTATTTGGTTTCACTTATTTTTTGGTTTGGCGAAAAGCGAAACCCTGGAAAATTACCATAAAAATGCGCAGCTCTGGGAAAGATTATCTTTATTTGCAGAACGAGACGCAGACGGACAAATCAAATGTGAGTCCTTGAACCTTTCCGCCCCCTTTTATCCTCCCCTCTTCAACCACTTCAGTTTTCCCCATAGTCACATCAAACTAAACAAAAGGCCGGGGGAAAACCGAAAAAAAAGAAAAGCAGACAAGAAAAGAAAACAAGTCAAAAGGTAACCAACAACAACGACGGAGACAACGCCAACCGCAAATGACCAACTTAAGCCTCAATTTGGGTTTGGTCAAAAAGGAAAACATGCAAAAGATGGGTGAAAATGTGGGTGGGGTGGCAAACTGGGGAGGGGGGGGAAAACTGTGACCACCTTGCTGGCAAATTGCCTGGCTTAAAAATTTAATATATTCGCTTATTTGAAAACAATCAAAGTTCCAGTTGCGTTGTTGATTTTCCGAGTGCATGGGGAACATATATTTTTTACATACTGAATAATTTTAAAGTAATGAAAAAAAGTGTAAATCTATTTTTAAAATTAAATTGAACATTTTCTTCTTTCAAAAACTTATTACTCTCAATTCTTGTAGTAATAAATATTATTATATTATTTAATAAAAAATACTTACCCAGATATTAATTTATTTAATCGTATTTTTAGACAATAAAGCTTACGAATTTTAGGTATATTTATCATTTTTATGTAGATATTTTTGTTTAAGACTTTAAAAATGCATACAAATATTTTTATATTTTTATATACATACATATATATTTATTAACTATTTAATTAAAAATAAGTACCAATATAAATATCTGTTTTATTTTGATTCTAATAAAATATTACAAATTGTAATTTTAGCCTTTATAATTTTTAAAAATGCCACTTAACAAAGTGCTAACAAATTCTAGATATAAATAATAATTTTATTTAGATGATTTTTTCATGAAGAACGTTATCTAAAAATTCATGAAAATAATATTGAATTTGTTTTCTCTTTTTTTCCCGTGTC
>JBAMCJ010007444.1:0-11853 GCA_037075205.1 Drosophila prostipennis
TTTTATTCGGTAGGATGTAAACTTTAAGTTTGTACCCATTATGATTTTTCAACGGATTTATTTCGAGTTTTTACGATATATACAGCCGACTTACAGTCGACCAAAAAACACATTTTTCATCTTTGTCAAGTTTCTACGCTGCCATTACTTATCCAATCATATTGATCTGTATGGCAAAGTTGAGCTTTGATCTATTGACTTTAAAATAAAACTAAAACTGGCCCAATCGGGTGGATATCTGCCGAGATATAAGAAGAAGTTCGAAAAAAGTCCGAAATTTAACATTTCGAACTTTAAAAAATCTTTAAAAAAAAACTGTGCCATCGAAAAAAAAATTAATGCTATTTTCGCGATCTAGGGGTCAAACACTAACAGAATTTGCCATCAATTGCTGGGGAGCATTTTGGCTGTAAACTAGTGTAATTAATTCATTTTTATATTGAAAACATATGTATTTTTATATAAAAAGCGTATGTGTATGTATATGTGTTGCACTTAGATAACTGAATAATAACTGCAATCTACACAGAAAAAAAATCGATATGAAATAGGATCAAGTCTACTTTATTTCATATCAATAACAAGCCAATATGATTTATGTCAAATTTATGATTTAAACATATCAACTTGATATTTTATCATATCATATGAAATACAAAATGTAGTATTTTTTGAACAAATAATGTAAAATAAGGTAAACATAAACATAAAAGTGATATGAATAACTTGATCTTTAAAACATATAAAATTGACCAGCACATATCAATCTGATCTTTTGTCATTTTTTTTTCTGTATAGTATTAATTGTTTAATTATAAATGATATAATTAACTTAAAAACCTACACATTTTCAGATATTTTATTTTTAAACAGATTAAACCAATTTTGTAACACCTATAGCCTAACCTTGAGGCTTAACCTGAAGAGTATAGCTAGTTCTATGAATAATCCGCACAAGTTCGAGTGCAAAAACTTTGCATACTCTTAGGCCGAGGAGGTAAAAGCTAAACCGCGGTTTTGGTGATGCCAGCACGTCAGGAGATTTGATTTTAATAGCAACAACACAAAGGTATTTTCACGTTCTCCGGGCGTGGGAAAATTTAAATATCCCCCTTAGAAACTGTCTGACTTCTTAACACCCCAAGGCCCTTGGCGAAGTCAAGAATCACCCGATTCCACTGACGAAAACCAGACAAGCGACCAAAGAAAGTTTGAGGAGAATTGTCCCCTCTACCTTGCAAATCATCCCTTCCACTCAGACAGGTTTCAAGGAATTTTGGCCCTGGATTTTCGGTTTAATCTCTGCGGCTGTCGCCAAAAACTTTTGTAATTTTGTAAAAGTTTTGTTTTGTTTTACTGGGAGGTGGCGAGCAATAGCAATGGCCGTCGGCTAATAAATTTCGAATTGCAAAGCGCAGCGACAAAAAAGAAATTGTATTAATAAACACTTTCACCGCCAATACTTGAAATTCACGGCCAGTTGCCTGCAGTTGTTTACAAATAGTTAGCGGCGAAAAAAGACATTCGAGGCGGCCGTTCAGACCTTTTGGCCATTTTGAGCTCTGGGGTCTGTCGGCTCTGGCCATTTATATGCCGAATGGCGATGCCGCCGGGCCATGGCAATGGCCATAAATTGCAGCAGCGGGGCGTGCTCCCAGTCTGCGAGTGGAGTCCGCGCTCCCATCCACACACCCAATTTGTTTGGGGCGTACGTGCTGCACTGCGAGTGCAGAATGCAAAAAGCAAAAAGCAGGTCGCAACTTTCATTAGATTTTCCCGAGATGTCGAAATGTCGAGATGCGAGCCAGTTTCTGGAGCGACATCGGATATATACGAGTATGAGTGGCCATATGGGATGGCAAGACTATGGCTGACCGGGGATGGGGCTTCTGAAGCTTCACGCCTGGCTGGCTCAAGTGAAATCCGGCGATCTTGCTCCGTGATTTTGTGTGTCGCCCATGCAATTGATATCGCTGGCCCAGTTCGCCTTAGCCGGCGAGTGAAAGAGTGAAAGCATTTCGCTGCGTATGAGTGATATCCCATTGAAAGACACCAAGACACCAAGTTCGAGATAAATGCGGCATTTCTTTTATTGATTTGTGTGTTTTTGGGGGCGTGGCCAGGGGGCTTTCCTGCGCCTAGCGGCAGTTCAGAGTTAGGCAGTGCAGTTTAACAGTTTAGTGTAAGAGTCAAGTTGGGCTAAGCGTAGAGTTTAAACAGTAAAGCTCTGAGTATTAATACAGCAGTTGCAGTCATTTGAGATTAGATTAAACGGCGCCAGGTGTCCCCCTTGGCGGCAGCCCCTGGCTGCTTATTTCCTAGACCTATTTGCTGTGGGATCTGGGTTCTGGGTTCTGTGTTCTGGGTTTTCATTTCATTTCCTTCCATTTCTCTTGATGGCGCCTTAAGTGTGTAAGCCTGGCATGAACTATGCTATACAAATAAATTAAATAAATAGAATAAATTAGACGGCCCTCCGAGTATTGCACTGATCAGTTGCCTCAGCATTCAGAATTATTTGGCATGATTAGCTTATTGCTTATACGCCGCGTAGGCCAGCTGCTGGGCCTGGGAGTCGTCAGCCGGCAGCGAGCGCCCGTAGCTGTGCTCGTGCTCGTAGTGCGGGTGCGCCACCACCTCGTAGTTCTCCTTCTTCGACTCGAGCAGCTTCTTCAGCCCAATGATGCCGGACAGCAGCAGGGCGATCTTGCCGATGACCAGGGCCTTGAAGGAGATCAGGGCCAGGAAACCGATGGCCAGGGGCAGCAGGGCGGCCATCTTGAGCTTGAAGAGCATCAGCAGGGGCATCAGGTACTTCTTCTTCTCTCTTCTTTGCCGCGGGCTGAAATCGGGGTGCACATATTAAATTCGAGACTTACGATTTGCATTACTTTCGCTGGACCCAAGCCGACCGCTCATTAGCAACTGGAGCACAGATAATTAGCCAGCGAACAGGATCGACCGCTTTCTATGTGGCTGCGTTTAGAAATTGGAAATCGGAAATTGCAGCCGCCGCGCTGCGCACAAAAAGAAAGTAAGCCTCGCTAACTGGCTGACTAAAGTGCAATTAATAGCCAACTATCTGGATAACCAGCTGCCAATGCACCGCCTATGTGGCCATGTGGCTGCATCACAGGATGACCTCGATATGGCGGCGACCCAACAGTGAAAACAGGATTTGTGCCGGAGCCATCTGCCCGAACTGGTCGCTTGCATTACTAACCCAAATTGGCAAGAGTTGGCCGACCAGAACGGTAATGTATGCGGGATCGGGCCGGGATGGGCGCTGGATGGACGCTAGATAGACGCTGGATGGACGGATGGATACCCACATTCCTCGAGGGCGCGCTGCATGTCCTGGATGGAGTCCTGGGCACCTTGAACTGCAGGGTGGGTGCCGAAGAAGCGGGCCACCCGCTCCACCAGCAGTAGTCCACCTCGGCCTCCCTGGCCTCGACCTCCTCGGGCAGCCGCATCTCGTTGAGGGACCGACCCACCGGGATCTCATCGGTCTTCACCAGGGCAATGCCCTCGGTCAGCCGCACATCGCCGTTCTCGGTGTCGAAGTAGCTGCAGGTCGCTCCTCTGGGGTGGAGTTGTGGTTTGTCAGGGATCGAGATCGGTTTTTCGGCTTGGGGACTTGTCCCCGGATTCGCTACCTCCATGCACAAGACCATCGAGCGCTCGACGCAACTCCTTGACTATCTTCAGGGCAAGCTACGTCAGAAGGCTGTCCGCTTCCGAGGCAGCCGCCGCCGTGGAGGCGACCAGCGCAACAGGCACACAAACTTGAACATGGTTCTGGATTCGGGTGGTATTTCCTCGATTCAGTATATTTCTACAAACACTTGACACTGGCTCGCAGCTTCGATATCCTGCCGTTTCCGGCGATTCTGTGTGTTCACTGATTGAGTGCACTACGTCTGATTGCATGTTCGATCTGACGGTCAGAACGGCAACCGGTAAACTGTGGCAAGAAGACGCACGCGGATCGAGTTTTATTCCTGGCCAGCAGAGCGGCAGCAGCGTTGGCCAGCAGCGACGACTAGCGTTGATACGTTGTCGCCGGAGCGCTCGGCAAGCGGTCCGAACCCCTGATCTCCGACCGCCCCGATTCCCTTGGTTGCCCCATCCCCTCTCGCACACAGTAGCCGAGCGAATTCCAATAAACAAGTCGACGACGAACCCGGCCAGGTTGCAACCGAAGTCGAAGAGAAAGCGCGAAGCGGCGAAGCCAAGGCGCGGAGCAGGAGAGCACCTGGACAGGTGCGCCCCAGTCGCCGTTCGCAGCCGGGAAAGAGCTCGTCGGATTGGCAGTTGTTGTTTGTCAACACACTTGGGCGGCAGTTAGCTGTTTGTCCGCGAAGAGAGAGGCCAATCGACTAGCCAGCTCCTTAAATATTGTACCTCGTACTTAAACTCCGATTCAATCGAGTCGCAGGGCCTTTGGGATCGAAAGTGATGAGGTCATCATCTCATGGACTAATTGTCTTCCACCCTACGATTTTGCTTAACTTCTTCCCTAATGTGAGCTTACCACAAGACCTTTATTTATTTACAGGTGCCATTTATTAATAGCTTAAATCTACAAGGCTTTAAATTGAGGGAAGCTCTTAGTTAGGGAACCACTGATTTACATTTAAAGGAGTTCTGACAGAGTAAATTTTGGGTTATTATTTCCTGCACACTGGATTTCATTTCAGTGAAAAATGTACCTTTGTTAAATATTATTAAAACTAAAATAATATATTCAAATTGTATCAGAAGGCTTAAAAATAAATTTCTAAATTTATTGCTTAGTGAAGGAATTTAAGCTATGGCAGCTATAGCCTTTAGCTCAGTTTGTGATAACTAGTTTGTGTCTAGTTCAGGGAAGTGGAATAAAGTGGAATTAATATATTTAGTATAATTTGTATGATTATTAGTATCAATCAAATCAAAACTTTTAGCCAACTGCTTTATAAAATTCAAATCATCGTTTTAATCTCTATTTTTATTATATAGTTTTCAAAAGGTTCTTTTTACTGATTGAATAGAATTTTTCAAATGGGTTAATTCATCTTAATTTTAATTAATTATTAATTATATGGTTTAAGCAATTGGAAATTGATTTACAAAGCCGAGTAAAGTTAATGAGCTGTTAAGTGGCTAAGGTATTTAAGGCACTTTTGATGCGCCACCTGATGAGTGGCATACTTTTCGCGCTGAGTAAGTCTCGGGTGCAGCAGAAAGCAAGTTGCGAGCGGTTTTTTTCCAGATTGCATTTACCCACACACACACACTCTTGGCGGGGGTGGGCGGTGGGCGGTTAATCAAGAGCGCCATTTAAGATGGCCACCGATGCCGATGGTCGAAAGCATACCGCCACTCGAATTGGAGTAAAATAGAAAATTAACTGGTGTGCAGCGCTGCGGCGGCATGGTGGAAGAAATTTAACTTTAATTTTGCTTTTTATTTATGTGTTTGTTTGTGCCTCCAGCTGGGCATCTCGCATAATGTATCTGCAGTTTTTGTATGCCAATCCGATCGCCAGTCGGACGGACAGTTGCACAGAGACTCTCGCACGAGAGTTTCATTGGCATTATGTCGCTTTAATTTGCAGCACTCGAAAATTGCCACACGTCGTATCTGCTTCTCGTCTCATCGCTCCATCGTCCATCGTTGCCGGTAATTTACGCATTAGACAAGTGCCCGAAAGAAAGCTACGCCACAGATTTTCATGCTGCCCAAAACAACAAGCCCACCGAAAATAAAACAGCTCGCATCTAGATGCAAAGCCATCTCGACATTTCTCGTGCGCAGACGATTATCCACAGCGGCAGCATGAGCCCAAAATCCAGTTGATGGAATATGTAAATGCCCTGCACGTGGACATAGATGGATGTGGATGTGACTGCCACAGTCACGATATGTCATGATGAGTGTCTTCTAATGCCCTTTCTCCAAAATCCCCACCGACTTATTAGTTGCATCCGTATAAAAATAGTAGTATTGAAAAATAAAAAAAATATTAAAAAAATAAAAATAGTAATTGTAGTATTAAAACCTAAAAATAGGTTGGTTATCTAAACAAGTATAAAAATATATTAGGTACATAAACAAAAAATTATAAACATCTTAAATTAGAAATTAATTACATTTCAGAAAATAAATTAACTTGTTTTTACATATTTACTATGCTGAAGGTAGAACATTACTCTTTTAAAAAATTTATAAAATATAATAATTACAATACTTTCACGAAGAGTATTATTCAGTCAACAATGACAGTATCTCAAGGCCCAACTCTACATACAGACTGAATTCGTTAGCTTTGTGCGTGCGCAATGGAAATGCGAAAAGTAATTTCATTGCTAACATTTTTTTACAATTTAAACTACGGCTCTCAAACATTGTGTGATGCAATATTGAAATAATCTGCTACTTTTAGCGGGGGTTTCACAGAAAAAGGCTAGCAATATTTTTGAGCACTCTTAGGAGAGATTAGTAATTGGATTTTAATTTCTAATAGCGAGGCTAGTAGCTAGCGTTTACAAGCCGAGTATTTTCCATAAAATCCGTTCACGTCGCTTCAATTGAGTGTGCTCACTAATTCGCAAGCTGCCTCCCTGATGCTCCCCTCTCGCCAGACAACGGCCATTTCGCCGGCTGACCCAACACGAACATGCAGAAATATTCGCTCTAGAGATAAAGCCAACCTTAAAGCATCGCACATTCAAGGCAAACAATCCCCGATTTCGGCCCAACTGCTCGGCTCCACTCCCCAACCCTTTTCAGTGGCGTCTTCTAAAATTAATAACTTTTCAAAGTTTCACTTTCATTCCTGCTTGGCTGGCATGGAATTCCGGGTAAAGGTAGCTCAGCTCCGGCTTTAGTTCGCAGCCCCGGCGCTGTTTACATGCCGCTGCCCTGGTGCGCTTGGGTGACTTTAAGGGACACGAAAGTCCCGGCCCGATGACGCCGGTAGTGCGCCGGTTAGATCGTACCCACAACTAAATGGCCAAATGGCCAAATGGCCGAGGGGCCTGGCCACAAAATTGTGACCCACCATCCATGCTCAACTTTGAGCAGCTCATTAATATTTCGGGCAGTGGCCCTAGTGAAAATTGTCGCATACCAAAAGAAGGCAGCCACAACAATGGACGGGGAGCAAAACCAGGAGAAGCTAGGAAAGTGGCCTTTGCTTATGATTTATCCATGAATATTGCATTCAGAAAATGCAAGCCAACACAAAACAGCACGTGCAGTCGAGGATCAAAAATCGGCACCATGTTGTTGGAATTTAAAATGGAATTATGTGAAGGAAATCCGAGAAGGACAATTTTACGCATGAAAAATTGTATAACAATTTCCACCTCTGAAATACAAAATATTTGTTAAAGAAAAAAAAAATGTATAGCAAATAATTCTTTAAATTTAAATTTTATTTCCTTTAATATACAGTACACCAAAATTTAATTTTTTATCTCAGCACTCTTCTCAATTAAAAATTCAAGAACTCACTATTATTTCGGCCGCAGCTGTAAGTACCTAAAAAATGTATGGGTCTGTAATTGAGTTTGGTAGAAAGCGAAGCAGCTTCGTCTGCCATTTTTTGGCACGCACGTAAGACCGTTTCAATGGAACTTTAATTGTTATCACAAATTCATGTTCAGGGAGCGGCAGTGACACCAAAAAGAATACATCTAGATGTGATTTTCGGGTAGCAGAATTGTAATATATTTAGTTAACGCTTACTTAAACCTAACACACACATTTAGTTTGTTAAATTAATGATCGATTAGGCGAATTAAACTAGACATTAGTCAGACAGTTCGTGCGGCGCTCGATTCTTTGGTTCACTCTCCACAAATATCTCTCCTTTTCATCTCCGTCATTCAAATGCAAATGCGAGCTCATATGCTCTTTGCGCTGCCCCGCCGATTCGCTGGCCGCACGGCTTCCAGCCACTGTAGGCGGTGTCCAGCTCCCGACCCCAGCCGGAATGGCTGCCCGAGGAGACGACGACCTCGTGGGAGGACTCCTTTCCCCCGCCGCCTCCACTCAGCAGCTTCTTGATGCCGATGATCGAGGCCAGGACCAGGGCCAGCTTGGACACAATCAGCGCCTTTCCCGCCAGCATGGCCAGTGCTCCGTAGGCCAGGGGCACGATGGTCCCGCCCAGTAGCAGGGGGATCATGATCATGGCTCCGCTTCCCTTCTTCTCCTTCTTCTTGCGACCCTCCACCGAATTTGCCTCGGAGTCAAATTTCACCTGGGAAAAATGTTAGAAAATAATGAATAGCTCGAAAAATATTTTTAAATTAAAATCAAAGTAGAAAATCTAGTTGATTGGCTGAACTTTGCATTACATGTTGTATTTAGCTTTAACTAACTAATAACTGACCACATTTAAATAAACGCTCTGTCTTTCTTCTTCTTAGCCCTTTGTTTTGGAATTTTTAGCTTACGCAAATATAAAATATAAACAGTTTATCTTTTTAACAACTTGAACTAAAGATTAATACAACACTTTTAATCCGCTGCTCTTTTTAATTATATTAAAATTGCAATTTTGTCGTAAACGTTTCTGGTTAAAATGCGAACTAATAATTTTTCATTTAAAAATTTTAATATGTTAAAAATAGCTAATTTAATTGTTTTTTTTTATGCTGGTTTCCATTTTCACTCACCTGCAGAGTATGATCCTGTAGGAAGTTGCCCACCCGCTTCAGGATCATGTTGTTCAGCACCTGCTCCTTGGCGTCCACGCTCCTTGGCAAGACGGCTTCAATGTCTTGTTCGTTAATGGGAGCCCGCTTCGGCTCCTCACTTTCGCCGCCAGAACTCACGAACTGAATGCCCTCTGTGAGCGACAGAGTCTTGGCCGATCGGAAGGCCTTTTCCAAACCGGTCAGCAGTTTGACCTTGAGGCAAACGGACATGTTATCGCCAGTGCACTGCTGGTAGATGCGGTACACCAGCGACATGTCCTTCCAGAAGCCCGTAGAACCCAATCCGGGGTTATTGGCTGGGACTTGGGGCTTGGGGACCGAGCTCAGGCTGTTCAGGTTCTGGTGCTGGTAGCTGGCACTGCGGGCACTCGAGAGCCAGCAGAAGACGATCATCAGGGCCGCCACATGCCACACGTACTTGATCATGACTGTGCTGTCTGTTGCTATTCGGAGCTGGACGAGAAGAGGATCCTTGGGCGATCCTTGGGGTGAGGCATAAACTGGAGAGATGACGCCGGGCGCTGCTCTATGGGTGCTCAACTGAGTGCTGGCCGGTGGATCTTATGCATTTTATACCTGTGGCGGATAAATCGCATGTCGGCCGGCAGCCTGAAATTGAAAAAACACAAAAACACACGCATTGTCTTAGTCTAAATATCACGGCAATTAGCCAGATGTTGTTGGCCAGTGGGGCTGCGCTTTCGTGATTTCGCTGCGAAAGCCGCCGAAATGCAGTTTCGTTTGCAATTATTCCCACTTTTTAGCTCATTCTAAGCGATTGAGCTCGTGCGTGACTGCCGTTGCCATTGCCATCCTTCACTGTCTTTGCATTCGACTTACTAGACCGTAAACAGAGGCATTTTCGGTTTTTTCAAAACACTTTTGGGGCAAATTCACTGTCGTCACCCAATTTGGGAAAGACTTTTCTTTTTTCTTTTGCTTTTTGACAAAAGAAAGTTTTTGCTGCCTACTTTTTGGTGCTGCTAAGGAAAAGTGCTGAGCATGCAACGAAAGAGTTAAGACACGAACTCGATCGCACTCAACGAAAGTAGGGAAAAGCTTTCAACTTTCCCAGATAGTAATGCTTTTGTGAAATGGCCAAAAGATGGCGTTTATCATAATTGAAATTAATAATGAGGTGTCAAGACCAAACACAAATAACAAATAACAATTGGTAGTATTCCAATAAAGGTGCTAAAGAGGTGAAGGGAAATTCACCAAATTGTTCAATAGCCATTATTTGTATTGGTTAAATAATAAAAACCGATCGACTATCAAATACCCGTTACTCAGGGAAGTGCGAGGAAGACGGAGATGTGCATGCATCAAAGCGACTGCTTGCACTGCTTGAATTTTATTATTTGGCTAAAAAGCAAATCAACATATCTTTTTCACTTTTCCGAAATCTTTAAAGGTGTGGGCGCCAGACACATTTTAGTATCGTTTGTGGGCGATTATGGGCGATTGTCGGCGTTAGAGTGGGCATCACGCTCGGCTCACAATCGATACTATCACTCGGAAAAATAATTCCATTTTACTTGTAACTTTTGGTATATTTAAACGAAAGTATTTTTATACCCGTTACTCGTATAGTAAAGTATGCAAAAGTTTGTAACAGGTAGAAGGTAGCTGTTCCGACCCTATAAAGTATATATATTCTTGATCAGGATCACTAGCCGAGTCCGTATGAACGCTGATATCTCGGAAACTACAAAAGCTAGAAAGTTGGGATAACCCATACATATTCTTGGGCTACGCAGCGCAAGTTTATTTCAGCCAAGCGCCACGCCCCTTCTTACGCACACAATCGCTTATAATCGCCCACAAACGATACTAAAATGTGTCTGGCGCCCACATTTGTAAAGATTTCGGAGAAGTATAAATGCAATTTTATTGTGTTTAGTTATACCTATCGAAATGTAGAAGAAATGTTTTGAGTCGGACCATTCGTTAAAAAGTTATGCCCGATTAAAGTTTTATATTTCCATCTCTCTCGCACTCCCGTTAGCTGAGTAACGGGTATCTGATAGTCGGGGCACCCGACTATAGCGTTCTCTCTTGTTAAGTATATATTTTCGGACACGGTGGTATTTCCATTGTAAGGGCTAAATCTTGAATTTGCTTTCACTTTAATCGCAGTAAAATTAAGAGGGGAAATACATTTTGAAAAATAAATTCCCACGGCCGCCATTTCGAAAAAAAAAAATTGATTAAAATTATATAAGAGCAAGGTAATCAACATGGCAAGTTACGAAATGCCAGATCAATCCCTTATTAGTTAAAAATAATAACGAAAAACATCACACATTTTCAGTTCTCCCCCTTAAGATTGTTGTATTTTTTCATACGTTATATGATACAAATTTTCAATTATATTTATACCCGTTACTCGTAGAGTAAAAGGGTATATTGTATTCGTGCAAAAGTATGTAACAGCTAGAAGGAAGCGTTTCCGACCCCATAAAGTATATATATTCTTGATCAGGATCACTAGCCGAGTCGATATAGCCATGCCTGTCTGTCCGTCTGTCTGTCCGTATGAACGCTGAGATCTCGGAAACTACAAAAGCTAGAAGATTGGCATTTTGCATACAGATTCTAGGAGTTCCTACGCAGCGCAAGTTTATTTCAAAAAGGTGCCACGCCACCTCTAACGCCCACAATAGATGCTATACAATTTTAAAAATTTAAATATTTCGGAAAAGTAGGAATGCAGTTTTGTTGTGTTTATCAATACCTATCGAAATGTAGAAGAAATTTTTTAAATCGGACCATGCGTTAAAAAGATAGGCCTGATCAAAGTTTTATCTCCATCTCCCTCGCACTCCCTTTAGCTGAGTTACGAATATCACTATGGACGGCAGTCCATGTAGTGACGAAGCGCACCAGGAAAGTGTGCGAAGGCGACTACTATATATACACGAAGAAATGAAAATCTGCTGTGATAGTCCGATCGTAATGAGTAATACACCAAATTAAAGGTATTGCTAAAACTTAAAGGATTGCATACCAAGACCTCAAGAAAATCAATTGGTTTGGGAGGGAGAGCGGTGAAAGTGCAAAAGTGAAAATTTAGAAATTTGAACCTGTTGGGGCCGGTGGGGATAAATGCCCCCTCGCAATGTTTTAGTTGTGTTCC
>JBAMCJ010007464.1:0-10277 GCA_037075205.1 Drosophila prostipennis
TACGAGATTCGTGCGGGTAGCTCAGAGAAGTTATGTGTTCGTCCCACCAAATTTATCATTCTCATTCTCCACACTCTCTTTGGGAGAGTTCTGTCTCTTCGGAGCTAGAGTCTCCAAACTCTCAGTCTCCATTATTTTATTCTCCAAACTCTCTTCATCAGAGTTCTCTCTCCAAACTCTTACTCTCCAAACTCTCTTCGCCGCGCCGCTACTACGCTAATTCGCCGCGTAACTGGTAAGCGGTTGGCCATCCGTTATTCTTGCTGCTGTTATTTGTGGGGACTTATTCAACTCCTCACATTATATAATCTAAAATCATCCAGTTCAATTTCGACAGTCAATGCGAACGGTTGTGCCTTTTCTTGTGCTCACTCGAAGTGAAAACACCTTCCAGTACCCGAAGTTAAGCTATCTATTTATCTATTTTATAGATCCCTTATCGGGTTGAAAGACTATTTGACTCACGCTCGTAACACAACAAGTGCAACGAAAGTCTCCAAAAACCAGCAATGCTCGACCCCCCCTGGAAGAGGCCCCCGGCACCCGATGGGAAATTCCTCGTGGTCTCCAGATCGGACAATGAAACATTTAAAAAAACCTCACCGTTTCTAATCAAAAAGTCAATCGACTCTGCCGTAGGTGGAGAAGTCTCAGAGTGCAAAAAAACTAGAGAAGGACACCTATTGATTAAAACAAAAAGCCCAAACCAAACTGAAAAACTCTGCAAACTTAACATAATGCCTGGAGACATACCAATTCAAGTCTCAGAACATCGATCACTAAACTCTTGCAAAGGAGTGATATACTGCAACGACTTAAGAGATATCGAAGAGGTAGAAATTTTGGAAAACCTAAAACAACAAAATGTCATAGAAGTAAAAAAAATTTTGAAAAAAATCAATGTTTGGAATCCCCACCGAAACTGGACTTATAATACTTACATACTCGCTACTCAACCTACCGGAAAACATCAACATTGGATATGAAAGAATCAAAATTCGACCATATATCCCACAGCCAATGCGTTGTAGCAATTGCCAGCGTATTGGCCACATTGCAAAGTTTTGCGAAAGATCAGGTGCCTGCCCGAATTGCTGCCGCTCTATTCATACCGACGTTCTGAATGGAGAAGAATGCAAAGAAACTCCACAGTGTATTAATTGCCTAGAAAACAAATACCCTAATTGCAATCATCACGCAAGAGATAGGAAGTGCCCTGTCTTCATAACCCATCAAGAAGTACAAGCAATAAAAACCTTACAAAAAGTGGACTACCGAAAAGCCTGGTCAATCTACAAGGAGAGACACCAACACGATGGGTCGTTGTATTCATCAGTTGCAAAGTCTAGCCAAAATCAAACACACCAACAACAGGAAGCAACACAAAGCCCAACCAAACCCACACCATCAACAACCTTGGAGAAACCATCAACAAGCGACCAACGGAAAATTATCACCTATGAAGACGAAGATGGGATGTCCACCAGCTCCATCAGCTCGGAACAAAATGCCAACGATAAGTCTAAAACATGCAAAATTTACCCAAAAAACCTCTCCAAAAGAGATAAAAGACTTTTAAAAAAGCCAACGAGAGCCCAAAAACCTCAATGCTAACTAGATCTAAAATTAAGAACTTAATAAACACAGAAGGAATTCATAATCTAAATTAAGAAAACCTCCAACATAGCCCCATCAACTCATTCCAACCCTTTAAAATGTCTCTTAATATACTACAATGGAATATAAACGGTTATAGTAACAACTATAACGAACTCTTAATTTTAATAAGACAACACAATCCAAAAATAATTTCTATTCAAGAAACCCATATAACACCTTCCCAACACATCCCTATCCCAGTCAATTTTGAATTATACCACACAACATCTATCGTAGCTAAGGGCGGAGTCGCCTTATTAATTCATAAAACACTACAACACAGACAAATCCCTACGGGAAATATATTCGAGACCATTGCGCTCGAAGTTCAATCAGCAAAAAAATGTAATATATTCGCAACATACATTCCTCCTAATCAAAAATTCACACATAATGAATTGAAAACAATGTTCCCAAGCGCTAACACACCATCTATTATCACAGGTGACTTTAATAGTTGGAATAGTATGTGGGGATCACCCAAGAATAATAAAAGAGGAAACATTTTAGGGAAATTTATACTCAACAGCAACTATATCATTCTAAATAATGGCAAACCCACACACTTCTCCACACATAGCTCATATACCCACATTGACTTAGCCCTTTGCTCACCTGACCTTAAAATTTACACCACTTTTAAAATTAGCGACACATTGCAAGGAAGTGACCACTTCCCCATCAGCATACAATTGTTCCACTCACAGGAAAAAAAGAGAATAGATACATACCTAGATTTATTATAAACTTAGCCAATTGGGACCAATATGAATTACTTACAAACAACTTAAACTCTTTCTTAACTATTTCACAAAATACTAACAAAGAAGCCAGTAACATCCATAAAATAATTTTACAAAGTGCTTATAAAAGCATCCCCCAAACTAAGCCCCCTAAACAACACCACAACGTTCCCTGGTGGAACAAAAACTTAGAATCCTTAAAAAAACAAAAAAACACAGCCTGGAGAAAATTTAACCAAAATATGAACAAATAAACTTTAAACGAACTAACGCGCTATACAGAAGGGAAATTAGAACAAGTAAGAAAGAAAGCATACAAACGTTAACATCCAACATCAACCCAGACACCAAATGCCAAACAATTTGGAACAAAATTCGAACATTCTGTGGCTTACATAAGTCAACGACTATTCATTGTATAATAGACCAAAATTCAAGCAACCCCTTAACAAATCAAGAAGATATAGCCAAAGCTTTCTCCAACCATTGGTCTTCACGATCCGAAGACAACAATTTCTCAACTTTTTTCTTCAAGCCAAAAACGACATAATAAACAACACGCAACTCGATGTACCGCACAAAACAGCAGAATTTATGGAACACAACATTAATTTCATAGAATTCTCTGCAGCCTTGAATAGCCTTAAAGGAAATACACCAGGGTACGATAAAATCAATTACGCAATGATAAAACACGCTTCAAAACCCTTAAAAAATAGAATAATAGCCCTCTTTAATAGCATCTTAAAAACACAAATACCCCAAATATACAAAGTCAGCACCATTATACCAATACACAAGCCCGGAAAGGACAAGACATTGATCGAATCCTACCGCCCCATATCGCTAAATCCCTGCATATCAAAAATATTAGATAAAATTATTTCCAAACGACTATGGTGGTTTGTTACAACAAACAAACTGCTTAATAATCACCAACTTGGCTTTAGAAAAGGCAAATCAGTTACAGACTGTCTACTGTAGATTTTGAGAAGGCATTTGAAAAGATAGGATTACACACAATACTAAGCCAATTACGGACTTGGGGTTGCGGTGAAACCATCATAAAATATGTAAGCAACTTTATGACGAACCGAAAAATTCGAGTACGTACGAATCAGGTACACTCAAACATTCGAAATCTGTATAATGGTATTCCGCAAGGATCCCCATTATCAGTTATCCTATTTCTAATAGCATTTAACAGCATAGCTGACATCATAGAGAAACACAAAAACCTTAAATTCACGGCTTATGCGGATGATTTCAATATACTTATCGACCTAAAAAGAGGAAAATCCCTAAGACCCAATCTAGACACTCTTTTCACTGAAATAAACAACTGGTGCTCAATCTCCGGTGCGTCACTATCCATAAATAAATGCAACCACATTCATATATGTAGGAAAATCAACTGCAAATGCAAAATAGACATAAGCTCATGCGTGATCAAAACATCTAAAGAAATAACCATTCTAGAACTAACCCTTAACTCAAAATACAGGTGGAACTCCCACATTAATAAACTAAAAAAGTCACTGTCTAAACCGTTAAACATAATTAAATGTCTGTCAAACTATAAGTACAATTGTCACCCATGCACCCTAGTCCAAATAGCAAAAAGTCTATGCATTTCAAAAATAGAATACGCTCTACCAATATACGGTAACGCCCCAAAGTCTACTTTAAGGCCAATTAAGACTTACATGAACTCAGCTCTGCGCTCTGCGTTAGGAGCATTTTACTCCACTCCAACCCACAACCTCTACCTCGAGGCGAATGTTTGCCCACTGGAAAACAAAATCCTATTTGCAAAAGCCAAACTTTTCAATACAATAGTACTCTCCCATGACACCCCCCCTAATACATTAGCGAAAAAAATTATAAATAAACACAATAAAAAATACAAGAACTCAGTGCTCCAAGACTGCATCAACATTTGCTCTAATCTTAACCTAACAATTACATTAGCTAAAAAACTACCTAAAGCCAATCCACCATGGCACATTAATCCCGACACAATAGACACCCACCTTAATAAAAATGAAAAATCAATTACCCCAAAGGAGGTATTTTTAAAAGAATTTTTTGAAACTAAAAACAAATTAAAAGACTATACCCTTATATACACAGACGGATCTTTATCAAAAGAAATAATCGGCTATGCAATAACAACAGAGAGCTCAATCTTAAAACTAGGAGTACTCCCGGAGTACTCTTCAGTGTATACAGCCGAAGCTACAGCAATCCTTGAAGCGATCAAGATATCCTTAAAAGTGAGAGGGAAAACATGCATTTGCACTGATTCCCTATCGGTAGTTGAAGGCATAAAAAACATAGAAAATTCTACACATATGATCTCCCAAATTCGAAGTCTGCTAATAAACAACTTTCCAAAAATTAAAATACTGTGGATACCAAGTCACGTTGGTATAACAGGAAATGAATTTGCCGATGAAGCTGCTAAAGCAGCCACAATTTCCCCCTTAATAGTATCACCTAACATAAATAAATCAGATATAAACAGATATTTAAAATCAACACTCATAAATTTTTCTTCACACCTGCTTAATCAAACTTCTACCTGGTACCAAACTTATAATGACGGCCAACTCAATATTGCCCACTACACAAAAAACACTTTCTTTGCCAGGCTGACAAGAACTGAACAAATCAAACTTATACGGTTACGACTTGGTCATACTAAGCTGACCCATGCAAATAGATTCCTTCAACCTCCTTCCAACCAATGCCAATTCTGCAACAACCCTGACACATCAATCAAACATATTTTAAACGAATGCCCATCGTTTCAAAACATTAGACCCTCAACACCGAACTCCGATCTCATTCCTCTATGAACTAACCCAAAACCGGAAAACCTACTTATCATTCTTACTTTCCTTAAAAAAGCCAACTTACTTAATCGCCTGTAAGATATACTTCTTATCAACATATACCTATTATACCTATTATTACGTTCTAAAATCAAATGTTAATCTTAAGACTACTATATTACCCATTATATCAATTGTCATTTAATTAAACGTTAAATGCTAAACGTTCTAGATAATAAGATGGAAAATTTATGAAACGTTAATCAGCCGAAAGCCACAGCAGCTATGGCTGTCACTCCCTACGGTAGCTTAATTTTGTAAAATAAGCATACCCTGTACAAATAAATAAATAAATAATCACAAATCATAGTAAAGAATGCTTGGATATCAAATTATTTCAGCAAACAATCAAAGAACAAGTGATCACTCTACTCCAAGAAGCTCAACAAAAACACGTTAATATCAAATTTAATTTTGAACAATTCTGTAATTATGTATTGATTAAAAAAAGAGAAAAGATCAGTGTGAAATAAATCTCAAATCATTTCAAACAAAAATGCAAGCCTTAAATCCAACATCGAGTCAGACTGAAAATCTAAATGAAATAATAAAAAATTTAAATGACTATATAAAAAGTGAA
Source organism: Drosophila prostipennis (assembly GCA_037075205.1). Taxonomy (NCBI): domain Eukaryota; kingdom Metazoa; phylum Arthropoda; class Insecta; order Diptera; family Drosophilidae; genus Drosophila; species Drosophila prostipennis. The sequence goes on from JBAMCJ010007464.1 coordinate 5,880, forward strand.
ATGAGTGAGTTTCAAGAACGAGATAGTGGTTGGTCCCTAATTGAAATAGTTCATTTAGAAGTTAATATAAATAAATATCAGCCCATAAAGGGTTCGAATTCATTGACTTGCCAAGAGAAATACTAAACAGAACAGCCTGCCTCAACTTGAAAAATAGAGACGAATATTGTTTTAAATGGGCATTAATATCAGCTTTCGTGAAACTTCGTAAAAACAACAATCGACCCAATCAGTATAAACTGTTGGCGCCGAAAGCTTGAATGGAAGAAGACTCGCAGTATTTAGTTTAGTTCACTTTTGAAAACATTGAAGAGTAATTGTAATTTTCAGAAGTCATTCCAATTGTAATTATCGCACAAAGAAATATCGATGTATCGAATAGAATCGAGTAGATCGAATAGAATCGAGTAGAATCGAGAGAATAGCAATAAAGAAAGAAGAAGAATAAGGCATTATCAAAAAAACCGACTGAGCTGACTAGCGGCGAACTTGCGCCTTTTTTATAGCCTGAGATTTGGGTCCAGGGCTAGTTCAGGAAATAGCGGAATCATTTGGCGCCCGAACAGGGACCCTTGGAGAAGGTCCTTTCTTGGAGCTCATCGTTGGAGCACCTCATTTGGAACTCACCAGTTGGAGTTCATCGCAGGAGCACCCCATTTGGAATTCACCATTTGGAATTCACAACAGGAGCACCCCATTTGGAATTCACCATTTGGAACTCACCACTCGGAGCTTATCACAGGAGCACCACTACTTGGAGCTCACCACAGGAGCACCTCATTTGGAACTCACCAGTCGGAGTTCATCGCAGGAGCACCACTACTTGGAGCTCACCACAGGAGCACCCCATTTGGAACTCAACACTTGTAGCTCATCACGGGAGCACCCCCATTAAAGCTCATCGTTGGAGCACATAATTCCTCGATCACTCGGCGGCGCGAAGCTGTGCTGAATTGTGTGTGATTTCTGGCTTGGCGCACATGGTGCCTTTTGCATGGTATGTTTATTTGATCGGAGAAAAACTGCAGGTTTAATTTCTACATAAAGCAGCAAATTTGTTGTTCGAAACGTGGTGCACGTGGTCTTGGGGGTATCAGATTGCGAAGTCTGTACTACATACACACATACGTGTACATCATTGCGGTACATAGGCTTGAAGGTGTGCATTGCTGAGCTTTTTGGAGAAGCGTGCGTGTATAAGTGATAGCGCGGCACGCGGCGGAACGGTTTTTTATAAGATTGAGATTTTGTCGAAGTTTAACTAAGTGCGCAACAGACTTGTAGAGTTACGTCGCCCATAACCTCCATTAGCACAGAGAATAAACATGGGCCCTATGAAAAACAAGGAAGATGAGTTCCTTTTATCACGTGACGGCTTAGTAAGTTCTCTCGAACGTAACGGCAATTTTATGGAGAAAAATGGGCAGACCATGACCGCCGCAGAGTTAGAGGCTAGGCTTAGTTTAGTGGAGTCAGTGTTTGTACAGTTATGTGAGGTACAAGGCCAAATAGAAAGGAGTGCGGAAAACGCTCAAGAATATGAATGTAGACAGTGATTTGAGGATAGCTATTGTCGCATCAAGGCCGCGATACTAGGGCACTTTAGGCGGCAAGGGGGAGACAAGCATCGCTGGCGTCTGGGTCCGGAGGAAACGGTGCATCAATCATCGGGACATCTGTGGCAAAGTTGCCATCTGTAAAATTGCCAGAATTTTGTGGCAAACATACGAGCATAACGAAGAAGGCTCTAACTCAGTTACCACTTTAGTTGATTCGGATGCAACTTTGGACGAGCTTACTAAATTTGTTCATCTAAAATCATGTTTAGGGCCCATTCCCTTACGAACAATTGACTGTTTGGAATTGTCTCAGGGTAACTACCGAAAGGCGATTCACTCGCTGAGAGATCGGTTTGAAAACCGAGCTCTGATAGTGAAATCTCATATTGGGGAGATATTCCAAATTCGTCGAGTAAGAGTTACTGATGCCGATTCCTTACGCAGCCTAGTGGACTCCGTGAACTCCCACCTCACCGCGCTGAGGTTTTTAGGAACAGATTCCGAAATTCTCAATGCAGTTGTATTTCATTTAGCGCGCAGTAAGCTAGATGAGGAATCGCTAGATAGATGGGAACAAGAATATGACTGCACAAAGCTACCGTCGTGGCCATTGCTATGTACATTTTTAGATAATCGAGGGGTCAACCTAGCAGGACGAGAAGTGAGGAAGTCAGTTAATAGTAAATTCCAGAGTAAAGGGCGACACCAAGTCAATTAGTTTAGTGGCGTTCGTACCAAACCCTTGCCCGGGACTTTGTCACATCTGTTGCGGGACCTCATCGAGTAAAGGCTTGTCAGGAATTCAGATCCCTAACCCCGGTTCAAAGATATCAAGAGGTCAAAAGGCATGATTTGTGTTTGCTGTGTTTCAGCAAGCGCCATAAGACCAAACAGTGCAACGCAGCGCGATGTGTGGCTTGTCATAAGCCGCATCGTGACCTATTACATAGAGGAGATCCAGAGGTAAGGCAACGCAAGAGCTGATGGGGGAAACGATCTAAGATCCTCCAGTTCGTTGCATAGCGCTCTCTTGGCAAACCGTTCGACAAGCTTTAGCAGCAGCAGTGCTGGTTCGAGACCGAGACGGCAACTACCAGCCATGCAGATGCGGTTGCTCGATTCGGGTAGTCAACTGAATTTTGTGACAGCCTGCTTTATGAACAAGCTAAAGCTAGACATCCAAAAGGTAAATCACTCGTTGACAGGGATAGGTGGTGCAGAAATTAAAACTTCGGGCCAAGTAAGAGCCACATTTAAATCCCGAGTGACCAATTTTGTTGCAACTGATGAGTTTAGCGTATTGTCAAAAATCGCTAAGTATAATCCAGGAACTGCAGCGGGTGGGTTTCAAATTCCAGAAGAAATAAAGCTGGCCGTCCTGTCCTATTACTCAGCAGAGGAAATTCACATGCTAATTGGAGTAAATATATTCTTTAAGCTCATAGTAGCAGGACAAGTTAAAATGGGCACTAACTTACCGGTTCTGCACAAATCCCTATTGGGATGGATAGTTGTGGCGGAATACACACCAACGAACCAATCCTGTCAATCCATGTCAGTTGACCAATCTAATAAGGTAGATGAGTTAACTTTTCTTGTTCAGAAAATTTTTGGAGTGCGAAGGAATCTTTTTTCCTACAAAGCGACTTAGCGCAGACGAGGAGTTCTGTGAGCAACGGTAACAAAGAACCAAGAAAAATTGGAGATTCGTATCAGATAGCTTGTGTTTCCTTAATCTGGAAAAAGCCTTAATCGCTCCCCAGAGCTAAAGGCTAGCTAGTTTTAGAAGAATATACCAGGGTTGATCATCTTGAAGAGGTTCCTCCGGAGACAGTGCGTGACGTAAAGTACATTTGCCCGCATCACCCAGTCATTCGACCTGACAGCTTAACCACCAAGCTGCGAGTCGTAGTATGGCGTCTCTTAGCAAAGACGAGTAACGGGAAGTCTCTAAATGACATAACCGATTTTATAGGTGCGCCCCTAAACGCCGACATCTCTCTAAGATGCTTGCAGACAGATTCTAGTTCAACCAGAAAGACCAGCTTTATCAATGCATTTTTTGGCTGGCCACAACCCAAGAGCCTATAAAGGTATTGCGCCTAAGGAACTGTTACTTATGGCACTAACTCGACACCTTACCTTGCAGTGCGCTGCCTACGCTACTTAGCGGAGCTTCACGGTGAGCAATACCCCATGGCTAGGGATGCAATAGAGCGAAACTGTTATATGGATGACATGCTGTGCGGAGCCGAATATATAGCTGAATTAGTTAACCTAAAAGGGAAGTAATCCGAATTACTGAATTTGGGCCGGTTCGAACTGCACAAGTGGCGCTCTAACTGCGACACTTACCGAGACAAGACGTTAGATTCTGAGTTTCTTGCCCTAAAAACGGCCGACACCAAGGCTCTCGGCATTTTTGTGGCAGCAGCTGAGGACTCGTTTCGGTTTTCATACTCAGCAGACGGATCGACAATAATTACGAAGCGTAGGGTGCTGTCTGAGTTAGCTCAACTATTTGACCCGCTAGGATTCCTAAGTCCAGTCATAATTATAGGAAAATCTTTGTGCAGGAGTTGTGGTGCGTTTAAATATCGATTGGGATCAGGAGCTACCACCAAACTTAGCTCCACGCAAGTGGGAGAAATATGAGAAGAGAATTAAGTCAGCGGAGATTGTTGCCAACTTCCTAGAGCCGCAATCCCAACCACAATCGATACAGTGTCCCTGGAACTTTGCGGGTTCCTCCGACGCTTCCTCGTTGGCCAAATACGGAGCGGCGATCTACGCTCGAACGAGACCGATCCGCTGGGAGTAGTTCAGGTCAGGTTAATAG
>JBAMCJ010007465.1:0-23865 GCA_037075205.1 Drosophila prostipennis
GTTAAGTACAAGTCATCCTTAAAATTAATAAATATTAATGCTGGTAAATCAAAAGACTCTCCCCTTTTCACCGCGAAGATAAAACCAGCGCATAACTTAAACAAAAATACTAAAGTACCTTCTAATTTAAGCCATAATCGTAAGTTAGGTTTAGATAATGAAAGTTTTGGAAAAATTATGAGTGCTGACAAGGATGCGCAAGGATTCTTGAACGCTATAGAACCATTTTTAGACTATTCTTTTGAGATAGGAACTGAGTTTGGGTTAGATTCGGCAAAGATGTGTGAACAAGTTGTTCAATCGCATTATGTTAGGAACCAATAAGACTATAACACAGCACCTAGATATCGGATGTCCATTAGATTAACCGATACCACTCCGTTTTACTGTTTTCCGAGACGTCTGTCTTACTTTGAGAGAGAGAAAGTTGCGGAGATCATTGATGATTTGCTTAAGAAAAACGTAATACGTCCGAGCGCTTCACCTTATGCGTCACCTTTGGTCCTTGTGAAGAAAAAGTCTGGTGAAATTCGAATGTGCGTTGACTACCAAGGTTTAAACATGCGTATCGTTAAAGATAATTTTCCTTTGCCTCTTATTGAAGATTGCTTGGAGTATTTGGAAGGAAAATGTTGTTTCTCTGTGATTGATTTTAAAAGCGGATTTCATCAATAGAGGTCTGTGCCGTATACGGCGTTTGTTACCCCTCAAGGACAGTATGAGTATCTGAGGATGCCTTTTGGATTAAAGAATGGTCCTCAAGTGTTCCAACGATTTATTACGGAAACGTTTTCAGACTTTATAAGAAAGAAGAGCCTAGTAATTTATATGGACGATATGGTAGTTTTGAGTTGGAAACACTTGCAATATTAAATGCATTGCGCCGTCTTAGAGTATACCTTGAGCACAGGCCGTTTGTGCAGACACTTAGTAGAAAATCTATTAATGCTAGGATTGCCAGATGGTCCCTTGAGTTAGAGAATTACGAATACTCAATTATGCATAGACCCGGTGTGAATATGGCCCATGTTGATGCCTTGAGCACACAAATAGAAGTTGTGAAGCTGTTAAAGAGTAGCTAGTTCGACAATGATGAAGACTTGTTAGAAAATCTCGTAGAGAACCGTAGAGACCACTGTGTAGAGAACCCTAGAGACAAACATTTAGAGAACTATAGAGACTGTAGAACCGTAGAGAACCGTAGAGACGAACCTTTAGAAACCCGTAGAGACAACCTTAATGGGAGCAGTGGAGATAGCATTATTGAAAGTCTTTTAGTGATGCGTAGAGACAGTCCTGTAGATACTATGTTAGTGGATAGCTTTAGTAAAGACCCCTTGGAGAGAATACGTGCCTTGTTAGAGAATCTTCGTGAGGAAGAAGTGGAGGATAAAGCTAATGGGAATTACATGGACGGTAGTAAAATGGCCTGGGGAAATGATAAATTGGAGTTTCGTGAGGACACTTTTCTAAAATCAATACCTATAGTAGGAGTCGTTGGAGCAACACCTGACGACGTAGACCTAGAATCAAACTGAGCAAATGAGAGATCAAAATATTGTTCGATAGAGAGAGAAACTAGAGAGGGGACACTTGCGTTCCTTTGAGTCGAGGGATGGACTAGTATGTAGAAAGAATGACGACGAGGATTATTGTTTCTATGTGCCTGTCTGTATGGAAGAACAGCTTATTAGGGAATCTCATGAAAAACTAAGATACTTGGCAGCAGATAAGAGCGTTAAGGATTTAAGAAGAACCTATTGGTTTCCATAAATGAGAACTAAAGTTATGCATTTTATTAGAAATTGCCTGTCGTGCATTTTGCATTCAGTGCCGAGATCCATTCATGATAGAACCTTGCATTTCATCATTTGTGATCATCATTTATTGATGCTTTTACCAAGTTTATCAAACTCTTTCCTGTAAATACAACTAGTACAAGAGAAGCGAGAGATCCGTTGAGTAAATACTTTAATTTTTATAGTCGACCCCAAAGAATCATATCGGATCGCGGTACTTGTTTTACGTCACTCGAGCTCACCACTTTTTCTCAAGAATGGGACATTGAGCACATAAAAGTAGCTACGGGAGCACCTCAAGCTAATAGCCAGGTAGAGCGTGTGAACCACGTGTTAACACCCATGATAGGGAAATTAGCAGAACTTCTTAGTCAGTCCGATTAGTATAAGCTACTTAATAAAGTCGAATATGCAATTAATAACGCAGTGCATAGTAGCACCCAGGTACCGCCAAGTGTTTTATTGTTTGGAGTAATACAAAAGGGACCTATAGTGGATGAGCTTTCTGAATACTTGGAGTGTAAATTCAATAATGAACCTAGAGATCTGGTCAGCATCCGTGAGCACGCAGCTGTCAATATTCAGAATTCGCAAAAGAGAATCGAAGAGTTATATAGTAGAAAGCATACAGCTCCTCGAGAATATTAAATAGGGCATTATGTGGCTATAAAAAATGTCGATACCACTGCAGGAATAAATAAGAAGTTTGCTCCAAAGTACCGTGGACCTTATAAGATAAGTTGGGTGTTTGATAAGGATTGATACGAGGTCGTTGATATTGATGATTGCCAGTTAACACAAATGCCATATAGAGGTGTTTTAGAACCAGCTAGAATTAAACCTTGGATAAGTATTGTTAATGTTAATGTGCATTGTCTCGCACATGCGCTCAAACCACTAGCATCTGGTCATTGCGGCAGTGTTGTTGCGACCAACAAGCTTTTCATCCACGCGATAAATTAATACAAAAAAAAAAAATAATAATAAAATACGGAAAATAAAGATTTTATATACCAGGTGTGGGGTAAAAGGCCCGTAAAAAATATAACTTCTTGGTTATGAGATATAGTGACATAATAAGTGTAACGAACTGATTTTGTATGTCTGCTCGCTACGAAATTCGTGCGGCTAGCTCAGAGAAGTTATGTGTTCGTCCCACCAAATTTATATAAACGTGACCGCCCAGTAGATCAGTGAGAAAGCACAGAATTCACGGGTTCGAATTGGGTTTATTGCGGGTTTGATTACAGCGGGCTTGATGGCTCGGGTGGCCTTGGTATCGCCACTTGTGGTCCTCGGTGTCTCCTGGTGCTGTGCGTCTCCACACGTCGGTGCGTCGCCTCGGTGATCGCCTTCCTCGTTGATTCCGTGCTCCGGTCCCGTAGCTCCCTGTAGCTCCTTGTAGATGCTCGGCGATGCTCGTCTCGGGTACGTCGACTCGACGACTACTCGTAGCGCCTCGGACTTGCAAGGAGATCAGCCGTGCGGGCTTAGGGAAGCGTCACCGTTCTCAGACTAGGGTGAACAGGAGCTGAGTCCTACAGGACACCGCCTATAGACACACAACCGCCTGTCCCTGGCTCTGTCCCGGATGGTCTACGCCAGTCCCGGGCTCGTAAAACCGTAGGTCTCTGTAGGTCAGCGCCTTGAAATGACAGCCGGCCTTCTGCTCGCCCTTTCTGGCTCGTAACACTCGGGGTTTGGGACACACGCCGGTCCCGGGCCCGTAGAACCGTTGGGTCTCTCCAGGACAGCGCCTTTAAATGACAAACGGCCTGTTCTCTCTAGGACAGCGCCTTGAGCTGACAACTGGCCTGCTCTCTCTAGGACAGCGCCTTGAAATGATGACCGGCCTACGGCTCGCCCTTTCTGGCTGGTTCGATTTCCACTTGACGGACTGGGCTGACGCCGGGACCCGCCAGAGTAGTGTTTGAAACAAGGCCCCTGGGTTTGGGACGACTCTCGCCCCGAGTTTACGATCTCTTGTCGCAGGACGTCACTGCTCGACTCTGAGGGACACGCCAGGCGCAATGGGAGGCTTTAGTCGTACAGGAGTATGAACAGTTCGCCTTGACTTAGCCGTGTGATGCCCACTGGACCTCAGCTACCTGTGTCTCAATTCGGAGATTCCTGATGATCCAATCCCGAACGTCTCGACGTAGCGATCTTGCTCCTTGTAGGCTCCCACGGCGCTGCTTCCGACGACTTTGTGTGTGTTCTCACTTGTAGATTACTTGGCTCTGGTTGACTGACTTATTCACTTTGATATCTTGACTGATCTTGACGGCTTGATTCCTCGTGATCGACTGATCCAGTTGCCAGCACCCGGTGGCTTTATATAGGGCCTCCGGGAACCGTTTTTTCCCTTTTGCGCTCTGCCCGCTGAATCTCTCCACTCCGGGTCCAAAGTTCGTAGCTCCTGCTTGACCCACTTGTCCTTCACGCACGGCCTTAAATTGTATTTCTGCGTGTTGCTGCCGTCCCGCTGATTCCTCTGGTGCAGGTGGCACGCCTGTGTGCCGCTCCGTTTCTGAGATGTGGCACTTGTCCTCCTGGTCCAAAGTCCACGACAGAGTCCAAAGTCCGGTGCAGTTCCGTTATTTCCTTTTGCACACACGGCACTTTGGCTCTGCCTGCGAAGTCTCCACTCTCTCACTCTCCGCTCCTTACTCTCCAAACTCTCTTTGGCAGAGTTCTCTCTCCTAACCTCGAAGTCTCCAAACTCCCGGTGTGAATATGGCCCATGTTGATGCCTTGAGCACACAAATAGAAGTTGTGAAGCTGTTAAAGAGTAGCTAGTTCGACAATGATGAAGACTTGTTAGAAAATCTCGTAGAGAACCGTAGAGACCACTGTGTAGAGAACCCTAGAGACAAACATTTAGAGAACTATAGAGACTGTAGAACCGTAGAGAACCGTAGAGACGAACCTTTAGAAACCCGTAGAGACAACCTTAATGGGAGCAGTGGAGATAGCATTATTGAAAGTCTTTTAGTGATGCGTAGAGACAGTCCTGTAGATACTATGTTAGTGGATAGCTTTAGTAAAGACCCCTTGGAGAGAATACGTGCCTGTTAGAGAATCTTCGTGAGGAAGAAGAGGAGGATAAAGCTAATGGGAATTACATGGACGGTAGTAAAATGGCCTGGGGAAATGATAAATTGGAGTTTCGTGAGGACACTTTTCTAAAATCAATACCTATAGTAGGAGTCGTTGGAGCAACACCTGACGACGTAGACCTAGAATCAAACTGAGCAAATGAGAGATCAAAATATTGTTCGATAGAGAGAGAAACTAGAGAGGGGACACTTGCGTTCCTTTGAGTCGAGGGATGGACTAGTATGTAGAAAGAATGACGACGAGGATTATTGTTTCTATGTGCCTGTCTGTATGGAAGAACAGCTTATTAGGGAATCTCATGAAAAACTAAGATACTTGGCAGCAGATAAGAGCGTTAAGGATTTAAGAAGAACCTATTGGTTTCCATAAATGAGAACTAAAGTTATGCATTTTATTAGAAATTGCCTGTCGTGCATTTTGCATTCAGTGCCGAGATCCATTCATGATAGAACCTTGCATTTCATCATTTGTGATCATCATTTATTGATGCTTTTACCAAGTTTATCAAACTCTTTCCTGTAAATACAACTAGTACAAGAGAAGCGAGAGATCCGTTGAGTAAATACTTTAATTTTTATAGTCGACCCCAAAGAATCATATCGGATCGCGGTACTTGTTTTACGTCACTCGAGCTCACCACTTTTTCTCAAGAACGGGACATTGAGCACATAAAAGTAGCTACGGGAGCACCTCAAGCTAATGGCCAGGTAGAGCGTGTGAACCGCGTGTTATCGCCCATGTTAGTGAAATTAGCAGAACCTCTTAGTCAGTCCGATTGGTATAAGCTACTTAATAAAGTCGAATATGCAATTAATAACGCAGTGCATAGTAGCACCCAGGTACCGCCAAGTGTTTTATTGTTTGGAGTAATACAAAAGGGACCTAAAGTGGATGAGCTTTCTGAATACTTGGAGAGTAAATTCCCAAAAGAGAAACGAATAGTTATATAGTAGAAAGCATACAGCTCCTCGAGAATATCAAATAGGTGATTATGTGGCTATATCGCTGTCGATATCACTGCAGGAATAAATAAGAAGTTTGCTCCAAAGTACCGTGGACCTTATAAGATAAGTCGTGTGTTTGATAATGATAGATACGAGGTCGTTGATATTGATGATTGCCAGTTAACACAAATGCCATTTAGAGCCAGCTAGACTTAAACCTTGGATAAGTAATGTTAATGAAACTGTTGCCCTTTGTTTGTAAAGATCGTGGTCGATCTGTAGTCAGGTCGGCCGAATGTGAATCGTGTAAACATTGTATTGTAATAATCGATAAGAAGGTGAATCGATTGATCGATTGTGTACGAGGGATGTGAGTGCGAGCACTAACGACAGAGCACCGACCCGAGTGGACGTTAATAATAATAAAATACGGCAAAATAAAGATTTTACAATCAACTTAACGGTTTTTTATATAAGCAAGAACAGAACGATGCGTTCAACTGTTAACTGGTGTTTCTAGACGGCACATTGAAAAAAATGAGGAGAGTGTCATGGCAGTTATTGAGAAGATCAGAAGAAAATTCCTTGTATGGAAAGTAAACAAGATTTGAAAATGGAACACTAATTATTAATCATAAACGAATTTTTAAAAGTAACCTTTTAAGAAAAAATTAGTGGTTTCAAATCACTAATATATCTGTGCTGGCTACTATGATATTTTTAACGAAAAAAACAGTATTTTTCATCCGCGTTTGGGGGGGGGTTAAACGTCATTTTAGACCACAAGTTTGTTCGCCAATATTGCTTAGAATCCTTTAAAGATTACGTTTCCCCTATACGATTGATGACTTTTTTCGGCCACATACAAATCGACCCGCCCTAATATGTATATGTATGTGTGTATGTTTCTGTCCAGCGACGGAAGGTTTCTTTTGCAGATACACTCACACAATTTTACCATATTAATACCAAAAATAATAGAATGATAATAGCCCGGCTAGTGAAGTCAATAGCACATTAGACTCTTGCTCACAGGCGTGGTTCGAAGCCACACGTTTAAGGGCGCCTAAATAATAGAAAAAAAGGGGAAACAAGCACTTATTCGATGGTCGTACGAAGATTCCTTTTGCGAAGTCATTCCATGCGTATAAGCATCGATCACTTCGAGCCTGTTACAAAGGGGCGGGAAGCAATAGAACCGTTGACTCACCAAAACAAGCAAAGGAATGTGCAATTTGACGATCTTTTGGGAGGCATACGGTCAGAACAACTATCGCGATCGACCTACTGGTAACCATACACCGGCAGCTGGCAAAGTGCATCAGTCGGGCGTTGACGCTACAGATAGGGGAAATCATAATGGTGGAAACACCTAAATAATCCAAATATCAAGGGAGCCGAGAAAAAGCTTTACATTGGTATAAACGACCGTAGCCAGATAGAAAAGGCAGACAGAATTTATTCTGATCTCAGGGCACTATATTCCCCAAAGCCATCGAAGACCGGAGCCAAGACCGAAGTGCTAGAAGGAATTTCGTGAGCATTCCATAGGACTGCTAATATTATTTATTTAATTTATTTATTTATTTATTTAGTTGGTTAACAATTATCTGCTAACATATGCTTAACTAAGGATACACTAACTTATTACAATTCAATCGATTCGAGGTGACTTAAAATATTTGACGGTTGACCTACACAAAGGCAAGCGCAAAGGACGGAAGGAACGAGTAAATCTGGATGGGACGTTTAATTGTATATTGGAATGGAGTGATTCAGAGTCAACGCGACCCAAAAGAAGCTTATGGACAAACATTATGGCATTGCAAATTCTACGGTGTTGTAAAGACGGCAAGTCGATTAATTTAAGTCTGCCTCGATAAGATGGAAGTAGTGTGCCGGAATCCCATCCAAGATTACGTAGTGCAAAGATCAGGAACTGCTTTTGTACCGATTCGATAATGGTCTGAGTCTCCTTATATTGCGGGCTCCACACACAGGAGCAGTATTCCAGAATCGGACGTACTAAAGCTACATACAGCGTTTTGGTAGTGTACGGGTCGTCGAATTCTTTGGACCATCGCTTTATAAAAGCTAACACACCCTTGGCTTTGTTTACCATTGCAGTAATATTGCTATTGAAGCATAGTTTATGGTCGAAAAGGACTCCAAGGTCATTTGAGGTGGTAATGCGGTCTAGGTTGTGATTGCCAGGGCTGTAGGAGACAAGATGCGGGGACGAACGGTAGGAAGTCATAAGTTTGCATTTTGCATGGTTTAGGAAAAGGAGATTACCGACGCACCACTTATGAAATTCATCGAGGTCAAATTGAAGGTGAGAATGAAGGTACCAATCGGAATATGAGAAGCAAATTTTGACGTCATCGGCGTACATAAAAACAGACGAGTATGATATGACTTGAGGTAGGTCGTTTATAAAAACGACGAAAAGTAACGGTCCAAGGTTACTGCCTTGAGGAACACCAGAAGTTACATCCACAGTGTGAGATAGCTCATTCATAAAGAGAACTCGTTGGGTGCGATTTGTTAAATACGACTCTATCCATTTTAGAAGGTTATTAGGGAATCCCAAATGAGAAAGTTTTAACAGAAGCAGTGAATGGTTTACTGAGTCGAAAGCCTTACTAAAATCTGTGAATATAACGTCGGTTTGTAAACGGTGCTGAAAACCTTGATTAATCAAGTGAGAAAACTCAAGAAGGTTAGTCGTCGTTGATCGATGACTAATAAACCCATGCCGAGAAGGAGATATTAAAGAGCTACAGAGATGTTGTAGTTGAAGAATGATAAGATGTTCCAGAAGTTTAGGAATAGCTGATAGTTTGGCAATGCCACGGTAATTTTCAATGTCCACTCGGAACCTTTTTTATGAAGAGGAATTATGTAAGACTCATTTCAGATCCTAGGTAGGCAGGACAAAGAAACTGATAAGTTAAAAAGAAGTGTAATTGGATATAACAGATTTTGGGCACAGTGTTTTAAAATGCAGCTTGGCACCTTATCAGGGCCAGCTGACGCTCTCAGGGGGTAAAAATATGTTATTAGCATGAGGTATGTAATAGGGATATGGTGTTGAGGTGTTGTAGGGTTTAGAATTGGAATTAACAAAGGAGAAAAATTGTTTTGGATTAGTGCGAAAGCTGTCTTTACACTGTGATAGGTATAGATTATAGGATTGACTGTTTTCAGTAAGGAATTGGGAGCGGATGGTGGAGTAACGGGCAAAATCAAGTAGAGAGCCGGATTTTTGATATTTTTTATAAAGCCTGGATTTTTTGTTTTTTAGGTACGAGAGATGTTTGGAAAACCACGGTGGCTTGGAAGAAAGGGATATATCCTGTGTAGGGACAAAAGCTTCAAATGCCGGATAAATGGAGTTGTAAAATTGTAGAACGGCGGAGTCCATATCTTGGATTTCTAATAGAAATGACCAGTCAATCCTCGAAAGGTACATATCCTGAAGGAAGTCCTGTTCGCCGTCGATGAACCACAACTATCATTGAAGGAAGTTTTGTTTTGATGTCAGCGAACATATCCTGGGAGAAATCTTTCCGTGCTGCCCACGATTTCACTGAGTGAAGTCTTGCTGCATCCTAGCTCCGAAGGAAGAGCATTTATTTTCGAATTTATTGACCAGCAAAGACTACACCATGGGTGGAACCCATTCCAAAGTGGACCTCAGCACGGCCAATGTGATCAACACCGTGAAAATTATAGATCACAAGGACGACATACAGGACGTGAACCAGAACCTTAAGATCGTTATCGGTATATTTGTGTTCGTGGCCATCCTGAAAGTGGTCAAGATGTACAAGCGATCTGAACAAGAACGCCGGGACCAGAAGCACGCCCTCGAGCAGGCGATATGCCGCCAAGCCTAATCAAAGTGAATTTGCAAAAGAAGCCCAAACCCAAAACAATAAACAGTCAAAAGCAACATCAATTAATGCATTAGTTGCAAGCAAAAGGGAACATAAACAACAAAAACAAATCGTAACCTCATGCATTTATGAATGCAAGTGCATGAGACCCTACCGTAGGAACCGACGTGTGACGCCGTGGGATCTACATACATACATGCTTAGACATATATACCTACATATATATATATAAATACAATAAGTGATTGTGTTTAAGATCGAAGTTTTTTTTATTGTGTCTTTCAACGATAGTGTTTGCACGTATATATAAATATGTTTCTAATGTCTTCAAAAACCCAGGATCCGGAGCGTCGAGATCTCATCGCCCAGGACTTAAAGGGGTAAGTTTGTCGGAACACGGTTCCTTTTATTATCCATGTATATATACAATAGATGTAAGCAACTTTCTGTTAATAAATAACAAATAACATCAAATCCCATTAAATAACAAATCGATCGTTACATTACCGAACGCTGTGGGATTTGGCTGCGTTGGAATTTCGAATCCAAATTTTACAAAAATATGCTCAGTAGATGTAAGCAACTTTCTGCGTTTACATTTTTTTTATATTGATTTTTAGAAAAGTTACATTCAAAAAACGAATCGTTCGTCACATTACCCTACACTCCCCTAATATTAAAAGAACATTAAATATTCAAACCAATTAATTCTCTTGCTCTTTATTACAAGTGCCTCATATTGTTTAAACAAATGCAAATGTTTAAAAAATTTGATTCACGGCGTCCCCCTCCATTTGTCTTCCTGCTATTAATAATATAATTCTATTCGGGGTGAAAAATGAATGAAAACTAAAATTCTGAAAACAAAATAACAATTTTAAAACTTAACTTTTAAATTTAACTTATGCAAACAATCCAAAGGAACGCGATGGAATTGATTGGAAGGAAGGACAATGGTTGTTTTTGCAAGTTTTTGTTTTTTTAACTTATGCAAACAATCCAAACGAATGCGATGGAATGGATTGGAAGGAAGGACAATGGTTGTTTTTGCAAGTTTTTGTTTTTTTTTTAAATAGTTTGCATACAGTTACGTATAGTTACGTAACTATACAAAAAAATTTACGTTTTTTTTGTTTTTGCTTTGGGTGTGTGTATATGCGAATTGTGTGTATTTGTTGATGTGAAAGTAATTATTTAATTGGTAGAATTGAACATTTTTGTGGTTGAGAACGGTTTAACAATTATATTAGTTAATTTTACAACGTTTTTTTTTGAGTGTTGGACATAATACTGTTGTTTTTGTGGAAACTAAGAAACAAAGTTCTATAAAATGATTTCTCGGCTTTTAGGCTAATCTTGGGAATTTTTAAAATTTTAAATAAGTAGTAAAGGTAAAGGTATGTCAATATATGTAGCTATTCTACATACATACGTACATACATCTATTCAATCTTAATTTCCGCGGGCGAAGCTGCGGCCCACCTTGCTAGTATATAATAAACATGACTTTTCAGCGGCGAGTATCAGCCTTGTCTTTATTAGAACAATCACAAGAGCCCTCAGAGCGGCGTTTGTAGTCGTGAATAGTCAGCAATTTGCTGACGTGCTCACCTTGTACGGGATAACTTCGATACTCTCCGCTAACAAACTTTGTTAGTCAATTACAGTTAATTTCATATGTATCCCCAATAATAATATTAATCATAAATGGCACCAGCCAAAATTTTATTCAATAAATTTATAATGTGAAAACGAATTTAAAATCATGAAGTGCTAAGTTGCTAAGTGCTAAGGTGAAGAAAAATGACATAACTTTTGACGGACAATCTTGACAATAGGGGATCGTATTGCGCGGCCCGCGACGATCAATTTGGCACACGAATGTGTGAAGGGGAGGAAATGTGGCCGAAACATTGCCCTTTAATATCTTTAATATTATTCTCGCTACGTTGGATAGGAGAAAGACTTACCAAGAACCCACCCCATCCGGCGAGCTTATGCCGGCAAAATTGGTGCCTGAACATCGGATGTCTTTCCCTCGGCCCAAGTCCTTTTCTAGACTAGGCCACTTATATGCCCACGTTACACACCTCTTAAAGCGACCATCCATAACTTTTTTGTGCTTCAGATGATTCTTAACGGTGCTAGGTGTTTACCAAAAACCATATTTTTGTCAAAAAAATTGAAAGATTTTCTTTCTCGATTTTTTTTTTAATAAATTAAATGTTTTTGAATCAAGTGTACATACATTCATGACACTATTTTGATCGTTTCTCGAAATTGGAAATCGCGAAACAGGCGACTTCCCCTGAAAAACATTTTTGGTACCACTGCTGACTTGTGATGACTTTGAGGCATTTTACTAAACTCTGCATATCTCCTAGAATGTAAACCCGATTTGCCAATATTCGGCCTCAACTTTTTGGGACTAACGGCCCTTTAGATCTGCATACTCAAAATAAAATAATTAATTAATAACACTGTGCAGCATTTTTAATGATTTTTAAATTTACCTCGATGGATGATATATTTTTGGATTCGTTACGAATTCCCAAGTTAAACTGCGTTTTCCAAAAAGTTCCCCGACGCAAGGATTCTTAGCAAAAGGACCTCAAAGTTCGAAAAATGCTGAAATTGGCCAACTTTCCGGAGCTCTCAGAGGCAAACGGATTCATGGTTTGATTCGATGTTAAAGTTTTTTAAAAGATACACTCTTTGTCTTTCAAACCCCATACTTAGAATAATTTTAAGATTTTTATTAAGGGAGAAACAAATTTTAGAAAATATAGTCAAAAAACACAAAAGCATACAGCTGCGGTCAAAATAGTAGTAGTGTTGCCGCCCTGTGCTTTTAAAAGTTTGTTGCTGTCACTTTTCTTATCCCATTAGTCTAATAGTACAATTATAATCAATACAATATTACCAGGAGAAGATAAATTACAACAAGAAACCTTTAAAAACACAGGGCGGCAACACTACTATTATTTTGACCGCAGCTGTATGCATTTATGTTTTTTGACTATGTTTTCTAAAATTTGTTTCTCCCTTAATAAAAATCTTAAAATTATTCTAAGTATGGGGTTTGAAAGACAAAGAGTGTATCTTTTAAAAAACTTTAACATCGAATCAAACCATGAATCCGTTTGCCTCTGAGAGCTCCGGAAAGTTGGCCAATTTCAGCATTTTTCGAACTTTGAGGTCCTTTTGCTAAGAATCCTTGCGTCGGGGAACTTTTTGGAAAACGCAGTTTAACTTGGGAATTCGTAACGAATCCAAAAATATAGCATCCATCGAGGTAAATTTTTGATGCTGCATAGTGTAATCAATTAAAAATAATTATTAATATTATTAAAAATTTATTAAAAACTAGCTATGAAAAAAAAGCCAAAAATGAAACTTTTTTGAAACTTTCAGACTAGGTGTCCATCAATTTCGGTCTGATCACAAAGCGCCATACCTTTTCGGAAAGGGGCATATATTTTCTTTCGAAAGGTGCCAGTTAAAAATTTTTTGGACCATCGGTTTTTGAGAACTGTTACATTTAATAAAACAGTGGTCAAAAATCTAGCTTTTTCAAATATCTCCAAAACGATTCTTTGGAAAATTTTCTTTTATTTTCATCGTGATCAGTGACCCAATAGTAAACGAAAAAAATGGGTCGCAGCGTTTATATAGAAAACAAGAGAGAACGCTATAGTCGGGTTGGTGTCCCGACTATCTAATACCCGTCACTCGGCTAAAGGCAGTGCGAGGGAGATGGAGATATAAACTTTGATCAGCAATAACTTTTTAACGAATGGTCCGATTAAAAAAATTTCTTCTACATTTTGATAGGTATTGATAAACACAACAAAACTACATTTTTACATTTCCGAAATATTTAAATTTTTAAAATCGTATATTAGCTATTGTGGGCGTTAGAGGGGGCGTGGCACCTTCTTGAAATAAACTTGCGCTGCGTAGGAACTCCAAGAATCTTCATGCCAAATGCCAATCCTCTAGCTTTTATAGTTTCCGAGATCTCAGCGTTCATACGGACAGACAGACGGACAGACGGACAGACGGACATGGCTATATCGACTCGGCTAGTGACCCTGACCAAGAATATATATATACTTTATAGGGTCGGAAACGCTTCCTTCTCCCTGTTACATACTTTTGCACGAATACAATATACCCTTTTACTCTACGAGTAACGGGTACAAAAATCAAAAATTGTAAATTATTGTAGTGTAGTCAGTTCTGTGGATCAAATGCTTAGGTTTTATTTTTCAAAAAGTATTTTTCAATTTGTAGCAGAAGTAAGAGCCCTAATTAATTTCCGCCATGGAAGAAAATAGAAAATCACTGCAAAATCTGTAAAAAAGCCAAAATGTTGCCAAGTTAATTATTAATCTTAAGATTTGAACATTTGACCAAATACATATACCTATATTTACATATAAATGTTAAAAATTAAAAAAAAAATTAAAAAAGTTGCAATAATTACATAATACAAAAAAATAAAAAAATAAAAATATTATTATTTATGAAATGGAGGGTTAAATAAATAAAAGTTTTTTAATAACTAGATTAAAAAAGACGTTTTACTTTTTGTCATTTAGAAATTGTCAAAACACTTAAAACTTAACTTTTAATCATAAAAAATTGTTAAAGGACTAGTAAACGATGAGAAAACATGAATTCCATAAGGATCCGACAAGAATAAAAGAGTGCGACGTTTTTATATAGAAAAAAACCAAAGCCTTGTTAAAAAAATTCGATATTTTAAAAACTAAACATGGCTCCACCTTTTTGACAAAAACCGATTGAAACTAACAATATGGCGCATATGTTAAATAAAAAAAATTTCTTTTTGTGGGGAACCCGTTAAAAAAAATTTTTAATTTGTTTTTATTTTTAAGAAATAAAAAGTATTTTTTTTTTAAATTTTTTTGTTTAAAAGAAGAGGTTTTAGAGGAATTAATGCAAAGGACACGAAGTTAATCGGATTACTACAACCGGAGATTCAGATTTTCAATGAGAGGGTACTTTTTTAAAATTCACGTTTTTTGACAAACTAAAAAAAATTCTGAATAGTACACGTAAAAAAAGTTTCAGGCAAATCAAAAATGTGACCCAAGAAAAGGTGTTCGGTTTGTAAAAGAACCGCCCATATATATACATACACAGAGAAAAAAAGATTTTTTAAAATGTCGTTTTAAAATGTCATTCTAATGCCCTTTGCTCATTATGAACGCGTCGCGTTTGCATCCATTTACCGTTGAACGCGACCAAATCCCATACAAAACTTGTTGGCGAGGGGTGGGGAGGGGAGGGTGGCAAATTGTCGCGTTACAGGGCTGGAAAGTGAAATTTATGGTATTTTCCACCACCATTTACCAGCACTATTGACCAGGGATGGCCCAAAACAGATGATTGTCAACATAAAAGCCGGCAAAAGGGAAAACGGAACAGTTAATTTGTTTGTTTTTAATTATTTAAGAGTTTATATTAAAGAATTCTCTTCACAGAAAAAAGAAAAATGCTGTGGACAGCAGATGCCACCGAGTTCCTCCTGTGTTTGTGGGAGGAGTACTTGGACAGACTTCGAGGTGTTCGGAAGAACACCCACATATACCAGGAGATGGCGGATGAGATGGCGAGCTATGGCCCCAATGCTGTGGAGGTCAAGAACAAAATTTGTAAATTTGAGAGTCGTGACATCGTCCTGGGCATCCAACATTGACGTAAAGAAACCGATACCTGTAATAGCATACAAATTTGTACTTAAAATAAAATACACAGTAATTGAACTACCTATAATCAACAAGAGCAAATAAAACAGTGGAATGCCATCCTTTGTAATTGCATCCTTGCCTCTCGGCCGTATTTCGATATGACAACCATCTGAAAAGAAATAAACAATCATTAAATTGCATGAAATAATTATATAGACCTTACCCATAGCTCCAAAACATTGTGGGAATCCTATTTTCTTAAATCCTTCCACACATTCTTGAACCTTCTCTTCGGTCAAAAAGTTTGGGGACAAGTATTCGGGAGCCATTACTGATATGACTTCGACACAGAATTCGTTGACTATTTTGCATACCATGGTGGTTGATATGCCGAATAATCTGCCAATAGTTCTGTATTCTGCGGATGACCCAAGCGTATAGAGAGCAACAGCAATCCGTTTATCCAATGGAATGGCTCGTCGAAAGACTGTGTCTTTTTTTGCCAGGCCTGGCAGCAGCTCCACCAACTTCTGAAATGAGTTCCTGTCTACGCGAAAGGATTCCTTAAAGAACTCGTCTGAATTTTGCTGCACGTCAGTCTCCCAAAAGGTCCCATTTCGATTCTAGGCATACATATGCATATAAATGGTAATTTAACAATAATAATACTTGTTTGTTTTCCAGCTTACGTATGTCCAAACTCTCCTTGACGATATTGCCTTTAGCAGCAGAGCGTGGGATGTGGTGCTTGCTTCCAGCATTTGGGCAATTTGTCCACACATATTTATTGTGTTCAAATGCTGTTCTGAGATTGTATTTATTAGTAATAAATTATTTAAATCCATTGTTTACTTTAGCTCGCAAATGACAATAGCAGAACAGCTGTTTCAGACGCGTTTGCCAATGGAAACACCTCCCGTCCGCCTATCGCGTTGCCCCGGACCCCGGTTCAAAAACCGGCTGACGCAAAGTAAGTAACAAGTTTTTAAGACGCATAATTAATTAATTCCCTAACAATTTTAAGAACAATATTGTATTAGAAAGAATGCTAGATTACTAATTACATGAAAAAAAAGTTGTGTGGTGAAGCGGTATTTGAACTTGGAACTCCCGAGTACCAGAACTTAGCACTTTGGCCTCTGAGCCATGCCCACATTAATTTTTTCCGTGGCAGAATGATTTTCTAAGTTCAAAAAAAATACAAGACAAAAAAAAAATATTTACATTTAAAAAATGAAAATAAACATTTTAAGCGCCCAATTTAAAGCAAAACATTTTAAAACTAAAAACAAAAAATTTTGGGTGCAAAAAAGAGTCGACAAATTTTAAGAAGTAAAACGCAAATTTAAAATGCGAATTCTCTCTGTGTACTATGTGTATTTGGATATGTTTTGATTGGCAAGCGCACATTTAAATATTTGTAAAATTCAAAAATACAAATAAAACAAGAGAGAACGCTATAGTCGGGTGCCTCGACTATCAGATACCCGTTACTCAGCTAAAGGGAGTGCGAGGGAGACGGAGATATGAACCATTGAACGCGCATTACTTTTTAACGAATGGTCCGATTTAAAAAATTTCTTCTACATTTCCATAGGTATTAATAAACAAAATAAAACTGCATTTTTACTTTTCCGAAATATTTAAATTTTTAAAATCGTTTTAAGTGATTGTTGGCGTTAGAGAGTGCGTGGCGCTGCGTATGAACTCAAAGGATCTGCATGCAAAATTCCAATCTTCGAGTTTTTTTAGTTTTCGAGATCTCAGCGTTCATACGGACGGACAGGCGGACAGACGGACATGGCTAGTTCGAATCGGCTAGTGATGCTGATCAAGAATATATAAACTTTATGGAGTCGGAAACGCTTCCTTCTAGCTGTTACATACTTTTGCACGAATACAATATACCCTTTTACTCTACGAGTAACCGGTATAAATACAGAAAGCTCAGGAAAGAACCCTAGACCACGTAAACAAAAACAGGGTTTTCAAAAAGTTTCAAGCAGGGGATAGAGTTTGGTTAAAAACAAATAAACGGCAAGGAAACAAATTATCACCACTTTGTTCCGAGGAAACCGTTGAGGCGGACCTGGGGACAACGGTTTTAATAAAAGGGAGAGTGGCCCATAAGGACAACCTACGATAGATTAAGAAAAACTAGTATTAACCATTTTCCTTTTGTTCCTTTTAGGTTAGGATCTGCATTAAAGGTAATAGCAGGGACTCCAGACTTTGAAGACTGGGAACAAATAAAATTCAGAAATTGGAGGTTATAAAAGGGGGGGAATAATAAAATAAACATAAATAGAGGAATTCAAACTCTTTTTTTTTTTGTGCCAGCAAGTAAATTCCATTAGCAAGTCAGATAACATAGACTCCGACCACCTGTACGAGACAGTTCTTGCAAAAAAAAGAGCAGTAATAACTGAATTGGAAAACTTAATAACATCAATAACTCTAGCCAAAGTAAATCTGTTGAGTCCGGTTATTTTAGATAACATCGATGTGAGAGAGATAACGAATGAACACCTTACAAATGTCAGTGTGGCTGATGTGCTGGCGGTGTCTAAAGTAAAAATATTTCAAAATAATAACCTTTTGTATTTTCTAGTTATGTTCCCAAAACCGAAAGTAGTTTGCAAAAAATTAATGATTTATTCCGTTCAGCACAATAACGTAATATTAGACTTAGATCAACACAACACTATAGCCGACTGCGGGGAGCGAATTCTGGCCGTCTCTAACTGCGACATAGCAGTAGGAACAACCTTCTGCAAAACTTTGGAGAGTTCAACATGCGCTCAACAGCTTATGACCGACGCTCTCGCTCACTGCGACACTAAATCCAGCCATCTCCAGCCCGTGGTTATGGTTATGGCATGCTAATCATCAACGACGCACAGTGGCGCCTTTTGACTTTTTTGAAGTGAAACTTTTTTAGGCGCGTTATGCATTTTCGGGGACGGAGTAAATCCAATTCATGACCGTCACGAAAATCTTCTTCTTCTCTCTATCACCGCTGACGAACGTTCTCTTTGTCCTCTTCTTTTCTCTCTTCGCCGTGAGCGCGCTCCCACATAGTGCAAATACATATGTATATAAGGTGGTCTTGTCAGCTCTGCTGAGAACGTTAAAGATGTTTACCTCTCTGTCTCTCTTAAGCGATAGAATGAGATAGCTAGATAGAGACTGGCACAAATGACGTCCTCAAAAGAGTGCAGATCTAGCGTTGAGACCACCTTAGACATATAGTGGCACCATGCGCTAGTACAAAGTTGAGAGAGCAAAATCCAACAAGAAAGGAAGCGCTTCCTTCTACCTGTTCATACATTTGCACGATATTAAAAAATAGTCCCAAAATTATTCTAAGTATGGGGTTTGAAAGATAAGAGTGTATCTTTTAAAAAACTTTAACATCAAAACAATCCATTAATCTGTTTGCCTCTGGACCTCCGGAAAGTTGGCCAATTTCATAATTTTTCGAACTTTGAGGTCCTTGTGCTAAGAATCCTTGCGTCGGGAAACTTTTTGAAAAACGCAGTTTAACTTGGGAATTCGTAAAGAATTCGAAAATTAAGCATCCATCGAGGTATGGAACCGGGAAAAACAAGTTACTTCGCTACTTTTTTATGGGATGCCAATCTTTTCGTGTGTGTACCAATGTTTTTATTTTATTTAAAGCAAGAAATTTTTTAAAAACAAATTCCAATTTACAAACAGATATATTTGTGCGCAAATTAGAACTGTATAAATAGCATTGTAACTGATAGAAAGTATACAAATTCACGACTTTTAATTGCCGGCTGTTTTGCTTTTAATTTATAATTTAACATGTAAATGAGACATTCAGTACAGAACACTGTCAAATATTGGCATTTCTATAGGATAAATTAACAACAGAATGTAGGTCCAAAAAATATCCAAAAAAATAGCCATAAACTAACTTTTGCGTATATTGATTGGATAAGTCATAAAAATAATCAAACTATACGCCAGTTTTTTAGTTAAGCTGTGGATCAAACTAATTAGAAACTAATATTGGGGCAAAACCACACTCAAAAAAAAATTGCCCTGAATTTTAGAAAATCGCCATACTTTTTAAGCCAAAGGCAGCTACACTCATAAAAATTTATTTCTCAAATTTATAAATCTCGCCATTGAATCGGCTTACCCTTGAAAATAGAAAAAAAATTTCTTGTTATTAGAAAATTTGCCTTTGAATATAAAAAACCTTTCTTGATGGAAAAAATTCAAGAAGAATTTTTCTTAAAAATAGACAAATTAAAATCTCATATGTTTGTTTTGCCGTCGCAGCCGAAACATTTTCTACGTATTTTAGGGCGAAATTGCCTTTGAATATGTGAAAGAAATTGCCATTGAATATAAGAAAGTAGCCATTGACTTCCTTCGGCTACCGAATGTTAACGACAGAAAAACGAAGTAGGACGAAGGGCCTCGTCGGCCCGACTACTACAAGGCTACCGGCTTCTCTGATCACCCGAGCGTCAGTTGTGAAAAAGATTCGTAAGAGATGGACGTGATTCTCAAGCGGATACGGAGTGAAGCCTTTTTCCAAATATTCAAAGGTATTTGTATGGGGCCGAAAAAAGTGATTAATCGTATAGGGGGAACGTAATCTTTAAAGGATTCTAAGCAATATTGCCGAACAAACTTGTGGTCTAAACGCGAATGAAAAATACTGGTTTTTTCGTGAAAAATATCATAGTAGCCAGCACAGATATATTACTGAATATAAAACCACTATTTTTTTTCTCAAAAGGTTACTTTGTAAAATTCGTTTATTGATTAATAACACTAGTTTACAAAAAAAAATCGACGTCACCCTAATTGAAGACAACCTTAATTTTCTGGTAAAGAACATCTCCCTGATTAAGAAATGGGCACTTATAATTTTTTTTATGATGTCAATTTTTTTTTAAGTGTAAAAAACGTTTTTGGATATTTTTTATTTTCTATCTTATGTTCTGGTAAACCGATTGTGGTCATCTTAGACTTATTTTACAGGTAATAGAATGGCCTTTGACTTTCTTATACACAGCAATGAGTTCCAGTCATTAGTTAAGAAGCTACACCGCGTCAAAGTCTAAAAAAAGGGAAAAAATTCAATTTGGACCGCCATAAATCCGATCATTGAAAATACACGCCTAAAAACCGAAATTAGTAACGCCCACAATAGCTTAGATACGATTTTAAAAATTTAAATATTTCGGAAAAGTAAGAATGCAGTTTTATTGTGTTTATCAATACCTATCGAAATGTAGAATTCATTTTTTAAATCGGACCATTCGTTAAAAAGTTAGGCCTGATCAAAGTTTTATCTCCATATCCCTCGCACTCCCTTTAGCTGAGTTACGTTTATTAGATAGTCGGGACACCAACCCGACTACAGCGTTCGCACTCCCTTTAGCTGAGTGACGGGTATTAGATAGTCGGGACACCAACCCGACTATAGCGTTCTCTCTTGTTTTTTGTAAACTAGTGTAATTAGTGTTCTATTTTCAAATCTTGTTTACTTGTCTCTAGATTATTGCTTATATAGAAAACCGCAAAGTTGAAGGAATTTTTGATAAATAATAACGTAATCAAACTTAAACAGTATCTGGATAAAGTCGCCTTTTAACAACTCAAAATAGGGGTTTCAAATTCAGTAATATATCTGTGCTGGCTACTATGATATTTTTCACGAAAAAACCAGTAATTTTCATTCGCGTTTGGGGGGGTCAAACGTCATTTTAGACCACAAGTTTGTTAGGCAATGTTGCTTAGAATTATTCCAAGAACACGTTCCCCCTATACGATTTTTGGGCTCCCAAATCGACCCCCCTAATACATATATACCTGATACAGATATCAGAGAAGTAAAAAAAAATTACAACAAAAATTGATACCTGCAAAAAGAAAATATGTGCTGTAGTCAGCAAAGAAAAAGAAAAGAAAAAAAACGAAATCGCCTCTTTGCGACTCCCTTTGTATCGCTGTTTTCCACTTAGCGAAATTTAACCCTCCAATAATAAGAATATAAGTCGAACAGAAATGTTTTTAGTATTAGTAAGTTTATTTATAAAATTTTTATGTTCTTTTTTTTTTCTTTGTTTTTACACATCTAGTGGGGTGCTACAGTATTAGAAGCATGTCCGTCTTGGCCTTCAGATCCCGCGCTGGACTTCTTTTGGTCAACTTGTGTGTGGCCCGGTGCAACCAGGCCAACAACTCAAGCTCCTTGTCCCGTCCTTCCTTAACGAGTCCCTGAGCTTGGTTCAACTCCTCCCGGAGTCTCCCCAGCTGTCCTCGGACTCGTTCCTCGTATGAGATCCGCTTCCGGATCTCTCGACGGCAGTGACTCATTTGGCTTTTTGTCTTCCGGTCGGGCTTCGATTGCTTTAGCTCTAACACCTCTGCCCAACGTTGTTGGACGCAGAGGTAGTCCTGTCTTAGTGCTTCATGCTGCTCCGTAATTTTTCCGTTAATGTCCGCCACGCGGTCCTCTCTTTCCCGCATCGATCCCCTTAGGATCCCCGAGTAGTCTCCACAATCTCCACGTATTGTTCTTGGGTGGTTTTCATTCTTCTGGTTAAAAACCGTCACCTTGTCGCGGTTTATATAGCAGAGCCCCTTGGTCTGATTCCATGTTCCCTAGCCCAATTCCGACGTTTCGAGCCTTTTCCCTCTCTTGAAATTTTGACGCTCCACATTGGGCCAGAGAGCCGATTTTTCGACGAAAATTCAAATTTTTCATAGAAAGTAAACCTTTTTTAATAATAAAATTTGAATAGTATATACTTTGACTAAAATAAATCAAAAGATTTTAATTGTTTTGATGCATCCCTAAAATTTTGGCAGCCCTTCAAAGTCAGCTGTTTGATTGCATGCGTGCGAAACTAAAAAGCGCGGGAAAGATTTTGTTTACTTACGAGCGTGCCAAAATTGTTGTGGTTTAAA
The DNA here is from genome assembly GCA_037075205.1 of Drosophila prostipennis. Lineage (NCBI taxonomy): Eukaryota > Metazoa > Arthropoda > Insecta > Diptera > Drosophilidae > Drosophila > Drosophila prostipennis. The sequence continues at coordinate 22,446 of JBAMCJ010007465.1, forward strand.
ATTACTGAAGTACTAAAATTATGGAAAAGAAAGCCAAAGGTATGTAGAATATTTGTATTAAAAAAGTCTTTGTTCAAGTTTGATAATGTGTTCTTTGTGTGCGTTTATTGATGTTGTTCAAAAGTAGAAAAAAGCTAACTTGCTAACCCGTCTGTTGTAGATTATAACAAATTTTGTGCCAACTTGTGCCAAAAAGTAACTATGTGTCATTAAAGTGCAAAGTGTATATATACTAATTTTATTAAGCTTTTTTGCTCCATTTTGCCCCGATATGTATAAATCCCACATATTGTAGCAGACGTGATACATCTTTTGGAATCACCAAACTTGCTATATTCTTGTAACATGAACAATAATAACAATGTTCCCGATTTTAATACTAGCAATAGTGATAGTGATTCAGATTCTGACTCTGAAAATCCGTTTTCAATAGAAATTAATGTAGAAGACGACTGTTAGGAACATTTTTAAATGTAAAATACTTATTCATAGTGATTTTGAATGCATTGTTATTTTTTACTTATTAATATTAAGGTTAAGTGTTTAAAACATGAATTAAAAACATTTGTTGAATTAAACGAGTGCTAGCATTATTTATTACCGTACAAGTATCAATAAGAGGAAACCTATCTCATATGGGCGGCTGGGGAAGGCGTGGTCAGATCGGTCTGAAACTTAGATATATTTTTATGTGCATCGACACTATCATACGTACCAAATTTGAAGAACCTAGCTTTAAAACATTAATTTTCGGCTCGCTGGCTCAATGTGCTCTCCTCGGATTTCATCCAGAGGGTCAAGCGATATTGAGGTCTTTGGCATGGAATCTGCCAACGCTCTTTCCACTGAAATTCCCTAGCTCGTATAACGCCTTGCCCTTACGCTGGAGTACCACACAGCGAATTCGATTCGGGCCAAGCTTGGCATTAAATCCCTCAGCTTTGTTACTCTGTCGGTAGTTTTTTCAATAGACAACTTGCCCAACGGAAAATTCCACCGGTTTGCTGCGGGTTTTTTGGGCCTTTTCTGCCCGGCAAATATTTGAGACACAAATTGTTTTCTATTGTCAGAGTACTCTCTCAGGTACTCCGTACTGATGGAATATTCGGGTTTCGAGGAATTTGACTACCTCTGATGCCCCTGCATGTCTTATAGGCTGCAGACAGACGAATTTGGAGAAATGGTCGAGGCATACAAAAATTACTGAGTTCCCAGTTTTGGTTCTTGGATACGGCCCCATAAAGTCGATAAACAACCTTTGACCGGCCCGGTCCGTGACCCTTTGTTCGGTTATTTTTGTTGGTGGCAGCAAGAGGTCTTACAGACCACGCACTCTTTCACTACCTTTTGCACATCTACAGCCATCCTTGGCCAGTAGTAAAACTGCCTCAGTTTAGCTTAGGGAATATTTATACTTTTG
>JBAMCJ010007466.1:0-15578 GCA_037075205.1 Drosophila prostipennis
ATTGCCTACATATACACATAAGTGTAAAAAAGACATGTATGTGTTAGCCACCATGTAATACATCAATAATACATCCGAATATTTAAGTAAAACAATAAAATGGGCATGGAAATGATACCACAGTCTGCGGCATTTGCAAAAAGACCATATTACTAATGGTACCCAAATTAAAAGAAATTGATCATTGCAAAGAGTGGTACCACTTTGTCTGTGCTGGAGTGAACAATACTATTGCGTAGTTGGATTGGACTTGCACCTTATGCAAAGCCGCGGAAACAGAAACGGCTTCAACAAGCGGACTGCAACATCCAATCGAAAAGGACAATCCATTCGACATACAAATTAATCCGGTCAATTTGGATATCTCGAAATTGCAATCCAGTGCAAGCCAAAACTTGGATGCTACCAATACAATCACACCAGGTCCAAATACCTTGATGTTGGCAATGCTAGAAGAAACATGGAAGCTGAAAAAGTACATTTGCTAAAATACATATTGCTCTCCCAAACACAGGGAGCACACACAATGTCACTTCCATCAATATCAATTGGACAAACTGTATCCCAGCTAGCCGCAAGACAGAAGCTATTTCCGGATCTGCCTACATTCAATGGCAACGCAGAGGACTGGCCAATCTTCATCAGCATGTACGAAAACAGCTGCGCAATAGCCGGCTTCTCAAACGCTGAAAACATGCTTCGACTCCAAAAGTGCCTCAAAGGTAAAGCCAACGAATTAGCAAGATAAACTGCTACTCAGCGCTAGTTCCAGTTATCAACACCCTGAAAACCTTTGGACGCCTAGGCCATATCCTTGACCGTTTGATCGACAAAAATCAGAAGATCAACGTACACAAGGACAGATTGGAATCTCTGATTGATTTCGCCATGGTAGTACGCAATGCATGCACCATGGAGGCCTGCAACCTTAATCCTCATCTTGACAAACCAATGCTCCTGCGCGAGCTTGTTGGATAAGCTGCCCACGCAACAGAAACTGAACTGGGCCTTACACTCCCGCTGTGACGCCATACCAGTGGTTAAGTCATTCAGCGACTGGTTGTACAAATTAGCAGAGGCAGCATCAACCGTTTTACCAACTTCAAGGACCAGCACTGTGAACACTCACACACAGGCTCACCGAGGAATGGATAACGATGATGATTCTCAACTGTTGATCAAGAAGCAGCTTCAAGCCTCACATGTGCGATGTGTAAGTCCACTGAACATCAAGCTGCCCAGTGTCAGAAATCTCAGATGCTAACTACTGAAGAACGCCAGCGCGTAATTAACGAGACCAAAGCGTGCTATAGGTGCCTAAAGTTCCACCGACGCAAATGCTTGACTGTGACTGTGACTGTGGCGTCGACAATTGTCAGTCCAAGCACCTCCCACTTCTGCACAGAGATGCACCGAAAGCCGAACTCGTCAGTGCCCATCATAAGGAGGAATTACTCGTGGAAGAACAATACTTCCGAATCGTGCCAGTCACCCTATACGGAAACGGAGTAACTTTCAACACCTTTGCCTTTTTGGATGAAGGCTCATCTGTCACACTTATTGACGAAAATATTTTGCGAGTCCTTAAAGTTTCGTCAACACTCGAACCACTATGCCTGCAATGGACTAGCGAAACCACTCGCATGGAGGAAACATCTACCAGGGCACACATTCAAATATCAGAAGCGGGAAGTCAAAAGAGGCTGGTGGTTAAACAACGTACGCTCAGTTAAAAACTCGGGTTTTACCAAAACAAAGCGTCGATGCTCACACAAACTATGCGACACCAATATTCACACTAAAGGACCGTTGATGACAGTCATACTTCAATGCGACAACCGTTGATGCTCTTAATTTTAGCCAACAACTGGACTGTGGCAGTACCCCGGAAGATTCGTGAAGGAAGACACGACGCCCCTATCGCCCCAAAGTGTTCACTGGGGTGAGCATTCAAGGATCAAGCAATTCAAACCGCCACATCTCCTTGGTCAATTGTGACGGCAACTGGCCAGAAATCGTCAGAGCCGTTAAAGAAAGCTTCAACGTAGATCCTATCGCGCCGAGGGAGCTCCACTCTGAAAACGATAAAAAGGCCATTATGAAGTTGGCTTGCTTTGGCGCGATAAGGAGGTAACTTTGCCGCGGGAGTTATCTTACCGCATTGAAAACGCCTCAATTGCCTACGAGCCAAAACTTAACAAGGATCCAGACCTGTTCGATCAATACAAGGACTAATCGACAACTTTATTGCAAAAGGCGACAGTTCGAGCCCAACCAGAAGATGTAGCGGCCAAGAAAGATCGAGTGTGGTATCTCCCAATTTTCATCGCTCTAAATCCTAACAAGCCAAATAAAATAAGACTAGTATGGAATGCCGCTTCAAAAAGCCACGGAAAATTGCTTAACGATGTTATGCTGAATGACCGATTATCTGCACCATTGACTGATATTCTTAAGGTCGTTTAGAGGTCGGTCGTATCGCCGTATGTGCAGACATCGCCGAAATGTTTCATCAGATAAACTATTCAAGAAAGCGACAGACATGCACAACGATTCCTATGGCTTAACAAAAATCCTCTCAGCACCAAGGACTTTGTCATGCGCGCAATGACTCGGAATTTGCTTGCCTGCATTGCTCACCATGTTCGAGACAAAAATGCATATGAAGGAGCAGAATTAAACCAGGTACAGGAATCCATAACACAAGCTCACTACGTAGACGATCTCATTGACAGCAAGGACGACGATGAAGCCATTAAAGTTGCGTCTGAAGTCAAAAATATTCACTCCAAAGGCGGATTCATTATCAGAAATTGGCTTTCCAACTCTACCGCAGTTCTTCAACATTTCGGAGAGCGCCAAATCGACAGCCAAAATTCCAAAGAGTGGGGGGGGGTAACCTGTGCAAGGTGCTTGGCATGTATTGGGATCCTACCAGTGAAGCTTTTAGGTACATTTTCAGATTTGCGAGATTGAAACGAGACGTCTTGAATGGGGATGTAGCGCCAACCAAACGCGAAGCTCTTCAAGTACTGATGTCCGTGCTCGATCCCCTTGGCCTTTTATCTTGCTAGACCATCGGTCCGAAAATAAAAGCTACTCCAAAAGGTAGCGGCGTTCTGGAATAACTTGGGACGAAGAACTGCCGAATACACTACTCGCCCTTTGGAGCCAATGGAAGACAGTACTACTAAAGGTGAGAGACTGGAGCTTGTTACTATTCCACACTGTTACCGAATGCATCAGGACTCCGACTTGCATACATTCGTAGATGCAGCTGAAGACGTCACCAGCTGTTTCCTACCTCCGTATAAACAAGTTGAGACACATGCGAAATAGTATTAGTAGCGGCTAAATGTAAAGTCGCGCCTTTAAAGCCCCTCTGGGCGCTGGGTTCCGACAAAGGAGAACGTCGCCGACTTAGCTACGAAATTCTTTTTAAGACTCCTTGATGCATCTCAGATGGATCAATGGCCTGACCATTTTTGGGCCAACCGGAAGCCGAATGGCCATGCCAAGGGAGTTGAATTCAACATCTGTACTGATCAATCTGAACTTCGTAAAGGGCGTCTTCCTTGTAAGAGAACTTGATCAGTTCAATTTTTATGCCGGATTATTTCTCGGATTGGAAACGTCTGTACAGAGCTGTAGCGACCTTTATCCTTTACATCCAAAGACGGCGCGCAAAATGCAGCGGAAAAGAGCTACCAAAAACACTCAACTCTGAAATCATAGACGCTGCCAAATCGTGGATATTTAAACAGTCTCAGGCAAAAGTATATTCAAATGAGATCAGAGCTCTGAAGTCCAATTTGACTATAGAAAAATCCAGCTCATTAAATGGCCTAAATGTCTACCTAGATGAAAAACAGATTATCCGTGTACAAGGCAGAGCAGAGCGCTTGAACTCACAAGAAGACGCCATCGTATTGCCAAAGAAGTGTAGGATCGCATTTTTGGTCACGAAGGATTACCACGAGAAATCTCAACATGTGCTCCACGAGACGACCATCAACTTAATTCGAAGCCAATTTTACATACCACGTCTGCGAGTCTTGTACAAAAATGTTCGAAATGCATGTCAAAAATGCAAAAACTCCAATTCGTCGCCACAAGTGCCCCAAATGGCACCGATACCAGCAGCCAGACTTGCATGCTTTGAAAGACCCTTCACCTATACTGGGGTAGACTATTTTGGCCCCATATTGGTAAATGTTGGTAGGCACAAGGAAAAGCGCTGGAGAGTTCTATTTACATGCCTTACCCTTAGAGCTGTACACATAGAAGTAGCATATAAGCTCGACGTAAGCTCATGCATAATGTGTCTCAAAAATTTTATGGCGCTCCTGGAACACCGTACAGAAATTGTCTCTCCCACACCGGAACCAACTTCAAAGCCAACAGAGAAGGTGGTACAGGAAGAGCTCAGGAAAATTGACTTTAATAATATAACAGTACAGTATGAAGCTATAAAGTGGCGTTTTAACCCACCAGCTGCACCCCACATGGGAGGAGCGTGGGAGCGACTAGTCCGATCAGTAAAGACCATTCTAATATCAATGTGCGGGGCGTATTTTTAAAATCAAAACACCCGCCGGACTCTCCTGCGGGTTGGTGACACTAATCTCAATTTTAAACCATTAACCTTTTTTTCCTTAAACTCACCAACGATTACCCCCTTTACTCTACCACTACTCCTGGGCGGAGACAAGCCAAGATCAGAACACCAAACGGATTTAAGACGGCGTCAGACAAAGTAACTTTGCGGTTCCTTTTTGAAACCAATGGGAAAAGGAATTTAAACCACAACAAACTAGCGGCGGCGAAAGGGCACACAACGCCCCCCAATCGCCGTCGGTGATGTAGTCGTCGTCATTGATGATCAACTACCAAGGAATCTGTGGCCAAAGGGACGTATTAGTGACGTAATAACAGCCAAGGATGGTCAAGTCCGCAGAGCTACCATTCGGACACCAAAAGGAACTATGATCCGCCCAGTCGCCAAAATAGCAGTATTGGACGTCGGATTTCAGGAAAGTAAACATCCGGTGGACCTTCACGGGGGGGGGGGGGGGGAATGTTACCGCCGTAATTTAAATTGTCAAACCTGCCACCAAATCGAATTGGCCACCTTTTGCGAATATGGCATCACAAAAAAAGTATGATAAGGCAGCTCTACGTAAAAGAAGCGACTTGAGAAAAAACCAGCGAAGCAGCAACACAAAGTTTTTTAAAGCTCTCTCTATTATAATTTAAAATTTGATTTAAATAAAGACCGCTACATAAATTTGTTAACCTTAAACTGTTTCGCCTATTTATAACATTGGTACCTCAACAGATACTGTGTTAAGAGATTTATTTAAACCGTTGTAAGATCCAATTCTCGCAGGATTCGAAACAGTTTTACAATCCACCAATTATCCCTCCTTGCTCTCTTTTGAAAATATGACAGCAACAACTGATCAGGCAATATCCGATTTATTTGCCCAAAGCCCATACGAAGCTGTCAGAGAGAGACCCTAAAATTTCGTTTGCCCCTGGGTTGCTCCCCGCTCGACCGATGAGCGATTCGGTTTGCTCAGTCGGGTCTGTATTCACCCGAGACCCTTTTTGTTGTAAATAATCGACTATACATTGTATATATACATGCTCAAAAGACCATTTGTATTTTTGTATATTATACATATATGTACTTCTCGTATAGCTCGGTCAAACTTTTTACACAGCTTGCTTTGTTGCTCTCGTATAGGTGTATAAAAATTTATTTTCCCTAAAATTTTTGCTCTCTCGCCAAAAACCCTGGACGAACAAAACAATTTCAAGAAATAATTTTTTTAAAAATAAAAAACGGATAATCTTTTTTGTTTTTTGTGCTGTCGGAAGTAAAAAAATTTTCAACGTTTTTAATGGCGAAAATAGCCATTAAATTCAAAGAAAAAAGTACCTTTAAAAACGGGATTCTTTTGTTTTTCGATTTTTTTCCGCCTTTGCGCTCTGCTTGCATGGTAACCCTCTTCGCTGCTGTTTTTATACATATATGTACTTCTCGTATAGCTCGGTCAAACTTTTTACACAGCTTGCTTTGTTGCTCTCGTATAGGTGTATAAAAATTTATTTTCCCTAAAATTTTTGCTCTCTCGCCAAAAAACCCTAGACAGAGAGGACGAACAAAACAATTTCAAGAAATAATTTTTTTAAAAAATAAAAAACGGATAATCTTTTTTGTTTTTTGTGCTGTCGGAAGTAAAAACATTTTCAACGTTTTTAATGGCGAAAAAAGCCATTAAATTCAAAGAAAAAAGTACCTTTAAAAACGGGATTCTTTTGTTTTTCGATTTTTTTTCCGCCTTTGCGCTCTGCTTGCATGGTAGCCCTCTTCGCTGCTGTTTTTGCCATTATGAAGGCAAGTTCAGTTAAACTTCTTTGCTTCTTTAGGGTTCTAGAAGTCTTCGCCAAAATATTTGTTCATATTTTAAGAAATTTAATTTTTTGACAATTAAAAAGCAATCTTTAAAACAAGACTTTAATTTCTTGTTTAAAGAAATATTTTTTCTTGTTTTAATAGGGTCTAAACAAAAGAGTATTGTAAAAATGCATTGAAGATTTTTCTAGATTCTTACAAATTCCCAGAATTTTTTTGTATGAGTGTAACTAAAAGTATGTTGTTTTGGGTGTATATTGTCTGGACGATAACATACAGTGTAACTGACGATAGACACCTGGAAGCGTTTTAGTTACAGACATTTTTCTTTGTCCTTTATTCGTTGTATGTTGTTCGATTGGACCGAACCAGATGCAAAGTTTGCGAATGGGGCCGTCTGCAAAATTAGATTCTGGAATCGATATGCAAGTCACCAGCGAACGGAAGCAGGTGCACTGCAACGCTATTTCTGTGAAAAAAAAATCGAATTAGGTATAACATCATTCAAGTAAGTCAGCTGATCTCTACTTTCTGAAAGGAAGTTTTTTGTACACGCAATAAGGCTATTGAACCAGCTCCCAAACACTTTAAAAAAATATTAGTAGCGCCACGCAGTTTACGTCAAAACTCACATTACACCTACTAGATACTAGCACAATATAAAAAAAAATCAAAAAAAAATAATAAACAAATAAAAAAAACAAAGCGACCCTTTTTTTTTCTTTAACCAATAATGTTTAAGCGTAATTTTAAGAATTTCATTTATGTGTATTTCTGAGTTATTTGTCCTACGTGACTATCGCACTAATTATAAGTTATCAACTTGTAGCATTTTAAAATAAATTGAATTGAATTGAACATTAGGAAGGTTTTCATCGTACACAAGTCTCATTCGCATCCTGGCATATATGCAGAGATTTATAAGAAATGGCAAAATATCCGGGGGTGTCACAGAAATCTTTTTCAACCGAAATCTGTTATGTTTGTTACGTACATCAATCCAAAAAACCCAACGGTCTTCGGTAACAGTATAATGCTAGTTCTGTACCCCTTGCAGAGGGCATTACGATTTCAGTCAGAAGTTTGCAACGCAGTGAAGGGACGTTTCCGACCCTGTAAAGTATATATATTCTTGATCAGCATCACTAGACGAGACGATCTATCCATGTCCGTTCGTCCATCCGTCTGTCCGTCTTCTACGCAAACTAGTCTCTCAGTTTTAAAGCCATTGGACTAAAACTTTCCCAAGAGTCTTCTTTCTTTTGCAGGTAGTATATAAGTCGGAACAAGCCGGATCGAACAACTATATCATATAGGTCTCATAGGAATAATCGGGGAAAAAATTTAAATAAATTATATCTTGGTTGTTTTTGAACATAGAACCTCCTACTTTTGGAAATACCATTAACTTTTACCTAATTCTGCATTTCGGATAAAATTTTATCAAAATCGGACGATTATATCATATAGCTATATAGGAACGATTCGAAAATTAAATAAAAAACCAAGAGAGAACGCTATAGTCGGGTTGGTGTTCCGACTATCTAATACCCGTCACTCAGCTAAAGGGAGTGCGAACGCTGTGGTCGGGTTGGTGTCCCGACTATCTTATAAACGTAACTCAGCTAAAGGGAGTGCTAGGGAGATGGAGATAAAACTTTGATCAGGCATAAGTTTTAAACGAATGGTCCGATTTAAAAAATTTCTTCTACATTTCGATAGGTATTGATAAACACAACAAAACTGCATTCCTACTTTTCCGATATATTAAAATTTTTCAAATCGTATATTAGCTATTGTGGGCGTTAAAGGGGGCGTGGCACCTTTTTGAAATAAACTTGCGCTGCGTAGGAACTCCTAGAATCTGCATGCAAAATGCCAATCTTCTAGCTTTTATAGTTTCCGAGATCTCAGCGTTCATACGTACAGACAGACGGACAGACGGACATGGCTAGATCGACTCGGCTAGTGATCTGATCAAGAATATATATACTTTATGGGGTCGGAAAAGCTTCCTTCTAGCTGTTACATACTTTTGCACAAATACAATATACCCTTTTACTCTACGAGTAACGGGTATAAATATTATAGGAAATAAATTATTCCTTCGATGGTTTTTATTGTATTCTCTTCTACTCTGGGATATGACTCTAATTTTATCAATATCGAACTACTATATCATATAGCTGCCATAGAAACGATTGGAAATTAGTGAGAAATAATTGGAAATTTAACATTTTTGAGATTTGTAAATTAATAGGAACAATATGCAAGGGTATATGGGCGGTTCTTTTACAAAGCAAACGGATTTGGCCAAAAATATTTTTTCACATTTTTGATTTTTTTAAATCAGTTTTAATTTTTTAAAAATTAAACAAATTAAGATTTTTAAAAAAAATTTTAATGGGTTCCTCACAAAAAAAAATTTTTTTTTAATTTAACATATGCGCCATATTGTTAGTTTCAATCGGTTTTTGTCAAAAAGGTGGAGCCATGTTTAGTTTTTAAAATATCGAATTTTTTTTAACAAGGCCTCGGATTTTTCCTATTAAAAACGTCGCAGCATGTAGGTCTACACTCTCACTCTTATCGGATCCTTATGGAATTCATGTTTTCTCATCGTTTACTAGTCTTTTAACAACTTTTAATGATTAAAAGTTAACTTTAAAGTGTTTTGACAATTTCTGAATGACAAAAGTTAAAAGTCACTTTTTAATCTATTAAAAACTTACAATTCTTGTAGAACAGTTATAAGAAAACTGCCGCTTGCATATAATCTAAGTGCTATTAGAAGCTTAACCCATGGCTGTATTGTCGTTTCCTTGTAATAATGGTTTTTGATTATATGGAATTAGTTGAACCAAATGAATGCACTTACTTCTTTACTTTAGATTCAGGTCACAAAACAATTTTTTGTAAAACAAATAGAGCCGAGCTTTTACACAAGCGAAACCTTTAAACAAATTCTTCATCACTGTAATGTTCCAAGTAATTTCTTTGGCCTTGATATTTGCGTAGATAAGTTCGCACTTCAGACAATTCGACGATATCCCACAGAGTTTAAAGTTAAATCGCTCGGGAATTCATTTTTAGAATAAATTGGATTACTTTTACTTTAACAATTTTGATTTATATTTAACTGTAAATTGAATCAGCTGTTTTCGAATGAAGAGTGGAGCCAGATTGACAACGCTCGAATGTCTGGCAACACTTGCAAATGTCCGCACAAATCCACCTGCACACCCGACAAATTTGTCTCTACCTGCGCTAACATAAGGACGAGTAAACCATTTCTTGTTTATCGTCCCGTTGTCCCGGCAGGCAATTTGAAGTACGGACGAGAAAACGGCCCTAAAAATTGTTAATGGACTAGTAAACGATGAGAAAACATGAATTCCATAAGGATCCGATAAGAGTGAGAGAGTAGACCTACATGCTGCAACGTTTTTTCATAGAAACTAACAATATGCCGCATATGTTAAATTAAAACAAAAAAACTTTTTTTGTGGGGAACCTGCCAAAATTTTTTTTGAATCTTAAATTTTTTTTAAAAGAAGAGGTTTTAGAGGAATTAATGCAAAAGACACGAAGTCAATCGGATTACTACAACCGGAGATTCAGATTTTCAATGAGAGGGTACTTTTTCAAAATTCACGTTTTTTGGCAAACTAAAAAAATTCTAAAAAAAACAAGAGAGAACGCTATAGTCGGGTTGGTGTCCCGACTATGTAATACCCGTCACTCGGCTAAAGGGAGTGCGATGGAGATGGAGATATGATATGAGATATGATATGAGATATGGTCCGATTTAAAAAATTTCTTCTACATTTCGATAGGTATTGATAAGCACAACAAAACTGCATTTTTACTTTTCCGAAATATTTAAATTTTTAAAATCGTATATAAGCTAATGTGGGCGTTAGAGGGGGCGTGGCACCTTCTTGAAATAAACTTGCGCTGCGTAGGAACTCCAATAATCTTCATGCAAAATGCCAATCCTCTAGCTTTTATAGTTTCCGAGATCTCAGCGTTCATACGGACGGACAGACGGACAGACGGAAATGGCTATATCGACTCGGCTAGTGACCCTGACCAAGAATATATATACTTTATAGGGTCGGAAACGCTTCCTTCTCCCTGTTACATACTTTTGCACGAATACAATATACCCTTTTACTCTACGAGTAATGGGTATAAAAATAATTTTTTTCGGCCAAATCCTCATACACGTGTTTACTAATTTTCCGAATAGTACACGTAAAAAAAGTTTTAGGCCAATCAAAAATGTGACCCAAGAAAAGGTGTTCGGTTTGTAAAAGAACCGCTCATATATGTTAAGCTTCGGCTGGCCGAAGCTAGCTTCCTTTCTTGTCAAATTGTTATAGACTTTTGGTTGAATAATTCAAAAAATGATTTTTTTTATTCACAGTAGGCGTTTTGCCCACACTCATAAAAATTTATTTCTAAATTTTAGAAATCTCGCCATTGAATCGGCTTGGCCTTGAAAATGGGAAAAATTCTTGTTATTAGAAAATTTACCTATAAAAATAGAAAACCTTTCTTGATGGAAACAATTCAAGAAAGAATTTTTCTTAAAAATAGAAAAATGAAAATCTCATATGTTTGTTTTGCCGTCACAGCCAAAACATTTTCTACGTATTTAAGGTCGAAGTCGCCTTTGAATATATGAAAGAAATTGCCATTGAATATAAGAAAGTAGCCATTGACTTCCTTCGGCTACCGAATGTTAACGACAGAAAAACTGAAGTAGGACGAAGAGCCTACTCGGCCTGACAAGGCTACCGATTGCTCTGATCACCCGAGCGTCAGTTGTGAAAAAAGATTCGTAAGTGACGGACGTGATTCTCAAGCGGATACGGAGTGAAGCCTTTTTTCCAAATAGTGAAAGGTATGTACATATTTTTTTTATTGCGCGCATACAATGTTTGTATTTAATTAAAGGAAAAATTCGAAATCTCTTAACCAAGTAATATACAAATTTTGTTGAATTGTTTTTTAGCTAAAAGCTACATATATATGTACATACCTTTGTACATTGGTGTAGAGTTCTATAATACGAGTAACTTCACCTTAATTCTCGCAACATATTTATTTTTCGGAGTGAAACATGACATATGAATCCCTAAAATAACTACAGTGGGTGCATTTGAGATCGATTTCTGGAGTGGCAAATTTGTATGTGCAACAAAGGTAAGTATACTTATCAAAAAGAAAAAATTTCATGTAATTTTTTGACATACTTACACACAAAAAAATTTGCTTGGTAAAATTGACCAACAAAGATAGTTACGTAACTATTAAAATAGTTACGTGTATTTTGTTTTGGCTTTGGGTGTGTGTCTTTGCTAATTGTGTGTATTTTGTTGTTGTTGAATAACTATTTACTTAGTAGAATTGACAATTTTGCTGGTTGGGGCCTGTTTGACAATTATTACAGTTGATTTTACCAAGTTTTTTTTTGTGTGTAGGCATGTAAATATGTACGCATGTACGCGGTTCACCCGATCTGAAAGCCGATTTTTAATCCTTCCTTCATCTTCTTCAAATAGTCATGCTCTGACCTGCTTACATTCGGTCTCCCTTCCCTCAAAGGCCTGTTTGTAAATATATACATATGTATGTACGCGTCTCCCCATGATGGAACTATACAAGGTGATCTCGTCGCGAGAGCTGCCCTCTTTTGAGGACGTTATTTGTGCCAGTCGTTTGTCAAACGTTGTCGAAAGAGGTTGTGTAGCGCTTTTTTTCGTTGTCTTCTTCTTGATTGTGTACACAGAAAACGTTACATTTTGCAGCTTCGTTTTCTCTGTGTTTCTTGTTGTGTTATATTCTCGTATGTGTGTAATTAATAATTATAATTACTAATTATACAATTAGTTGGCCAAAAAAAAATGTTAAAAATATTACTATAAATAGTTTTCTTGACCTTATTTTATATTTAAGTAATTAATTTTTATACAACTATCTGAAGTATAAATTTAAATACAAAATTTTGCTTTAAATATTTCGTTTTATTTATTCCTGAAACATATTCTGTCCTGAAAGCGAATACAAAAGCAAAAACGAAGCGTGCGAATGAAATACTAGTTCTATCTTTTTCTAGCGCTTGTCTCTCTGAGAGCAGAGAGAGAGTGCTGAAAAATAACGTCCTCGGCAGAGCTGACGAGATCACCTTGTATAGTTCCATCATGCGTCTCCCGTGTCTCTCTCTCTGAAATTCGATTTTCAACCCTTCCATCTATTGTCTATCTGTCTTGCTCCCCTCTCTCGCTCTTTTGACCAACGTTTTTGGAATTTGGCTATTATTTAAAAAAATTTTGTTTTCCTAAAAACACATATTTTATATCCCAATAACTCTATTTTTTCCAGATGAAGGAAGGCGAAGAAAGTGCAACCAGAGACAAAGTTTTGTGATCACCTTACGTCATATGAAGTTTAAAAGACCTTGGGTTATACAATAGTTAAATTATGTGACTTAAATACACCACTTATAATAAATCTTAAGCTAAATAATAAATGTTATATTAAACCAAAATTTAATATTTAAAAATGTTAAATAAAATTTTAAGTGTTAAATGTTAGAAATGTTATTAAATATAATAAAAAATATAAAAAAATGAAGTTACATTTTGTTTTATATTTCAAGAGTTAATGTAAAATTAAACAAGAAATTTAATTTCTTGAAACAAGAAATTAAACAAAAAATTTAATTTCTTGAAACAAGAAATAAACCACCCTTAAAACAAGAATCGCCTTTCTCGTTTCAAGAAATATTTTTTCTTTTTTTTATTTCTTTTCTAAAAAACCATTTATTGTTTTAAGAAATTTAATTTCTTGTTTCAAGAATTATTTTTTCTTGTTTTAAAGGTGCCTTTAAAAAAAAACATTTCTTAAAACAAAGGTGAGGTAGCCTTTGGCAAAAATTCAAGAAAGAATTTTCTTAATTTAATGGAAATTCATCGATTTTTCATTTCAAATAATCTTGAATTGTTCGAAGCATTGAAGCTTATGAAACATACTTCCTAATTGTTTCGAAATGTTTCGCTTAAAATGTTTCGAAACATTGAAACTTTGAAACTTTGAATCATACGAGTCACCGAAACATTTGAAACATACTGTGACAGAATGATCCCAACACTGTTGATTCACGCAGGGTCTGCCAAGGAACAGTGATAATTATCGCACTGGTCAATGCAATTGCTAGAGAACCATGCATTTCCACCGATAATCTTCCGCACGTAAATCCTTATAAAATCGCGGTCCATCGAGGGTAATTTTATTCGCGATTTTTGGGGCATAGGCCCCTCTTCTAGACTATTACCTCCAAAACTTGTAACATTCAGATTTTCATCTAAACTTATAAGGGTGTAGACCAGGGGACTGTGTTAGCTCTCGGGTTTTTTACCCGGGTTAGAATCCACACCCAGAAAAATGATGGACAACATTTTAGCATGACGCATAACCTAAAAAAAATTAAAAGGGACTAGAGTTCCTTTTTAGGTCATGTACTGCCTAAAAATGACAATTTTTGGTTTATTTGGCTAAGTATAGAGTTCAAATAAATAATGAATATTAAATTCATTGAAGATGTTTGTGAGGTTTGTCGTATTGATCACAGTTCCTCAGCCAAAAAGGCTTATGAGGACACTGTGATTACTTCGAGATTAAGGATGTGATGATGAACCACAGTTGGAGTGCACGGCAAGAATTTCTAGATAAAGATGGTGCTGGCCAAGCTGGAGCAGATTCGAACCCTCGCTACAAGTAGTTGCAGTTCTCTACCAGCAAGCCAATAGACTGCGGCCGCATATTTTTTGATAATTGCGTCCCCGTGCTCTTGTTTTTCAAGCTCGGACTGAAGGAGGAGAAGGACTGCAGAAGCCCCCATTGCATTAATAAATAATCTGCCTTATAATTAAATAAAAGTAATAAAGATTAGATAATATTAAAATACAAAGAAATCTGAATTTATTATATTATATGGTACATTTTTCAGCACACATTTGTAGGCCAAAGAAAGCCTAAAATTCTTGTATATGAACCTCTATCCATATCATCATTCTAGCTTTTTTCTATCTAGTTCCAACCAAATAGCGTGTTTTTCAAAATCATAAATTTCACAGTTGATGATATAAACAAAATTTCAAACATTTTGCGCTATTATTTTCATTTTCGAAAACAGTTAAATCGGTTACATCTGGAAGCATTATATCTGGGTCAGTGGAAGCATGCGCGGACTTCACTCTGTGAAAAAAATGAAAGAAATTTTGGTACTCAAAAAGTGCGTAACAAAAAAACTGTTCTGATATCACCTCCCACAACAAAATCCTAGATCCGCCACTGGGTGGAAGATAATATTATCACTTAATTGCAACATTGTGAAGCACGCCACAGGCAATTATTGTTGCTAATTTTGTTGATGTTTGTACTCTCATTGCCATTATAATACTAACCTCCTTTTCGAACACCAAAACAACGCTCAATAACATTTCGAGTGCGCACTATTTTATAAAAATCAACAACATTTTCTTGAAGATCTTCAATACGCGGGAAATTAATAAATTGTTTTGATAAGACGCTATAGCAAACCTCCTTAACAACTCGACTGGCTGTTTTATCAATTCTTCATCACTGTAATGTTCGAACTAATTCTTTAGCCTGGATATTTGCGCCGATAGGTTAGCACTTCAGACAATTCGACGATACCCCACAGAGTTTGAAAATAACTCGTCGGGAATTAATTTTTTGAATTAATTGGATGACTTTCAATTAAACAATTTGGATTTTTATTTAAGTGTAAATTAAATCAGCTGTTTTCGAATGAAGAGGGGAACCGATTGACAACGCTCGAATGTCTGGCAACGCTTGTAAATGTCCGCACAAATCCACCCGCACAAATTTGAAAGGGTGGATAAAGTACCCCGACAAAATTTGTCACTACCTGCGCCAATATACGGACGAGTAAACCATTTTTTATTTATCGCTCCGTTGTCCCGGCAGGCAGGGATTCTACGACAAGAATTCCTAGATGAAGAAGGTGCTGCCAAGTTGAAGCAGAACGACCCTGTACAACACTCGTTACAAATAGTTGCAGAAGCTTACCAGCAAGCCGATTGACTACGGCTGCATATTTTAT
>JBAMCJ010007470.1:0-12424 GCA_037075205.1 Drosophila prostipennis
TAGCAATAGCTTCTTCTGTACGCACCGTACGGCGTCTCTGGGGATGCGAGTTATCAATAAGAGTAAACGTGGTGCGAAAACGTTCCATGGTTAATCGAATTAACTGCTCTGATGGACGATTTTGTCGACGATAAAATGGACGTAGTGCGCGATACGTATTCCACACGAAACCATTACTTTCGAAATAAAACTATTGCAAGCGTTGTTCAGGCGTGAGTCTATTCATGATGAATTGCGAAACCAAACTGAGTATAAATCATCTTGAATCAATCTTGAACAGTGATGCCAACTTAAAGTTCTATACCGCTAAAAAAAAACACCCTTTATTTGTGTAAAGTGTCAGTCCTTGTGGTGTGAAAATGTCCAAAATGAACACCCTTACGTCCAACTCTTAACACATGGGCTGAAAAGTCCCGGGCCTAACAAAGAAAACACGGTTATTTTGGTTCAAAATTACCTTTATTCATCAACGTAATCTTTATTAAGAGCAACGCAATCATTGCAGCGCCGCTCTAACATTTCAATACCACTTTTGTAGAACGATTTATTTTTTGCCTCAAAATAGGCAAATAGGCCGATAACCTCTTCATTCGTGAGAAATTTCTTACTGGCGAGCATTTTTTTCAGGTCTGCGAATAGCCAGTAGTCGCTAAGAGCCAATGGGTGGTTGTGGGACCAATTCGAAGTTTAATTCATGTAGAGTAAAAGGGTATATTGTATTCGTGCAAAAGTATGTAACAGGTAGAAGGAAGCTTTTCCGACCCTATAAAGTATATATATTCTTGATCAGGGTCACTAGCCGAGTCGATCTAGCCATGTCCGTCTGTCCGTCCGGATGAACGCTGAGATCTCGGAAACTACAAAAGCTAGAATATTGAGATTACCAACACATATTCGTGGGCTTCCTACGCAGCGCAAGTTTATTTTAGCCGACCGCCACGCCCCCCTAACGCCCACAATCGCCCATAGTCGCCCACATACGATACTAAAATGTGTCTGGAGCCCACATTTTCAAAGATTTCTGAGAAAAATAAATGCAATTCTGTTGTGTTTAGTTATACCTATCAAAATGTAGAAATTTTTTATATCCGAGTGACGGATATTGGTGTCCCGACTATCTTATACCCGTCACTCGGCTAAAGGGAGTGCGAGGGAGATGGAGATATAAACTTTGATCAGCTATAACTTTTTAACGAATGGTCCGATTTAAAAAATTTCTTCTACATTTCGATAGGTATTGATAAGCACAACAAAACTGCATTTTTACTTTTCCGAAATATTTAAATTTTTAAAATTGTATATCAGCTATTGTGGGCGTTAGAGGGGGCGTGGCACCTTCTTGAAATAAACTTGCGCTGCGTAGGAACTCCAAAAATCTTCATGCAAAATGCCAATCCTCTAGCTTTTATAGTTTCCGAGATCTCAGCGTTCATACGGACGGACAGACGGACAGACAGACATGGCTAGATCGACTCGGCTAGTGACCCTGATCAAGAATATATATACTTTATGGGGTCGGAAACGCTTCCTTCTAGCTGTTACATACTTTTGCACGAATACAATATACCCTTTAAAATTTTTTTATTTTATATTTTTTTGTATTATGTAATTATATTAACTTTTTTAAATATATTTTTTTAATAAATTAAAAAAAATTTATTTAATAAAAATAAAAAATTATTAAATTGAATAAAAAAAATTTTTTTTAATTTGTATTTTATCTAACATATTTAAATAATTATTTTTTAATATTTTATTATTTAATGGAAGGTTAAATAAATAATTGTGGTTTTTTTATAGATTAAAAAATGACTTTTTACTTGTTGTCATTTAGAAATTGTCAAAACACTTAAAACTTAACTTTTAATCATTAAAAATTGTTAAAGGACTAGTAAACGATGAGAAAACATGAATTCCATAAGGATCCGACAAGAATAAAAGAGTAGCCCTACTTGCTGGGACGTTTTTACATAGAAAAAAGCCGAGGCCTTGTTAACAAAAATTCGATATTTAAAAAACTAAAAATGGCTCCAACTTTTCACAAAAACCGATTGTAACTAACAATATGGCGCAAGTATTAAAATAAAAAAAAATATTTTTTTTTGTGGGGGCAATGGTTAAAATTTTTTTTTAAATCTTAATTTGTTTTTATTTTTAAGAATTTAAAATTTTTTTTTTTTAGAAATTTTATTTTGAAAGTAGAGTTTTTAGAGGAATTAATGCAGAAGACATGAAGTCAATCGGATTCATATAACCGGAGATACAGATTTTCAATGAGAGGGTACTTTTTTAAATTTGACAATTTTTGGCAAACTTAAAAAAATTGTAACTTAAAAAAATAATTTTTTTTCGGTCAAATCCTGATACACGTGTTTACTTATTTTCCGAATAGTACGTGTAAAAAAAGTTTCAGGCAAATCAAAAATGTGAAATTTTTTTTTGGCCAAATCTGTTCGGTTTGTAAAAGAACGGCCCATATGCCGTTCGGTCTAAAGAATGCTACGCAAACATTCCAAAGATTCATCGACAATATTTTTCGTGGCGTCGATTTCGTCTATTGCTATGTAGACGATATCCTGATTATGTCAAATACTCCTGAGGAACACGAAAAACATCTTCGTGCAGTCTTGAAGATCCTTCGTAGCCATGGACTCAGCATCAACCTTAGCAAGTGTCAGCTGGCACAAGCCGAGGTGCAGTTTCTAAGTTACATCATCAATGAACACGGAATCAAGCCTCCAAGTTATCGAGTAGAAGCTATTCAAAATTATGCGAGGCCCTCTACAATCTGCGAACTCGGACGATTCCTCGGTATCATCAACTATTATCGAAGGTGCCTGCCCCATTCGCCACATCCAGGCACCACTTTCAGAGCTTCTGAGGAACGTCAAGAAAAACGATCAACGCTTGGTCGAATGGACTCCAGATCGTATCGCCGCCTATGGGCATGCAAGCAAAGTGTCACAGATGCGGTACTGTTGGCTCATCCGAGCCCAACTGCACAACTCATCCTGGTTTGTGATGCTTCTGATGTCGCGATCGGTGCCGCAATAGAACAGGTAATCGACGGCCATACGCAACCACTTGGTTTTTTCTCAAAGAAACTCACGGACACTGAGAAAAACTACAGCACTTACGATCGGGAATTACTCTCGATTTATGAAGCCATAAAATACTTCAAGCATTTCCTCGAGGGTCGCATATTTTGCATCAAAACGGACCACAAGCCTCTCGTCTATGCTTTTAGGCAAAGGCCAGAAAAGGCATCACCAAGGCAACTCCGTCATCTGGGCTACATTTCGCAGTTTACGACCGAAATCGTCCACGTCAAAGGAGCTGATACAGTCGCAGACGCTTTCTCTAGGCTCTGTGCAATCAACATGCCAGTCTCGGTCACTCTACGGGAAATCGAGGAAGCACAGTCAGTTGATTCCGAGCTGCCAAACTTACTGCAGGGAACCACTTCTCTTCGACTGGAAAAAATCCGTTACGATGACAATGTCATGCTGTATTGTGATGTTTCAACAAACACCGTTCGGCCCCACTACGTACGTACCCACTACTCTTCGCAACAAAATTTTCTCATTTTTCCACAGCCTTTCGCATCCGAGCGGAAGATCGACGCTGCAACAAATTAAGCAAAAATTTGTATGGCCAGCAATGCGGAAGAACGTTATTGAATGGACCTGTCTGCTTTGCCAACGTGCTAAGATCAACCGGCACAATCATCTAACTCCAGAGAAGATTACAGTTCCTAACGACAGATTTAATCACGTGCATCTGGACATCGTCATCATGCCGTTCCACCAAGACTTTCGGTACTGTCTCACCATGATAGACAGATTCACCCGCTGGCCCGAAGCTATTCCTCTCACGAACATCACAGCTGAGACGGTGGCCAATGCTTTCTGGTCACAATGGGTTGCGCGTTTTGGAACACCCAAAACCATAACGACCGATTAAGGCACTCAGTTTGAGTCTGCGCTTTTCAAGGAACTGGCTAGACTTATGGGAAGTGAACGGCTGCGCATCACCCACAGTCAAACGGGATGATTAAAAGATGGCACAGGTCTTTTAAGGCTGCGATGATGTGTCACCCCAACACTCCATGGCCAGAACTGCTACCTGCCGTCTTGCTAGGACTTCGAACGTGCTTTAAGGAGGATCTCAACTCATCGGCTGCCGAGATGCTCTACGGTACGTCGGTACGCTTGCCAAACGAATTCTTCGAAGACATATATGCAAGTCCAGATCCTGCCACTTTTACTAGTAGTTTTCGCGAATAGATGCGAAAAATTCGTCGAACTCCAGCTGCACACCATAGCAGCCAAAAAATGTTCCGTCTTAAAGGAATAGATAAATGCTCCCATGTATTCATTCGCACCGATGCCGTCAAACATCCGTTGGAGCCACCATACACTGGCCCATTCGAAGTTGTACACCGCAACAATGACCGAGTATTTACTTTAAATGTCAACAGAAAAGAAGTAGCAATGTCTGTGGACAGAATAAAACAAGAGAGAACGCTATAGTCGGGTTGGTGTCCCGACTATCTTATACCCGTCACTCGGCTAAAGGGAGTGCGAGGGAGATGGAGATATAAACTTTGATCAGCTATAACTTTTTAACGAATGGTCCGATTTAAAACAAGAGAAAACGCTATAGTCGGGTTGGTGTCCCGACTATATAATACCCGTCACTCGGCTAAAGGAAGTGCGAGGGAGATGGATATATAAACTTTGATGAGCCACAACTTTTGAACGAATGGTCCGATTTAAAAAATTTCTTCTACATTTCGATAGGTATTGATAAGCACAACAAAACTGCATTTTTACCTTTTCGAAATATTTAAATTTTTAAAATCGTGTATCAACTATTGTGGGCGT
Organism: Drosophila prostipennis; assembly: GCA_037075205.1. Classification (NCBI taxonomy): domain Eukaryota; kingdom Metazoa; phylum Arthropoda; class Insecta; order Diptera; family Drosophilidae; genus Drosophila; species Drosophila prostipennis. Next base: position 4,887 of record JBAMCJ010007470.1, read on the forward strand.
TAGAGGGGGCGTGGCACCTTCTTGAAATAAACTTGCGCTGCGTAGGAACTCCAAGAATCTTCATGCCAAATACCAATCCTCTAGCTTTTATAGTTTCCGAGATCTCAGCGTTCATACGGACGGACAGACGGACAGACAGACATGGCTAGATCGACTCGGCTAGTGATCCTGATCAAGAATATATATACTTTATGGGGTCGGAAACGCTTCCTTCTAGCTGTTACATACTTTTGCACGAATACAATATACCCTTTTACTCTACGAGTAACGGGTATAAAAAGTCTTCTACATTTCGATAGGTATTGATAAGCACAACAAAAGTGCATTTTTACTTTTCCGAAATATTTAAATTTTTAAAATCGTATATCAGCTATTGTGGGCGTTAGAGGGGGCGTGGCACCTTCTTGAAACAAACTTGCGCTGCGTAGGAACTCCAAGAATCTTCATGCCAAATACCAATCCTCTAGCTTTATAGTTTCCGAGATCTCAGCGTTCATACAGACAGACAGACGGACATGGCTATATCGACTCGGCTAGTGACCCTGATCAAGAATATATATACTTTATAGGGTCGGAAATGCTTCCTTCTAGCTGTTACATACTTTTGCACGAATACAATATACCCTTTTACTCTACGAGTAACGGGTATAATTAAGAGAAATATTCTTAAATTAAGAACGTTTGGTCATGGGAATGAGTCAAGTCCGATTGTTCTTATATTGAGACAGAATGTTCTTAAATGCAGAACAAGGAAGTGATCTTCTTTTAAGATTAAAAATACTTTATTTAAGAATATAAATTCATTTATTTATTTCATAACATTCTCAACAATAAGAAATTAATTTCTACAACAATATTCAGTCATACAAGTTGCTTCTGAGATTAATTAAGTGTATCATTACACTTTAAGGGACATACTTCAGTTGTAAGTCTTTCTTTTTAATAACGTAAAAGTAGATTTTTTCAGTAAATTGGAAATTAATTTTTTAACAAAAAACTATGGCTCTATGCATTTCGAATGATAATAAAATACTCGCACGTTATTTTGATAAGTTTTTTAGTTCGTTAAGTAGATGAGCGATACGTGGCGACTTTAGATCATATTCAGTTGATATTTCTTAAAAATATTTTTGGATCAATAGCCATGGTTGCTGACAGGCGGAAGGATATTTTAAATTAAGCACTTGATATATTTGAAAGCAAATATCCAAACTATCCAAAAATGAATCAAGTTTATATAACATTTTTTCAAAGTAAACAAAGAAACTTTGAATGCAATCATCAGCTAATCCAACGACCATTAAAAAAGGTTGAACGGTCATACCGACAGAGTAAAATTTTGATATTATTTTAGCTATTTTAATATCTATGTCACTGTGAGTGTCAGCCCGTATAATGAAATACTCCTGGGAGTCCATAATTGTTGACTGTTTGAATTGCTTTCCCGACTCGTTCACAAAGCGAGCTGATGAAGGCAATAAAGTAGACAGCAATATTGTATATATATATTCCTGAATGTCTATAAAGATATAAAGCGGTTATATTTACGTGGTAAAATAATACTTGGCAATTTATATTTACTTGGATCGAACGAACTTTCACCTCTCTTAAATAACTTTTTAAAGCATTTATTTGAAAGAGAGTTTTTATACACAGCCGCAATGTGGGTTTTAAAAGAGTCCCACTTTGCTAAAAGCTAAAAACTTTTTGACGGGTACACAATGATCTAAAAAAAAGGCAATATTTAATAATTAAATATTTTATATAAAAAGCATTAGCGTACTAATTCTGGAGCCCTTGCATGAAATAGTTTTGACCACGACTTAAAAAATTCTTCCCATTCCATTTGGCGTAAGTCGTTCTGCCCCATTGTAAACGTCTTTTGCCATTTGTCTTTTATTTCCTCCCAGTTAGAGGATGATCGGTTTAAATATCCTTTCAACGCATTTCCCACAGACATATCTACTTCACTCATTTGATCTAATGAGGATTTTTGGGTTACATGTTGGATTTCCATCTTATTACGTTTATGATTTCGATTCTTGAACTTGGAAAATTGTTTTCCGCCACAATTAGATTCTTGGTATAAAGTAGTAATCCTAGAAAATATAAATGAATTTAAGAAAATATGAATTTAATACATAAATCTATATAAAACATACCATTATTTCTTTCTCCTTCGGGAATATTAAAAAACGTGGCCGTAGAAACGCTGACAGCGCAGCGGCAGAAAAACTGCGTAGCCCATGGGTCGGGAGTGCTGCTTCTGCTGGCCACCACTGGTTTATATGTTTTTCTTACCAATCAAGTATTGCATTAAATGTTCCATACCGAGTTTTTTCATTAAATCAGATAGCTTAACTTTGTCTGAGTCCTCGGGTAAGGCCGGACTTAGGTACATAACCTCAAAAGTTGAGCACGGTACCGGGTCAGCTATATTCTTTTGATCCTTCACCTCCTCAATGTTTTCTTCAGGCTCCGAATCCGAAAGGATTATACGCTTTCTTTTAGCTTTAGCCGGCATTTTAACACGCACTGTTTTTTTAACCATTTTTTCGATTTCACAACCAGTCATGCACGCGAACAATTGGGAATGGTTCAGTGTGACCATTCCGTTAAATCATCGATATCTATTAAGACATCGATGTTAAAAATATAACTAGTTTAAGGCAAATAAAAAATGTTTAATTAATATTTAATTCGCATTTGTTTATTGGTGTACACTTTTTATTGAAGCGCGTTACTAGTAAATTACGATAATAGGATCCGATACTCGATAATTTTATCGAAACTTTTCTGTTTTGTTTTGATTATCGTACACACATATACAACGAAAACATTAAAGAAGGAAACAATAAACAAGCTTGATATCAACTAAATTTAAGAAACGAAGACGTTACTTGCCAGCATTAGAAATTCGAAATTTTAATTAAAAAGCATCACGGGGGCTACATAAAGTTGTACGGAAATTTAATGCCGTAGCACCATTTTATGGTGCATTATCCCAGAGGTATTCGTATGTGCGGTTCACTAAAGTATTTGTGGTGCATGCGATTCGAAGCTAAGCATAAGGAAGCCAAAATTTATTTTCAAAATATTACATCGCGGGTTAATCCCCCTCTTACCTTGGCAATTAAGTCAGGTATTAAGTTTTGTCAATTTTTACTAAGACTCGAGAATTCTGTTGAAACACTGTTTGTCATAAAAAACACATTACCACTTAATCACGACTTTGAAAGTTGCTTAAGTTAAATTGATTGTCCGTTTAATTTACATAATGCTCAGTTAAGCAACTCAATAATATATAAAGGTACGGATTATAAAAGTAATAATTACTTAGTTAAAAACGAAAACCGTGACCAAATATTTAAAATATTTTTGTTTGTCTTGGAAAATGAATGTATTTATGTTGTGAGCAGAGTTGTTAGTTTAAATGCATTTAATTGTCATTTCCAATCTTATGAAGTTGGCGCGGCAACAGATAAATTTGAAATTCTAAGCATTGATTAAATTGGTTTATTAAATTAATTTTCTCTCGTAGATTATTGGACAAAAAATGTATAATTTTTGTAGTTCATAAATACAATATATACTTTTTAATTTTAGGACAACATTTTCTTAATCTTATAAGATTCTATAGAATAAAATTGCCTTATTTTAGGAATGTTTGCTCTTTTTTTAAGTACGTTTGTTCTTATTGTAAGAACAAAATTTAAGAACAAAAATTTCTTAAATTAAGAACTTTGTTCTTAAATTTAGACCGGGTTTTTTCCCTCAGTGTGTTGTTGTTGCTACTGAATTTGATGCTGCTGTAGATACTGCTGCCACTGTAGACGCTGATGTAGCGCCGTAAATTGTTATATTTTTTATATACCGCACGAAAATATTATATATTTTTGCGTCGATATTACCGGATTTTGTCGATTAGCACTATGTTTACCGCACTATATACCGATGACCGTATCGCTGATGTTTAGGCCTCAAGCACGCCTTACCGCACTTTTTTTTTTTTTAATGTGTATTTGGTAGCAACCTTAGGCAATATTTTAAGCTTATATAAGGCGCTTTAATTTAAAACAAAAAAGATTCTTTTGTATCTTTTTGCCTGTTATTTATTATTCTCTGTTCCTTACCACGGGTGGGGGGTAACAAGAGATTTTATTTCGCAACCTTAGATTTTTAAGGTGCTGGCTTATAACTCTTAGTCTCTTACCACTGGTGGGGGATGACTTTTAGAGCTCCTCGTAGAACCAAAATGAATAGAGCGACCCGAAAATAAGGACGTCTTCATTTGTTGAGTTACTATTTCAAACTGATTTCTTTATTAATATTCAACTCTTACGTAGCTAACATGAGAATCTTATTTTACTCTTATCTACTGACCCACGCAGATATACCTGCTTATTTTTGGGTTTTAGAGTGCACATGTGTTATCGCTTATGTGCCTAGGACATTCGACCCTTCTTGGGACATCCCATATTCGGGTTACAATTTATGACCTCATTAAACAATATGGTTTACATAGATATATCTATAAAATGTGTTCATGTTTGAACACACTAATTAAATGTATGTATTTTTGTATGTGTATTTTTTTTTGTGTAACATATGTATTGGAAGAAAAATACATTGAGTGCGCAGCAAATCTAAAGGAAAAGTTTAAGGACATTGAAGACTTTGCTTTTACCTGCGACGGGGTTACAATCACGAACTCCACTCGTGCTTATTTAACTGTAACAGCACATTTCATATGCGACAAACGTCAGCAAGCAGTCTGTTTGCAAGCAATCAGAATAAACCAGGTTAGTTTATTAACACCTGGAAAATTATTTTTATTTTTGTTTTGTGTGTCCAATATGTGTTGTATGTTCCTTAAGAAAAGTGGTATTAATTTAAAACATTTTCCTCAATTGATTTAGTCTCACACAAGCGAATATATTTGCTCTCTTTTAAAAAATGCTTGTGAGGAGTTTGGCATAGGGTGTACAAAGTGGGGAACCCTCACGACTGATAATGCAAACAATATGAAGGCAGCAGCAAGATTGTTTGTTTGCAAGATTGTTTGTTGGTAACGGAAAGCACGTACCGTGCCTTGCGCATACTATTCATCTAGTAGTAGATGAAGCTATAAAATATATCCCGTCTTTTTCGCGAGTGTTGGACGCTGTTATGCGCATTGTTACTTATTTTAAGCATAGTCCTGCAGCCATGGACGCATTGAAAAAATTACAAACTGTTTAAGGAGTACCGGAAGGTCAGATAAGGACCTTAGTGCAAAATGTTGACACTCGCTGGAATTCGTGTTTAGATATGCTTAACTCATTTTTAGGTCTAGGTCAACTCATGATATTAATATTTGTCGAGATTTCTGCCAGTTACTCAAACCGTTTAAGGAAGCAACAGAAAAGATAAGCGGGGAAAATTACGTGACCGTCAGTTTGGTGATACCACTAATTTTAATTCTGTCAAACAAATTGCAAACTTTAAAAGTTGACTCGGTCGAAGGACTAAAGACAAAGGATATGTTAATAAAAATTTCAGAGTCACGTAAGCCCACTATGCAAGAACAAAACTCTAGTTAAATCAACATTATTGGATCCTCGTTTCAAAAGAATATACCTAAATTCGCCAATATGTGTAATGGAGGCGACTCAAAGTAACTATTAATTTGGAAATTCGTCAAAAAAGTAACGAAAAGCCAGTATGTAATCATAGTCTTACTCTTATACCCGTTTCCAATAAAAATTAAAACATGAAAGTTATAGACTCTAAAAATTTGTAAAAGCGCACTTTTAAAGCACACTTAAAGAAAATAGTATTAATAACAAAGATGAATCTTACAGGTTTCCTTCGATTTGGAATGGGAATGCAGCGAAATGGAAGTTGATCAAAATGACAGTTTTTCTGCTGCGCATAGACGCTCGATGAAACTCACACAGCCCTTCCAACAATCAGACCAAGAAGAACTCAAGATGTACGTGAGTATGCCTCACACCGACTGGGACAGCTATCCGGTGGAATTCTGGTACTCCCAGAAAGACAATTTACCAAATCTTTCCAGTGTGGCTCTAAGCTACCTAATTACTCCGGGTAGTGTCAAAATTTTCGAAAGTCAAAAATTTTTTGAATTCAATTTTTTTTTAATTGTAAGAGAATCGTTTGCCCACCTTTTAGAATTTTGAAAAAAATTATACTTTAAAAGTTATGTTAATTATAAGTTTTTTCTTAAGAAAAAATAGTTTGCCCACCCCTTTTTCTGCCAGCCACATATGTATGTATATAACCGTGAACGGGGCTGCTATCAAACGTGTTCTATTGTTTGGGTCGAAATAAGATAAGCTTGGTATTTTTGCAAAATGTGCTGTATCTTTCCCGAGTAATGATGCGTTCCGTTTTTTACAGAGCTTGCAAATAACTGTCAACCGATTTTCCTAAGGCAATTTGACTCTCGACAAAACCGAAAATAATGTTGCTCACAAACAATCTCACTCTGAGCGGAACCCTTTTTTCGTTTTGCTTGTCGGTTTCGGTCCGACCGTTCGGCTTAACCGAACAAAGCAATCAGTCTTTCAGTAAACACTCGGTGAGACCCTTTTAAGTTAACAGTCACATAAAAGGGTTTCTAAAAGACTACTGTTCAATAAAAGTCAGAGAAATGGGTTTTCTCCAAAAAGAGAAAAGTACACAGAAAAAAAAATGACAAAATATCGAATTGATAATTGTTGGTTAATTTTACCTTTTTTAGGATCAAGTTTTGTCATATCGTTCTACAATGAATAAATATTGTTTTTATCTTATTTCATATTAATTTTTGAAAAAAAAGTATATTTCTGATATGATATTTATGATATGATATATATCGTTTCGAAATTAGTTCCACAGTTTACAACACTGTGAATGTGAGACTGTGCAGCACTGCAATTCGAGCCAACAGCTGGAACTCTGCGATATCGAGAACAAGGTGAGTTTGTATTATAAAATTACATTAATTGGTTTTCTTATTGAGTGCTAAGTCGAAACATTATAAAGTGGTGGTGATTTTAACTTTGCCGTTCATTTCAAAGAATGTCAGGCTAATGTCAGCCTTTTCGGGATTAGAGCCATCCCAAGCTTTCCTTTACATGGACGATCTAATAGTTATAGGTTGTTCCGAAAATCATATGATTAAAAACTTAACTAACGTATTTAACCTATGTCGAAAACACAATCTCAAGCTTCATCCAGAAAAATGTTCATTCTTTATGCACGAAGTCACATTCTTAGGCCATAAATGTACAAACAAAGGAATTTTACCTGATGATAAAAAATATGATGCAATAACTAAATACCCTGTCCCTTCTGATGCAGATGAATCTAGAAGATTCGTCGCTTTCTGCAATTATTACCGACGCTTTATCCCAAATTTCTCTCATTACTCAAGACATTTAACTCACCTTTGCAAGAAAAATGTAACATTTAATTGGACACCTGAATGCCAAAAAGCTTTTGAATACCTTAAAAATGCATTAATTCAACCAACCAATCAAGAATAAGCATAG
>JBAMCJ010007475.1:0-10189 GCA_037075205.1 Drosophila prostipennis
TGGTTCTGTACCCATTTTAATCTCTCGGATACAGCCTTAGATTGGAACTCATCGCATATGAATAAAGGATGGTTTCCTCTTTTACAGAATTGACATGAAGCTATTTTTCCGTTTGTTGCCGACGCACAAGTTGAGTTCTTTGGATCCTTATTCGATGATTTTTCCGACTTTCCTGTGTTTAGGACCCGTACTCTTTGCTCCAAAAAATCAAGCATCGTATGTAACGGTTGTAGTTCTGACGAGCTTCCAAGTGAATGCTCATACAGAGCCCGGTTAGTCATGTCGAGCTTGTCTGTAAGCAGGACGACTAAAAATGGATCCCATGTGGATACGTCGATGCCTAAACCCTTAATGAAGCGAGGGACTCAATCGTCGTGATATACAATTCTTGTAATGACTTTGCATTATCGCAAGATGCGTATTGGTGCAGTAATCTACGAATTACTGTGTTTGCAAGCTGTCTTGGCTTATCAAACGAATCAACTAATATTTTCCAGGCTTGCATATAGTTTTCTTCCTTGAGTTCTATCTGGGGTGTCACAGAAACCGGCGACGGATTTGGGTACGGTTGGTTTGGAAACCAACCCATCAAACCCGTAGGTGTCACAGAATCTGTAGAGTTTTCTAGGTGTTTTGGAGTAAATTTGCTCTGATTTTCGGAACATTTGCTTTAATGCCAACTATTCGGTTTGTTTAAAACCGTGTACTTGATTTTCAAACGGTTTCTGTGACACAGAGATTTGCTTTTGGGGGGAAATTTGGTTGGAAGAGATTTCTGTGACACCCCCGAATATGACGGATTAGCCTTTCTGCATCCCCGGTAAGTGCGGTTTTAAGGTACCACATTTTATTTATGGCGGGCATGTTTGTTTCATGAACCATGCATGAAAATAAATCGAAGAATTGTCTCCACTTTAACAATTCTCCATCAAATTGTGGGATGGTGTTTCTTGGTAGTTGCACATCAGTGCTGTTTGTAACGGGTGCGCAAGGTGCGGCCATGAGTGTCTTCTGCACTTCCGTTTGTAACTTCCCGTAGGCTTCCTTGTTGTAGCCTTTTTCTATCGTGTTGTCAAATTCTTCATAAATTTTTAAATGGACCTCTTGTACTTGTGCCCACAATGATTTTATGAAGTCATTGGAGGCTTGACCCTTTAAAGTCGCGTTCTCCTGTAGCTCGCTGTTTAGGGATTCAATTACCTCTCCTTGTCTTCGGCATAGTGCGGCTAGCCTCTTGTCACTAATTTCTGCTGAAAGCTGCTCGTCGTCCTTGCCGTTCACCATATTGATCTTGTTCTATGTCTCTGACCCGGTGGGAGTATTTTATTCGCTTACGCTGGATACGCTCCGATTCGCAACCAGGTTTGGTCAAGAAACTGAACAGTAATGGTGGATAAAGGTGGTCGCCTTGTTGACCGGTCCTCTATTAATCCTGTATCGATGGGTTCGATCTCAGGTGTCCCTCTGTGGCCAAGGTGGCGCACCCAGCACTTGTAACTAGGTGGAGTCGGGGAGTGTTGCGCAAAATGAGGATCTGAAGACACAGCGACAGCCTCTGTTGATTGCGATGGTGAATGAGTAACAGTCAGTGGTATTCTGAGATTGATACTGATTTTATTGAACAAACGTTAACAAAATATGTAGAAAGGGAAAATGAACTTACAGCTATTATTCATAACTCGCAGTGGGTCAAAGTGCTACATGCAGTGCTAATCAAATTATTGCTTTACTTCCGTATTGCGGTGTCAGCTATATTCGCTGCGTCGGCAGATTGATGACTGTTAAGCAAACTGACGGTCTGGTTGCCGAATTGCAGTATTGCAGTAGTGGCTGTATTTGTTATGATATATGATTCTTCGGTTGACTGTTATAAGTTCGGTAATACTTAAATTATGTAGGTCGATGAGTCTTAACATTGAGATTTTTCGAATATAACTGAATGTTAAAGCCTCTTCCCATAGAGTCCATCCGTGTGAAACGGTTGGGATTTTTGACAAATGTGAAACTCGTCTTCCCACAGAGCACATCCACCATCTACCATCCAATTAGAGGTGACATGAAGAGCAGTTGCTCACTTAACTTTAACGAAGGGGGATTTCAACTCGGAAAAACTGTCGTAAAATTGCGTTCTCCTAATTTTTTTGTAGAATAATATAAAAACTTTTTAATGCTTGCCGACCTGTAGCTCTCAATACACTAAATGTATCTATTTATTTCTTCGGTACAGTTAAAGGGTAATTAATTTAAATCAAATATCACACAAATTGAAAAACACAAATTGAAATCCAAAAACAAATATAAAAAGAAAAAGTAAAAGTAAAAAAAAATGTATTTATAAAAAAAAGTTTTGATGTTTTTTTCTTGATCTAAGGGTCCAACTTTCTTTTTCCTCTAATAAATGGATGAGAACTTAAAAGCTCGTTTTTACTACTTCTTTACAAAAAACAAAGTATAAACCATTAAACAAAATATCCATTATATTCGTATTGGGTTATATCGGGCTTTATAGTTCATTTGAGTTTTTTAATTCCCTGCGTTGCACTTCGCTGCACAGAAATTGCAAGTAGGAAGGTAAGTCCTTGCTCTTTTCATTCCAGTTTTGATAAGTCCCCTTAGAAATTTCAAAAAGAAACTATACGGGGGTGTCACCGAAATATCTTCCAAACAAATTTCCCCCCAAAAGCAAATCTCGGTGTCACAGACGACATTTTTGACGGTTTCTAAATCCCCCGTATTTTGCCGGACGTTTTGATAAAATTAACCAACTTACAACTGCTTCCCAAAAATATAACTTTATTTAACTTTATAACTATCTGCATACTACAATTTTTATACCCGTTACTCGTAGAGTAAAAGGGTATATTGTATTCGTGCAAAAGTATGTAACAGCTAGAAGGAAGCGTTTCCGAACCCATAAAGTATATATATTCTTGATCAGGATCACTAGCCGAGTCGATTTAGCCATGTCTGTCTGTCCGTCTGTATGAACGCTGAGATTTCGGAAACTATAAAATCTAGAAGATTGGCATTTTGCATGCAGATTCTGGGAGTTCCTACGCAGCGCAAGTTTATTTCCAGAAGGTGCCACGCCCCCTCTAACGCCCACAATAGCCTATATATGATTTTAAAAATTTAAATATTTCGGAAAAGTAAAAATGCAGTTTTGTTGTGCTTATCAATACCTATCGAAATGTAAAAAAATTTTTTTAAATCGGACCATTCGTTAAAAAGTTATGGCTCATCAAAGTTTATATATCCATCTCCCTCGCACTCCCTTTAGCTGAGTAACGGGTATCTGATAGTCGGGGCACCCGACTATAGCGTTCTCTCTTGTTATATTTACTTCGGGTTATATTTAAAAATATGCTTTTTATAAAACCTCTCGAAAAAATTAGCTAAAATTAAACCGTCGGCAAACCGTCCAACCTGACAGTGTTACCAATTAGATCGAACTTTAAAATACCAAATTTCGGAGTAGGTATTGAAATGTTGTGTTAACGAATTTATTTATTCAAAGGTATTTAGAATTGTAGTTAAAAATAAAACTTATTTCTGGTAAAAATTTTATGTTAAAAGAAGTTTTCGTTATTGAGAAAATAATAAAAAACATGCCGCCTTTGCAAAAAGGTGACAGCACTGTCGTAAAAAATGTTCTATTTTTTTGCCGGATAAGACGCCAGCTGTGAATAAGAAGAAGACATATACGTAAAAGTAAACAATTTTTGTTTATTATTATTTTAAACTAATAAACGTTGCTAATTTTCAGGGGTAAACATAGGTCACCAGCGCTAGACGCCATATTCTTGCGATTCATTCGCGATAATATCGACATTTCCAAAGGATTTACCCGGGGCGACCCCGTTCTTGTGACCACTGCTTGGAGGACCTGGCCAATGACTTAAATCCCCATGGACTACCATGTAAAACAGCTTATAAGGATTCTCCTCTGAATCCTAGCCTCTCGCAGATTATGTCTTTGCAAGTACTCTAGAGCAAGAGTTCGTGCAGATGTCATTTTGGTTCTCTTTTAAAATTTTTGCCAACTTATAAATGTAAATAAGCCAACGCAGCCGCTGCAAACAGTTGTCCAAGGCTGCAATATGTAGCCTGGCGGGTAATTCAAATCTTTAATTATACCCGTTACTCGTAGAGTAAAAGGGTATATTGTATTCGTGCAAAAGTATGTAACAGCTAGAAGGAAGCTTTTCCGACCCTATAAAGTATATATATTCTTGATCAGGATCACTAGCCGAGTCGATCTAGCCATGTCCGTCTGTCCGTCTGTCCGTCCGGATGAACGCTGAGATCTCGGAAACTACAAAAGCTAGAATATTGGGATTACCAACACATATTCTTGGGCTTCCTACGCAGCGCAAGTTTATTTCAGGCGACCGCCACGCCCCCTCTAACGCCCACAATCGCCCATAGTCGCCCACAAACCATACTAAAATGTGCCTGGCGCCCACATTTTCAAATATTTCTGATAAGTATAAATGCAATTTTTTAAATCGGACCATTCGTTAAAAAGTTAAGCCTGATCAAAGTTTTTATCTCCCTCGCACTTCCTTTAGCTGAGTTACAACCTTTAGTCGGGACACCAACCCGACTACAGAGTTCGCACTCCCTTTAGCCGAGTGACGGGTATTAGATAGTCGGGACACCAACCCGACTATAGCGTTCTCTCTTGTTTTTTCTTTTATTTTGCACTATATGCGCTTTAAACGAGTATACTTTATGTAATTTTGCAAGAAAAATATATATTAAGTTTAAAACTTAATGGAAAACAGTCAAAATAAGTCCAATAAAATTCGATAATTATTGAATATTCCATATTTAGTGTATGCATCCAGCCCTGGTCGTTTTTCGGTAAATTTTCCGAAAAACGGAAATCTCCCGAATTTCTGTGACACCAACGCACAGTGGGGCGAAAAAGCCAAAAGTCTGCCTTAAATCATCGGAGCCCTATAGCGAATATCTTTTGATGGGGTATTGTTAAAGGCAATTAAATATGTAAAAAAACATCATAGGGTGTATTTTTTTAGTGCAACTTTTTTGGTGTAGTAAATTTTTAAGAAAAAAAAATAGTTTTTTTAAGAAAAAAAATATAAATAAATTACTTTTAGGGTTCTAAGTTTTCCAAAATTTTTTTTAATTTAACTTGATTTTTGAAAAAAAATTTATTCAAATCGGCCAACTACATCTTAAAGCTTCCATATAAGCGCTTAGTACATAAGGGAATATATCGGTTCTATTTTATATTTGCTCATGTAAATTGAAATTAAGTCATTATTTATCAATTTGCGTCAATGTTTAGAATTTTTTTTTAATTGGTATGTGATTTCTATAGCTGTCATAGAATCGGCGAAGAAAATATTGCATATTTAAAAAAAGTGGATATAAATCTTTGATTATATCTCGATATCATAAACAGTTTATAATTTATAATTTATATTATAATTTAAATTATAATTTCAATTTTTTATTCATTTACATCTTCATCGCTACTGTCAGAACAGTAAAAAATAGTCGAATATTCATGCTGTAAGTGCGCCAGGGCTGGCGACAATTCAAATTACGAACATTTCTGGCTAACTTTAACCGCAGTTTTCTCAAAAGAGGTACAAAAAGGCAGACTAAATAATTTGTTCAGAATTTGTAGTTAAATATCTAAACTTAAAAAAAAAAAAAAAATTAAGCGGGGATCTAGGGTGTAACACTACTTTACGTCCAAGAATATCCAAAAAAAAAGTAATTATGCACCTAAAAATTTGTTTTTAAAGCAATATTCTAAGAATTGGTTGCTCTTAAATTTTCAACCGTTACATATACCACTTAGACCCATAGGCGCTTTCAGAAAAATTTCAAAGATGTATAAAAATACTTTTTTTTCTTATTGGCTAAAATTCTATTTCGAAAAATCAGCTTTAAAAATCTGTAGTGGGAGAACCATTCATCACAGATCACTTTTTCTTTTTGATTTGTATAGAGAATTCAATTATTTTTAATGTTGCATTGCAACATTTTGGAAAATCAAAAAAAAAATCCATTTTGGCAGGCTTTTTGTTCTAGGCGCCCTAGTGTGCAACGGTTTTGATAGTTGGTTTCCAAACCAACCGTCCCCAAATCCGTCCCCGGTTTCTGTGACACCCCCGATATTGTCGTAAAGCTTGGACAATCAGCTAATCGTAGAACTGGCTTTTAGTGAAATAGCTTTTAGTAAATTTGGACAGTGGACAAATACAACTTAAAGGCTTTGTGGACAAGGCGACAGCTATGCATGTCTCAAATATTGCCACGTTGTTCTACATCGTGATTGACAAATGCGTCACCCGCTACAAATGGAACGAGTCATTTGATTTAAAAAATCTGCCAGCTTTCGAAGCTGCTGGAACGCAATTGTCAATATATTAAATCAACCAACCCCACATCACAAGGTCCAGTCCACCCGAGCAAGAGATCTTGTAATCTTTCCTATGGTCATAAATCATCGTTCGCAATCACTCACGATCCATGTGCCACATCATGTATCAGACAGATTGACATTTCTTCTTGGAATTTGCTCAACAACACACCTTTGGGAGATGATAGATTTTATGATTCTAGTAGCATCGATCATCTACTTGGCGCTGAGGTCTTCTACCATTCGCTTGCCGTTGGGCAAAGAAAGCTCGCACCTCACTTGCCAATACTTCCAAAACATTGTTCGGCCGTTCGCCGGTCGACCTCAACAACAGCAGCAGCAAGTTTCGGACTGATTTATGTCAAGCGCAATCTCTATTAATAATTATAACACCAGTTTACAAAATAATATCGATATCTTCTACATCAAAAACAACCTTGGTTTTCCGGTAAAGTACATCTCCCTGATTAAGAAATGGGCACTTAAAATGTTTGGAAATGTGTCAACTTTTTTTTAAGTGTAAAAACGTTTTTGGTCCTTTTTTATTTTTAATTTTGAGTTCTGATAACCCGATTTCAATCATCGAAGACTCGTTTTACTGGTAATAGAATGTCCTTTAACTTTCTTATTCCAGTCATTAGTTTAGAAGCTACACCTCGTCAAAGTAAAGAAAGGAAAGAAAATGCAAAAGCTCTAGCATAAATGGCTTTTTTAAAAATACACGCCAAAAAAACTAAATAAGTTTTAAAATGATTCTCTTGAATCTTAATTATGAAAAATCAGTTAAGCAATCCATACATGATGCAAAGACCGACTATTTAGAACCTTTGCTCATGTTGCCAACTTTTCAAATACTTCGGAGTTGCCTGCCAAATACCAGTAGCAACATTCAACTGTAACATTTCAATGGAGTGTCCGAAGAAAGACTTATACCGTCTTACCAATCCTCTAGTTTTTATAGTTCCCGAGATCTCAGCATTCATACGGACACACGTACATGGCTAATTGGACTCGGCTAGTGATCCTGATCAAGAATATATATACTTCATAGGGTCGGAAACGCTTCCTTCTCCCTGTTACATACTTTTGCACAAATACAATATACCCTTTTACTCTACGAGTAACGGGTATAATTAGGGGAGTGTTGGGTAATGTGGCGAGTAGGGTAATATCGTCGACTTCTCTTATCGTGTAGACAATGTATTTACAGTAATATTAATAAGAAGTCCCGTAATTTATTCGTGAAGTAATATTTTCTAAAAAGGTGGTGCGCAAATTAGCAAACCTATTTAATTTAATAGTGTGTCAGCTGTGCCAGAGCGAAGATGTGTGGAAAACAAAATCAGATAAGTATACGCACGTATAAATGACATCTTTATCAACAGTTTGTGGTACTTGGTTTTTGTTTTATTTGCGCCTTTTGAGAGTGACACCGTTTTTGCTCCAAGTGTACCTTGTAGGGTATCGTGGCAAACTTTTTGTAGGGTATGGTGACGATCTTTTTTATGTAAAAAACATAAAAAATGTCCAGATAACATTAAATGCTGTACACCCAAAATAAAATCGAAAGTAGTGGTGGTATTGACCTAATACTAAATAATACAAATTCTGTACTCAGTAGTATTAATCGAGTATTACTATAAAAGAGTAGATGTCGATTTGCGTCATGTTCCCCCAGCCAAAACCATAAGACCTAAAATTCTGGAAAAAATTGGGTCTGAATCGTGTGTTAGAGGAGGTGTGCACTAAGAAAGGATTTTTTAAAATTCGGCTCCTAAGGACTCCCAGGACTCTCAAAAAATGCGAAATTGCGGAATTAAAACATTCCCACAGTTTTCAACTAAACAAGTTCATATTTTTATTTTAAGCTTTATTTGTGGAAATTTTGGAAAGCCCAGAAGATGAGCCCCAACCGACTTCCGGTTGGGGGCACTTAATAATTTTTCCCGCACCGATTATGCGATCGGATACGTTTTTGGTTTAAAGTGTGGAGCTATGCCATACAATCAGTAAGGTTTTTTTTCTTTTTTGGACCCACGGTTGTTTTTATATTTTTTTTTTGTAATTTTGCGGGGGTTGCGGGGGGCCTTTTTGGCAGCACGTCGTTTTTCTTTTTGTATGCTTCGGGAGTTCGCAGCGCCCACGAACAAATTCCGAACACAGCTCTCACAAAAACAACGTCAGCAAAAGCAGAGCGAGAGAGTAAAGAGCAGAGAGAGTCATTTGAAGCGCAAAAGAGGCGGCCAACGTTTTTCTTACTATTTGGATACCAGAACGGATTATCTTAGTCAATTCTAACTCAAAGTGTGTAGCCAACCCGTAAAATCCATAGGGAATTTTTATTTTAAATTTAGAATGGTTTTCATGGGGAGACCAGGGAAAAACGTTCAATAGTCACATTTGCATGTTAAAAACGCAATAACCCAGCGGGAAAGTGAGAAGTTGGTTTTTATGTTCTTGAAATCCTGTTCCTTTTTGCAGGCGGCGGTGTGGGGATAGATAATTTCTGAGCGTTAAATGGGGGTGGGTTTCTGAGTAGCATCAAAATCAGGCCACTTATGCGCTGTGCGATTTCTGTGGCACTACGATTATAATATTTTTTAACAAAAAAATCACCAACTTATAATATTCAAAAATCCTATGATTTACACCAAAGCCAAAAGCCATGTTCTCGCATGCCGTGCCACACGGCATAAATAAGATTGTGTGCCAATTTGATTTCAAATCCATGTAACGCGACTCCAAAGCTACAACCTGGATATCGTAAAATATTCATAAATAATTAAGAAATAATACAAATAATAATAATTAAGATAATAAAATTAAAAAATTGTAGAGTAAAACCACAGTCAGACGATCAAATTGTTTGACCAAATTTATAAAGGATTGCCATCAACTTACATAGAAATCAATTATTGTTTTTTTACATTTTAAAACATTTTCTATGAAATAAAATAATTTGATCGTCAGATCGTGGCCTAAGCCATTTTTAAGCGTTGTTAAATAAAAATACATATTATACGTATAATATACGTAGCCTTCAATGATTACGGTCCCTAAAAAAATATTATTTAAACGAAATATTTCTTCGCGGGCAAAGTGTGACCTTAAGTTACAACGAAATTAACACCAATTTTATCTCTCTTCGGAATGTTGGTATTATCAAATATCAAATGATGCACGGTCACATCAGTTTCATTTCGTGAAATTAAAAGTGAAAAAAGTGAAAATAGTTCAATTTAATCTAAAAACAAGCAAAAGGTGAGTGATAAAGTACATGTTGTCGTATAATAATCTTTATTTCAGCGCTACAGAGGTTAGTACCACAGATATTTTTGCCATTAATAAATATAAGCCTCCAGATGCTATCTTCAACTCAAATTCTGCATTTCAGTGTCACTTGTAATGTTTTTAATCTTCACCAGTGGTAAATGGTGTGCGGTGTTCACTAAATGGTTGTATGAATAGTACTTCAGTACTAACTTAGTTGTTTAACTTAATCAAAATATTACATTTATTTCAGCCAGGCCGATTCTTCTTCTTGGGACCAGAACTGTTGCGCCTGCATTTGCCATATTTGATTTTTTCTTCTCACTCCAAGTAATTCTCTCTTGCTGCGATGCGGAGGAAGATCCAAAACGGCCCTTTTCAGGGCCACAACATATTTTACCAAAGAATCTACATTTTCAATATACTGTTTGCCATTTGCCATTTGCCATCGAATATAAAATCATCAAATTGGTGCACCATCTTTTAAAGGACTTATTGTGGTGTTCTACATTATACATA
>JBAMCJ010007478.1:0-101374 GCA_037075205.1 Drosophila prostipennis
GAAGCTTTTAAATCTTTTTTTTTTAAGTTTGTATATGTATGATCTATTAACTTTAAGAATTTAAAATCCAAAATACAAAACATTAACAAAAAAATTTCGACTTTATGCCAAAAAATCGGCCGCTCGGACCATAGTGCATTGCATTATTTCAGGTATATAGGAGTTTTCTCCTATCTGGCACGCTTTTGTGTGCGAGTGAGTGAGCGGAGTAAGATGAGTAGCGCGTAAAATGTGCAAGAAATTAAAACGATTTACGCCAGGCGGCATTCGAAAGGCGGAAAGTGGCGAGGATTGAGGTTGGATTTCGAGAAAGGGAAAAGTAAACTCTGGCAGGAATAAAGGCCGCAAGGAGGGGGTAGGAAGCAGAAATCTGGAAAAGGAATACGCAATTTGAGCTGCTCTCAAAGAATGTTTAACTGGAGACTGAGATGGAGCTTTTCCCATTACCGGACAATGGCAGCTCTAACTGCAAATGGGGATGGATGGAAAGGCATGCAAATAACTATTCCAGGCGGTTGGGCTACTACAGATCTTGGGAAAAGACTGAGGTTAGCCACGTTAACGGTTTCAGAGGCTGAAGTTGGGGTTACAAGTCTAATGAGTTGGCATTAAAACCCTTAAACTTAAGTGACACCAATTATAATATCCTCCAACGACAATTTTAGTAAATGGATCTAAAGAATGCAGAAGGAAGAAGGTTATCAGGCCTTAAAAAATTATATACCCCTGTTTATGCGAAACATTCGAATTCATGGAATTATATGAGCCGGGGTACATATTTTTTGAAATTTATATAGAGCTCTCGAGAGTTAAGAACTAACCAACTCATGCATTGAGGCTAAAATCATAGTCAACTTTTGTGTGTTGACACAGGAATCGGCTGAAATCACGAAATGAAAGCGGGATTTGAGCAATAACTATTTTCATAAGTTCATATTTATCAGAGCTTAAGACGAATCGTTCTAATTGATAAATTCTTGTACTTTAGAAGTAACAAGATTGAAAATACCACTCACACCTTCCCCTAATTTCGCAACCTGGTGAAATTCAACAGGATTAAATTTCATTTATTTGGCTCGCCACGAGATCGCGTTCATTACAATACCAATGGCAGTCACCTGCTGCCGCTGCCAGGATTGAAGCTTCGCATCGAGGACACATTGTTTGCTTAGGTTTGTGCGTTAAGCGCTTAGAGTTCAATTATATTGAGTGGCCATCGCATGCCAAGCATTTCCCAGCAGCCGCAGAGCAGACAACAACTTTCCGGGGAGGGGATAACTTTAATTGAGATTTACAATGCGAGTTAAAATGCCAGGACAGGCCAAAGCGGAATTTGTTCCAGCTTGAGCTTAACCTTGTTTCTATTTCTCCGCCCAGGATTCGGGACGGTGGTGGCGGGACTTGGGCTTGCGACTTGGGGTCATAAATTTGTAGACAGTAAATCTTTTTTATAGTCGAGCGGGCTCTCCTCCCGCAGAAAAATCTGTTCATGCCGGGTGTTTATTTGCTGATGGCCCTATACTCGCTCCTGCTCCTCGGCCGCCGCCGCATTAAAGCTCAATTGCGTTTAAGTAGCTGACTTTTATGGTTTCGCCTGCAGTCTTTTCGGTCTCTATATGTATGCATATTTATACCCTGGCAGAGGGCGCAGTTATTTCGATACTTTTCACATATCCTTTATTCGGGGTATGCTGTGTGAAGCTTTGAACTTATAAGTTATATGATATAACCATTCTTGAAAATAAATTAAACTTGTTGAAGTCGGATGTATAATAAATTTAAGAAATTAAACCTAATTTTAGGCCATTAAAGTATTTCATTCGCACTGTTTGATTGGACCTGAAGATATATCACTGAAATCATTTAAAGAGTGGAAATATTGGCTTATCACCAAAGTATTTTTGCACGTAAATGACTGATTTAAAAGGGTATTTTCTGTACCGTATCCCGAGGCCAGGCTTTCTTTATTCCCGTACGTAAATATATATTCAACAGTTGTTGTCTGCCCTTGTTCTCGGCGTTGTTGCCATTTGCAAATTTCGGCAACGCAGGCTTCGGCGATGCGAAGGGGCGCGGAGAAACAAGTGAATTGGATGGCAGAAATAGCCTGGCAACATTTTTTTGGCTTTCACTCCCCCAGAGCTAACGAGCGGGGGGGAGTGGCAGGGGGAGCCACTTTATATAGGTATATACACATTCGTAGGGGTATAAATGTTGGCCGATGTCGGCTGCGCTGTTGTTGAAATGATAAGCATGTGTGCAATTAAAATGAAAGCGTGCTCGCTGTTCCAACATTTGGACCACGGACCACGGCTGTGAAGTGGTACAAGGAAGGTCCTGGGTTACGGAAGTGGGGCTTGGGGTGGGGGTGGGATGCCATGACATGAGGCGGCCCACGACAATAAAACAAATGTCGCCTATTTTACATAAACGTTGTGTGCAAATTTGTTGACCTTGTTATTGTTGCTGTTGTCGTTGTCCGAAAAATATTCAACTGTGAACGGAGTTGGGAGGTGGGCGTTTTGAGCACAGTGGCGGAGATTCCAGTGGGCTTCTTCAAAGCCACCATTAAATACGATATATGGTAAAATCATTTTGCTTTAATCTTGTTTGCTTTGATGTGATTGCAAATTAATACTAATTGCTAAGTGGATTCTTGCAAAGTGAATTTAAAAGTCAATAATAATGGCTACCATAACGGAAATTTGAGAACATTTTTAAAGCTTTAAAAAAGGCAAAATTAAAAGTCTAAAAAATATTCAAAATCAATGATGTTTCGCCCCCTTTGATATCCGATCCTGGTAGGGTCTCTGGCCAGCAGTTTTAAGTGGGTCTAGTCCGAGTATCTGGACGCGACCTGCACACCAAGTGTTTACAGCCGCCTCGTCGAGTCAGCGGTTTGCCATTTAATTTGGCTTTTCTGGTGTTGGTCTTGGCCCAGTGGGAGGCTGGTCCATAAAAACGCTACAAATTAAAAACGCATTAAGTTTGCGGTCCGCTATCAAGAGTCGGCCACGTGTGGGCCTTTGGCAGTCCCTCTGGCTGCCTGCATAAATCTACGATTTCCGGATCCAATAATTACGGAGCGGAGGCGTCAGCTTCAATTCGGGGCCAGAGGGCATCGCTCCGACGCCCAACTGACAGGGGCTGTAAATGAGCAATTAGCCGCAATAAAAACATCTCTGAGGCGAGCCACTGCCGAGTGGGTGGCTGTCGAGGGCGTGCACTTAATTCAAATGGCGAAACTTAACCTCAACATGTGCCGCACCCTCCTCCGAAAAAGTTGGCCCCAGCACACCCACCGCAGAGGCGTAAAATTAACACACACTTAACGCAGACGGGGAGTCCCCGACCACGACAAATCCGGATCCAAATGTAGGCTCCCTGACAGCGGCACCAGCTTAGACATGCAGCAAACGGCCCAGAAATGGTAATACGGCAGCCCAGCGAAGGCATTCCCCCGAACGTTTTCCCGGCACTTTCACTTCGTTTCCCAAATATTTGCATGGCCATCTCCGGCTGAGCGGGGAATCGGTTTTCCAGAATCCCTCCAACGATAAGTGCCTGCAAAAATGCAAACGCCGGGCTGGAGCTGCCATCGGATGATGCTGCTCCGGTCGTGTCTGCATCCGGCTGATGTACTGCCTTCAGCAAACACCGGCAACAGACAGACCTAGGCAAACAAACAGATGGACAGGCGGGTGAGGGTAAAGGCCCGGTTACGGGGGGGTTACGGGAGGGTTACGGGTGGGCGACAGAGCGAGATGAGCAACTGCAAGGACTCGACTCGCTGCAAGGCACTGACTTTTCCCGGGCAGGCTTCAGTCAAAGACATTTTTGTTGGCCAGCTTTGCCAGTTTCTAAGCAAAACAAGGTTAAACTCTTTAGTCGAGGAATCCGACGAACAGATAACCGGTACTCAGTGCTGGTTTGGGCACAAAATTAGTAGATGAAAGTCATTTAGAAACGGGTGGAAAGTTGGTTTAATCTCCTGATTTCCATTAGAGCCCAATTTTCTATGCTTTAAAATTGCAACAAAAATTAATTTAATATTCTAACCTGCCTAGAGATTAAAGTAAACCTTTTTATACCTTTTTAAAATCGATTTTAGTTATCTTTTGGATTTGATTTGAACGAACCATTGAATGTTATGTCGATTACAATAGGTACATATATCCTTTTAGTCCGAATCTAAGGGGTATAAAAAGCAAGGCCAAGCTGAAATCCTTTCATGTTGATTCTACTCTTCTTGTGTTTTGGCAACACCTGCTGCTATTTGTCAGTCCCCGCCCCACCTGCCCCTCTGCTCGCCTGCTCCTCCAGCAGCCAACCGAGCCGGAATTGTTATTATTTTCTGCTGCATAATAACGAGCCCAGGAGGTCGCCGTCGCCGTCGCCGTCGCAGTTTATGGGTTTATGGCTTGCCTTTTTTCGGAGGCGCCGCTTGACTGGCTTGGCGTGTGTGTGACACCGCTGATCCCGGAACTGCTTACTCCGGTCCTGCCACTGACACGAAGCCACACACGGCCGCACTAACACACACCTCATGCGGATCCGAGACAGACACATTCGACAATGTCACGTTGCGGTCGAGCATTGCGTGCATATAAATTTAGGATAAATATAAAATACTTGCAGATGTGGGAAGTGAGGCCAAGAGATACTCTTGGGAGCAGGAAATGGAATGGATGGCTTGCAGCTGGGGTTAGTCGAATAGCCCATTTAATAGCCAACTAACTAATAAAACACCCGTTTAAGAAAATAAAAAGAATGTTAATAATCGAGCTCTTCCTTTGTGTGCCTGATGTGGCTATCGCATCATAGGAACTCATTTTATTTGGCGACTGTTGAAGAATCCCCAATCCGTGTGCCACATTCACCCCGTAGACCTGCGCATTCTTCAGCTCCATTCGCATATACCTCGACCGGAATGTACAGCAGCCGAACACAATCTAAATAAAGAGCCTACACGGGGGCCTGGCGTGTTATGAGCCGGGCTTTGTGCGACTTCCTGTGCTCCTGCCACCTGGCAAACACACTGACCCACCATTTGCCGCCTGGCTTGTTTGTCTGTTTGTGTTCGTGCGGCTCATTTTGATGGCACGGAAGTTGCTTGTTTGCTCTGCTCCGCTCCGCTCCGGGCCCCGCCCCCTCTGCCTTTTTTCTGCCGGGCTTTAAGTGTTTACGTGGCGTATTAGTAATAAATGTAATGTGCATAAGAGTGCCCACGCGGCCGGCGCTCGTAAAGCGGGAATGTTTACAATGTGTTTAGGCTTCCGAGCGGGCACGCTTTTATAGATTTTTACAACTTTATCCAAGAGCAGCCTACCACAGTCCGTCAGCCTCGTCGAGGGCCGCGTCACATGCAGGCACTTAATCAATCAAAAGCCCAGGGACGAGAGCCTTATTAGACGTCTCTCACTGGTTTCGGCCAAAGTTCTTTCCGGCTGCTTGTTTCCCTGTTTGTTTGTTTGTTTGTTTTTGGCAGCACAAATTATGGCCGGACATGTTCAAACATTTGCCTGTCCATCTAACCATTTTTCCTGCCGAATGCGTTCCATGTTATGTTTGCTCCCCGAGGATAGGGGCAAATGGGACCTCAGTTCATACTAGGCTTAGTGGCCTGGACCGATAAGTCGCCGGCCTAGGCCTGGGATATACGGGGCAAATGGAAAACCAACAGCAAGATCCGCCCTGGATTTCAATTTCCTATGAGGTAAGCCCTTCTTCAATAGTCGCACAATTCCTCGCCAATTTCCTGGCCAGCCATTAAATATCCCACAACGCCTTTCCGGCAAGGAGTTTCTTCTGGCCTCTACCTTCCAGCCCGACCGACCCAATTAAAATTCCACAAACTCAAGAAAGCCCAGTCTTATGTTCCGAGCAGACATCCTTGAAACATTATCCATTACTTTTCCGCCCTACGACCGCCTGTCTCCTTCTGTTCCGTTTCACAAATTCATTGCGAATACTTTGCGCTACTTAGCGGCCATTTTTCATCTTTGTCTATGACTTGCTGCTCGCCAAAGGAAAAAGGGTTCTTTTCACAAATATTCTTAATTAATTAAAATATTTTGGGCTGTTGCTAAAAATACCGCCCAGCACTTTCCCTTCAATCCGACTGCGGAATTAACAGGTATTACACAGCATTTTGGATAAATGCGGCTTTAAATCGCAATTGAAATGGCGTGCAAACGGTTAGCCAACTTTTGGCGATTTAGTTTGGCTTAGTGGCCAACTAATTAGGCTCAGCAGCCAAGGCAGTCGGTCAAGGGCCAGGGAGTAATGGACGCCAGAAATAAAAGGTTTCACCCTTCTGCGAGGGCTAAGCACCCAGTTGCCCAGGTGAGGGTCACCTGAGGGCAGTTCGGGGTCAGCTCAGACCGGGCCAGCTTATCCGACCTAAGCAAGCCCCAAGGAGCGGCCAGCGACTGCAGTGCGGAAATTAAAAGTGTGCAGGTCCAAGTGGCGGGCTCTCAAGTGGCTGCTGCTTCCAAAATTAGCCTTCCCCCGGCGCCAAGTGGAAGTTTTTATTTTCCCATTTCTCTCTCGCTGTTGTTTCAGCTCGTATTCTTTTTATTTTTCGACTGCCTTGAGTAGGAACATTTTTGTGTGGCTTACTTGCGGTTGGATAAAAGTTAAGCTGCAGCTCATAAATTTTATTCCTGAGCGGCATCCAGAAATACGGAGCAAATATTCCAGGGACGACTTGGCGTATGAGCAACGCCGCTGGATTGTGAGCCAAATGGAGCGAAAATGTTTACGATTGTCAAATATTTACGGAGCGCTCTGAAAAGGGCATCAGATTGAGTTCAGGTGCGATAAGTCCAATGGGGCGGAGGAATGATTTTCTGATGGGCCTATCGGATTGAGAATGCAAAACACTTTTGGCGAACTAATCAAGTTAATTGCGGAAGTGCTCCAGAGTTCCGAATTAATCCGCAGGGTTCGAATTTATTCGCCTTAATCGTGCCCTACAGCTGATGGGAGCTCCCAGTCACGTTGAGAAGGCCCATCACAGACTAATTGCCAGCACGTGTAGGCCGCATTAGTCTCCAAAGAAAGAAAAAGTTTCCCGGCTTCCTTGACCCATATCAAAAGTCAACAAACTGTGTACATGTGTCCGCAAACGAAAGGAGGAAAACTGTCATTCAGTTTATAAATATCAACGAGCCGAGGGAAAATCGGGGAGCTGGCAGGCAGCAGACAAATATGATGATGTATAGGCGAGGCGAACATGGGAGATATTTATAAATATTCTGCAGCAATGCAGCAAAAATTTGACACAATGTTTACAAATGGCTCTGGATTTGTTTGGACCAGCTGAAAGTATCAAGGGCGGTTCCGTTGACCATTATAAATGAGCAAACGAACGGCGGTCGCATGCAAATGAATGAGAAGCCAAATAGAGGGCGAGATTGATTGCGCCGGTATATGAATTATGGGAAACGAAATGGTTAGCTTTTTATCAGGCGATCCTGGAGCTAAAGTTGGAACAAATGCTCCACGTGGCCGCCATTAATGAACTCCTTATCTTCTTGGCCAAGAGCAGAGTTCAAAAGTTACCAACTTTTCTCGCAGCAGCAGGGAAAACTCGGGGCTCCCCTCCCGTTCTTTCGATTGCAATTCCGTGATTTTTAATTTCCATTTACATTTCCAATGCATGACAGCACATTGTTTACTCGCCAATACCTTTATGTTGAAAAGGTTATTCGATTGGTTTTTGTTTCCTTGATTGAGTTAAACAAACGTTGAGTACGCCAATTGAAATTCCATTCACACCATATTCGATTTAACTTTTATATATTAGAACAACACTTTTTGCTGCTCTAATTGCCAGACTGCATTATTTATGGCCTTTTATTGTGCATGTACGATGCGCATATTGTTTATTTACACGAGTCAACATATCTTGTCAGGGGAAAACGCTAAAAATTAGGAAAGGGAAATGGAAATGGAAAAACGGGCATGTGTTAATTTTTATTGCTTTGTCGCGCGCTCGTTTGTTTACGAATGAATCAGTATCTGAATTCAAATTTCGATATGAATATGAATGAGAATTAATGCGGAACGGTGGGTTTGATGTGGCCGGTCCAAAAATAGACAGCGCAAAGTACCTCGCCGGGAAAGCTCTGTCTGGTCCGCCTTTCCCTGAGCCAGAAACCTATTTATTTATTTTGATTATTTCGATTTTGCCTCTGGCCTTGGTCCCTCAACGAATTTCTATGCAGACGACGTTCATGACCTTCGACACCGCACGGCTGATTGCCTCAAGGCTTTGCTGTTCACTTAAACCCAACGTGCGACGTGGCGTATGCGTATTCCAGCGAAATCGAGGGCAGGTTTTGGCAAAGGTTTACTTATTATTTAAGATTTATCAGTCCCTGTTCAACTGAAGTTTGGTAATCGCATACTTTTGTCAAATCGGGCGACTATATATAAAAGATACCGTATGCAAAAATAAAATAATTATACCCGTTACTCGAAGAGTAAAAGGGTATATTGTATTCGTGCAAAAGTATGTAACAGCTAGAAGGAAGCGTTTCCGACCCCATAAAGTATATATATTCTTGATCAGGATCACTAGCCGAGTCGATCTAGCCATGTCTGTCTGTCCGTCTGTCCGTCCGTATGAACGCTGAGATCTCGGAAACTATAAAAGCTAGAGGATTGGTATTTGGCATGAAGATTCTTGGAGTTCCTACGCAGCGTAAGTTTATTTCAAGTAGGTGCCACGCCCCCTCTAACGCCCACAATAGCTAATACACGATTTTAAAAATTTAAATATTTCGGACCATTCGTTAAAAAGTTATGGCTCATCAAAGTTTATATATCCATCTTCCTCGCACTTCCTTTAGCCGAGTGACGGGTATTAGATAGTCGGGACACCAACCCGACTATAGCGTTTTCTCTTGTTTTACATATAAGATGTAAAGGGTATATACTTTCCGATGAATACAATACCTAAATACTCACTTTTTCACTTTAACCGCTCTTTCCCCCAAGCCAATTGAAATTATTAAGTCTTGGTATGCAATCCTGTTAGTTTTTGCGATACCTTTCAATTTATGTATCACTCATTATGATCGGACTATCACAGCAGATTTTCATTTCTTCCTGTATATATAGTAGTCGCCTTCGCACACTCTCCTGGTGCGCTTCGTCGTTTGCATGAGTAAAGTCATAGTTCCCTTTGATTTCACGAGCCATTCGATCTATCTATGTATGTTTTTGAAGTCATATGAAACCGACCTACTTAATTCATTGGAAATGAAGTAACTTGTATACCTCATCAGCTGACTCGTGTAGCTCATTAAGGGTGGGTTCGTTGACAACAACGAAAAGTTTATTTTTTGTTTCAACATTTCTCGACATTGACGCAGATCAATTGATTCGAATGAGAAAATATTAGAAAGTGTATTTACTTAATTTAATTTTATTTAATTTTTTAAATTTATTTTTTCGTTACAAATGACGAACGAGGTTAAAAACAAGTGACGATCGCACCTTCAACATATCAACATTGGTGACAAAAAATTATTACACTGGTCATTAAATACACTTTCTAATATTTTCTCATTCGACACGCTGCAATAGAAAATGCCTGCGAAAGGAAAAGGGCTGGAATAGTTTGCTGGGCGGGCCGAATCAAAAAATGCTAGAGAGTGTATTTAATGACGAGTGTAATAATTTTTCGTCACAAATGTTGATATCAAAACTTTTGTATGTTGAAGGTAAGATCGTCACTAGTTTTATACCTCGTTAACAGGTGTTTTTTTTTTTATACTTTATAGTGTCGGAAAAGTGTCGTTTACTGCGACCAAAATTACCCACCGGGTATAAAAGAAAATTTTGGACTCGTCGTCGAAGTATATATCTTCATGATCAGGATCATTAGTCGATCTAGCTACATCGTCTGTCCGTCTGTCTATCCGTTTAAACGCTGTAATCTCGGAAAGTAAGAGCTAAACTCTAGAGTTGGGATTCCTTTTGTTTCGTTTAGCCATTAAGTATAAAGTATATTTATACAACGTATATTCCTCTCACGAACAGAATACACCCTGATAAGTACTCTTAATCCGTAATGTAAATTGGTGACATTTATTGTGCTATTACCCCCATCCCAAATTCCTTTAATAACTAAATAACTCTATTTAATGCGACCTCAAAATTTCGGCAGTTTAGGGCTTCATTAACTGCTTCTTTTTGATTCGACAGCCTAACGAGGCGCACAATCAGCCATTAATTAATGGAGTCAAGGCGCTTGATACACCGAAAGTGGCAGGAAATTCCATTAAGAAGCAAGACAATCTTCGACATTGCCCTTTGACCTGGAGGGCTATTGAACTTGAGCTTTATTTTTGTTGACTTGGTCTGGCCAAAAAGGTCGCAGAACAATTGGCGAGTGTCATCGACAGTCGCGATTTGGATTTTTGAACACCGCACTCGCTGGATGCCAAGGTAAATATATTAATAATAAAGCACCTTTTGTGCATAATTTGAAGGGTTTTCTCTTTGTCCTGGGCCAGCTGTCGGGACATTTATTAATAAAAGGCGACGTGGGAGTGCTGGAGCAGTGCAGTCTATTATTAAAGTTGATTCCCGGCAAATGCTTCGCAGGGCCGTCGACAATTGCCGTTTAGCGTTGCCAAGTCTACAATTATGCGCACCGGTAGTCAAATGGGGAGGTTGGGCCCCAGCCCCTCCTCCTGGCCCTGCCCCTCTGCCCCACCCCGCCCCCGAACAGAGTTGTTGTTCTTCTCCGCTGGCAGGATGAGAATCCTGCGAGTGTAGTGCAAACATTTTGCAATTTTCAGTCCAACAATGGAAAGCAATTACAAAACAAACTCAGCGCTAAATGAGTGTGTGGCAACATGGCAAACAAAGTGTGATGAAAGGCAATGGGGGAGGGGAGGGGGTAGCATGCGGAGTGGTGGGGAGGGGGCGGTGAGGGGCGTGCCGCCATAGGGGCCTTACTGGTGGTACCAGAGTACATATGACTGGGACTGTTGACGGGCGTGGGCGATGGCTTGATTGGATACGCTTGGAATGAGTTCCCCTGGCAGCACCCACTCCACATTGACCACTTTTATGAGGAGCTGAACCAAATTGATTGGTAATAATAAAGCTTAAAAGATTTTATAAATGTCAAGAGCTGAATTTTAAAATTGGCGCCAAAGGCCATTTTGTTTCTGTAAATTAGAAAACAATTCCGCAAACTTAACTGTTTTCCTTTAAGGAATGTTTTCTCGTCGGTTTTAAACTCTGATTTCACATACGTTTTAAACGCTACTTTAAATTTAACAAACGGTCGAGAAAACGTCTTTGGGCTCTTATTTGAGTACTAATTGACTTAAACCGCTAAACAGTTTAATATACTCTATCTTACTGAAAGGAATCTATCGAGTTGTCGAAAGCTTTAAACCCTCTTATTTTATTACTTTAACTATCTTTGCTGTATAATTTAGAATTTCCCCTTTTTCCTGTCACATTCACCTCTCTAATTGCCTTCTTGGAGTCGAGACCATAAAACAAGCGACAAACAATTGCGCCTTCTATATGGACTCGATATATCCGTAGACGCACCGGCAAGGGGTCCCGACTCGCGTTTCCCCAGGTGGCCAGCTAGGCAAATTAAAGTCACTGAGCCCGCCAACTAAATATGCCATGAAATGTTGCCAACGGATGTCGTCCTCCTTGTCGTCCTGCTGCAGTCGCAGTGCCAGGAGCAGCTCCTCCTGCCGAGTTGTGGGGAAACTTTGTGCTTGAATCCCAGCGTCGTTTATTGTTGACTCAACTGGCTGCCATTTCCGGCATCCGGAACACCGGAGAAGGGCGAAGTGGAGACTGAGGAGGAGGATCTGCGCTGCAGCTGGCGAGCTCGCAGTCCTGGCAGACAGTTTGTTTTATGATTGCGCGTCGACTAATTCGCCCTGCAATTTTGCAATTAAATTGTAGAACGTGCCATGGATATGCAAACTTCTTGTTTCAGTTTCTTGGCTCCTTCACCGGCTGAAGTATATTAACAGTTTCTTGCTTAGCCGGGCGATGCAATTAGTTGGAAACACTGAAACTTGAGCTGAGATTCATCAATCACGGGCTTATACCCTAATTGTCTGTCAATCGAAAGGCAAGTCACTCCGGAGGTATTAACATACGTCGAAACGTACACATTGTGCAAGAGTAATCAATCACATACATATATGGATTTGTGAACGCTGAAGAGCAAACGAGAAGAGGTTGCAATAGTGGAGCGCACTAACTGTGGCACACTAGGTATTTGGTCACATGTCGCGCTCAAAGTTTAATATCCGTTGCCTCTTGTCAAGCTTAACCTTGGAGTTCCACAGCTTATTGAATAAACCCGACGGACTTCCCCGGGGCAGCTCATCTCGAGTTCCATGCTAACTGTCCTCGTCGAGTTGCACCCTTCGACTCGTGCTTAACCCTGTCATTCAGTCACATCTTCAACATAGCTTTCCAGTGCCCAGTAAAAACTGCAAATGACGTGACATCCTTGTTCGCTGTCGACAGCAACACTGAAGAAGAACAACATAGACCCACAAACAAGTAAATCTACACAAATAAGGCGCAATGCAGCAAGAAATTAATGAAAAACAAGAGAGAACGCTATAGTCGGGTTGGTGCCCCGACTATCAAATACCCGTTACTCAGCTAAAGGGAGTGCGAGGGAGATGGAGATAGAAAACTTTGATCACGCATAACTTTTTAACAAATGGTCCAATTTGAAAAATTTCTTCTACATTTTGATATGTATTGATAAACATAATAAAAATGCCTTTTTACTTTTTACTCTTTAAAGGTGTGGGCGCCAGACACCTTTTAAAATCGTTTAAGGCGATTGTGGGCGGACAGACAGACGGACATGGCTAGATCGCCTCTGCTAGTGATCCTGATCAAGAATATATATACTTTATAGAGTCGGAAACGCTTCCTTCTCTTTGTTACATACTTTTGCACGAATACAATATACCCTTTTACTCTACGAGTAACGGGTATAACAATGGAGGAGTAATTGCCTCAGGTAGCTAAAGTTGAAATTCTCCAGCGAAATCAATAATCATTGAAAATATCTCTTCCTTAGATGTATAACATATAATTTGCTTATTTAAGATTTAATTTCGAACTGAAATACAATGCTTTTAGAGAACCAATTTATTTGGTGCAGACACATTAGAACTAACATTTTCCCGCCAAATGTTGCTTAAGCGTTTGTTTGCGTGTTAATTTATGGTGTCCATAGTCTGCGGCCATAAATCGCCTCACCCGAGCACATATATCGGTGGACCCATTAAATTGTTTAACTAAACATGCTATCTGAAAAACGACAGCAACGAGTGGGGTGAAGCCAGCAAATGCATAATTAAAATGCCAAAGGGAGACCAATTGTTGCTGCCACAAAATGTAGTTCCTCGTCTTCTTTTTTGCGTATGAAATGTGTTAATTAAATTGTCACTCGCATTGTTTTGCTCCCTGCTGTTGTGCCATTACAATTTGCGGAATTTTAGAAGGAGCACATTTAAGTACTCATTTATTTAAAATGAAGTACACAAGGTAGAACACTGTTTGGAAAATGTCAGGGCGATAAGGTTAAAGTGCAGTAGTTACTACGCAGGAGCAGCTAAATCTTTTAAGACATTATTTGGCATTTTCCCCTTCCGCTCGAGGGACCAGAGCAAATGTTAACTCATTGTTAGAGCCCCAGCCCCGAAGCCAGAGCTGAATGCGGAAAAGCAAATCCCATCCAATTATGAGCGAAATGCATTTGCCCCACCAGGAATTTTGCTCAACTGGCGATGGCATTAACATCAACAATATAAACAGCGCGTGCAGCTGAAGTGTGGCCACCCAAACCACCCAAACCACCCAGCCCAACCATCCCACCCCCTATCCCCATTCAAGGAGCAGAAAACGCGCGCAGTTTTTTCGGGGGCCAGAGTAAAATCAAGCTTGAAGATCAACAGCAAATGCAAACACAAACAGCAAACTGAGCTGTGTGAACTTGTGTAAACAGCAGGAGGAGGGGTGGGACTTTGGGTGGTGCACGTCCCTCAAGTAACGTATTCGCTGTGGTGATGGCAGCGTAAAGGATTTCGTTGCCTCCCAGCCGGCACAGAGGAATATAAATATTGAAAAATTCCTTGCCACTATGCAGATACGAGTAGCTGCTTGGTCACATAAAATTCAGCATTGACAACGTTTTAATTGCTGCTTGCATGTGATGTATGGAGCAGGGAGCAGGGAGCAGGGACCAGGGTGCAGCACCAGCCACAGAGCAGCCCGTGTTGGTCATAACTTTCGTCCTACAAAGGTAACTATTTTTTCTGGAAAATATGCAGACAACAATTCACATGGAAATGCGTGTATTCCTGCCATGTAAGATGTCCAATAAGAACTTTCCCGAGCAGCAGAGTGTTACACCTGTCCGAGTCTCTCCGATATTTTCTCCTTAACGCGTATTAAATATTCAATTCAAAAGCAGGCTATGCTTTTCTCATTTGCATTCAGAACAGCTCGGTTTAGTTGGTTGTCAGCCATCTTGGCTCCGGCAAAACGAACCCATGACTTTGTAGGCCAATGAAGACTGCTGCAAACACGCAGCAGAAACAATTCCCCAAGCATACTCGACTGTTCCTCCTTTTATGTGAATATGCAACTTTGCCGCCTCTCAGCAAGAACAACACTAAGAGCCCTCTGATGAGAACAAGTGCGGAGCAAAATAAAACTCGGGCTGAGTGTTTCTGTGTGTTCAGCAAAAGTTTGAAGCTTGTTACCCCCTTGCTCACCTTTACTTTGTTTTAGATCGCTAATTACACGCTCAGGCTTAAGCTAATATAATTTTTAAATTCATTTCCATCTCCCGTCAGCTTTAGAGGAAGCCCCAAGGGCCACCAACTGGCGCACTCCATGCTGCAGATGAACATCAATTTCCAGTCGATTTCTCCACATTCCTTGGCCCCGAATCTAAGAAAATCAATTGCCAAAGCTCAAATGCAATTACGTGTGGTCTTTGAGACGTGGATGGAAAGAACAATTGGCTCACTTTAACCGGAGGTGGTGCAGAACACAAATGAGTTTAGTTTTTCAGCTTGACTAATTTAGGAAACAAAATATAGCTAAGGCATAAGAGGTGTGGCAAACGTGATTAACACTAGTCGATGAAATCAAACAAAGAATTTACTTAGAAAATTCCATTTCCCCAAGTTTTAAGTTGATTTGAAATCAAGCAATTAAGAAATATTCGGGAAACATTTAGTAAAGCATAAGCGAATACACCCATCATAAATATTTTAATTATAATAAGGCTTTAATAATAGTCGTTTTTATCGTCACCACAATTTAACTTATATACCAAACAAAATATTTTCTTTTCCAACTTTTTAATTAATATTTTAAAAGTTGTTCTATAATCACGTGGTTTGACTAAATTTGTATAAATGTGAGCCAACTTTTTCAGCACTTCAGGCGGTCAAAAAGCTGACCTGCATAAACCGTTTATATTGTGGTTAACGCTTGATGGCCATAATTCAAAGGTTGGGTAAATGAGCGCAAGGTTTGCCAACGGGATCCAGGGTAAGGCTGTGAATGACCATTGTATGCCATACATCAAGTATACGCACTGTTTGCCCGACTATTTGACTCCGGCTTTGTTTGGTCGAAAAGTATTAGATAGACAGAGAGGCAGAGAGATAGGGGCTCAATTGGCAAGACAAATTAACAACAAATGCCATAAATTACACAGTTCGATAAGCGGGGGCCAAGAAGTGCCCCCGTATGTCAAGCGGCATTGTCTGTTTGCTCCGAGCAAACAAGGAATACATACGCACTGGCATGGCGATGAGCATACTTATGTTTAAACAGACAGATATATGCGGATGAATTAATCTCACAAATTGATGTCAGACAGCATTCGCAATGAGATTGTGCTAACGGCAGGCATTTGTCAAGTATGCATTTTGGCCATGGAACCTGTCCAAACGATCATCATGTTAAATTTTGCTAGAAAACCATCAAAATTGAATTTCACAAATGCATAAACAAAGTGCAGGCACAGCCAAAGCCCTGGATAATTGCAGCATGTTTATTTTGGCTTACTGTCGCCCGTCCTGGGGAATGAATTATTCATCCAAATGCCCAACTCAAATGGCCGACCGAAAGTATTTAGTCACAAACTGTCACATGTGATTGTGACGCATTCGACTGGTCGGTCTGCCCCAACAGTTGTCATTTTGTGGCCAGAGTAAATAAATAAAACCAATCAAATAGTAATAAATCCACTGTGACAAACAGAATGGGAAGGTGCGACTAGCCAGCGTGTGTCGAGGGCGGAAAGTATAGTTTGTGGCTTCCCATTCCTCGTGATAATCCTTTAAGTCAAATACTATTATTTTTCATACCTAGCAAGTTCGAATGTTTGCTGTCGATAAGGGAGTTAAGTCACTGCATCAATTGAATGTCACAAATAAGCAAAGTTAAGTAAATGCATCAGACCAGTTAAAGTATCTAAGACTCTAAACTGGATAAACGAGGGAAATTAAAAACATATTTTATAAGCAAGAAATATTACGCTAACTATTCAGAAAAAATAAGTGTGTCATGTCCACTTCAACGGGGGGATATCACAACAAATATATTGTTGCATACTTTTTGAATACCATATCACCTCCCGTGGATCTGCTAATGGGCCCTCTGACCTTACTGCCTCTTATTCCATTATTTTATTCCAAAGCCGAAACAATTTAGGAATAAAACGCTTTAGTCAACAATGAAACGAATCAAAGCAATGAATCTCCTATAAAATGTTGTCGCCCAAGGTAACTTTTCACCCCACCCTTGCGATCGATAGAAACAACATTGTTCGTCTTTCTCATTTTATTGCATAAATTAGGTAATTAAAATGAAATTTTATGTGCTATTATAAGCTGCTCCGGACCCGGACTCTTCCACCGATGCCAATTTTTAATGCCCAAGGCTGCTAATCACATCGGGAAGGTGACTGCCGCCCACCACCCCCTTTGCCGGGCACAAGTAATTATAGCAATTAAAAAGTTGGAATGATTTGTGTGTGGCGAATTTATTTCTGCTGATTTGATCAAGCCCAATGCGCTCAATGGGCGCTGTTTACTTTTAATTCTGCGCTGGTGCCGCACAATGTCCTCGAAGGAGTCGGCAGGCAGCCAGGACAGCGCAAATGTCGTCGTCGTCGTCACCACTAATGGAATTAATTGGCGCTCTGTGTTGAATGCTAATAAAATCACTAAGCTCCACAACAAGAACTAACTGTGCGCAACAAATTAGACAAAACTTGAATGCTTTAATTAGATTACTGGCAAAGCGAAGGAGTAGGTTGTGTAGTGATAGAAAGGCGGTGGGGTTGCATTTCGTCGAAACTCATGGCAGACCTACCCACACGGCGCAAATTGTCAATTAGCATAAACTCGAAGAGGATTATGAGTGGATTAAAATAAATGTGACTTGCTCTGCCGTTACTTAGGGCTTTATACAAGTTGGGTATGGGTAAATGGCATTATCAGAGGTTAAAGGTGAACTCATTATGCGTAAGCCGCAGTTAAATGCTCAGCACAATTAATGAGCTGCATGAGTCCATGGTCGGCTTGAATTTAACTTCGACCAGATGCAAAATTATGAATTCATCTTCACGCAATGGTCAATGCAACTGACCGCTGGCCGGTCGAATGACAAAGGGTCACTTCGCGCTCGACTAACCGCCTGGGTCGCACTTCCTGGAACAATGGGGCCCACAAAGAACAAGTCGGTCGGCCTCATCGCCCACCGTCCTGGACCAGCCAGCCGTACGATCAGCTAAAGGTGTCCGTAATTGCATGTGAAACTTGTTGAAGGCTTCAATTATGACGATTTTACACAGCGTTCGGTTGGCGGTGCACACTGCGCATGGCAGTGGATCTATAATTTCGCCAGGGGACTGACAGAATATTCTAGGATTTATCGGTCATATCAATTATGTTTTTTTCAAGTAAGAGTGAAGTGTTGCCCATATTTAATTTTATCTATTTTTCCTAAATTGGACTACAGTCATTAAATATATTAGTTGCATTTGCAGGACAAACACTAAATGTTGTATTCTAATAACAGCCTAGCCATCAATATCTGACTGATTGAAAACAACCTTTATCTGAAATGTTTAGGCCAGGTTCCCCTCAGTAAGAGAGTAAATTAACATGCATATAAACCGCTATAATGATCGTCTACTGGCTCACACTAACCAGCTAGCTGCATCCTTGGCAAATCCATCCACCAGAAGAATGCTAAAGCGTCGATACCCTGGCGATCTCTTGATAAGAGGACGTCATCACCGTTATAAAATTGTTATTTCCACACTCATGTAATATATGCAGTTATTTGTTTCTATGTTTTAAATATGCCTTTTATAACCAATTAGTTGGTTGATTAACGTTTGAAATACATTTTTATATGTTTCGCCAGGCCTTAACAATGAATAAATTATTTGTTTTTATAGTAAGTTAAAAATTTATATTTTCACCCCAAATTGCATATCAATAAAGAATGGCTTTAATGGAACTTTCCTCGGCAGCCTCAGTTTTCTATGCACCGACCCCTTTTCGGGAAGCCCCTGGCACGCACACAGCCACACAGGCACACAACAACCGCAGCGCGACTTGCACTTTGCCACGATTCAGTGGCGCTTACGGGGACTTCGGAGGGGGGAGGGACTGGGACTCCGACTCCGACGTGGGTCTGGATGCTCTGCTCCGTGCTGTTCGACGCCGGCTGACTTGACTTGGCTTGGCTTTCATGTTGTTGCTGTGAAACGCCGGATAATTGGCGTAAATAGCAAAACAGCAAATTGCCATTAACTATTGGAAAAATGTTCGCATCGCTTGCCCCGACTTTGGCTCGGGGGCGGGGACACGGACACGGAGGGGGCGTGGCCCTGCAGCTGATTGCGTTTGTGTTGCGTAGGTGTCGGTGATTACGCGAAATGCAATTAAAAATATTTAAGCTGCATGCACAGCAGCAACAGCAGCTATACGAACAGCAACAGCAACACCAAAAGCCAGCAGCAACGCCCGAACATAAATAATGTCGAACCGTTTATTAAAGCGCTCGTGTGAACTTAAACGAGTTTGCAGCCTTAAATCTTTATTTTCAGCTGCATTCCCTGTGGCCTGATCTTTGCTGATTTTTAAAGGTTTTTTGCCATGTGCAACGCGAGCCGCTTAACGCGATGCTTATTATGATGTTGCCGCAGCTCGTAAAGTGGGATTTAAGTCCCGTCCTCTCGCGCTTTTTTGCGCACTCAATGCGATGGCTATTAATTAACAAGGGATAGCGATTGTTTGCTTTTTTACACATGCCAAGCACGCAGATTAATAAAGTGATACAAAAGACTGAACGATGCAGAGCGAGGCAGGAGATACTGCGTGCACGAGAGGCAAATGGGAAAAAATAATACTTATTGAACTCGGTTCAGAGCAGACTGAGTTGATTGAAAGGTTCATGTTCACAAGCTTTAAGCAGAGTCAATGCGGATTATAGACTGAGCTACAGTAAATCAAAAGTTTATACTATTGTGGATATAACTTTGATTAAATGTTGCTTGCTTTTTTCTTTCTATTAATTAAAATTCCGTTTCGCAAACGGAAATAATAATTATGAAATATTTGATTAATGATTGGAATGCTTTCCTTATTTTGGATATTCTATTTAATTATATTTTCATGGTCTGCTGCTCATTATGGATTAAAAAAATAATTTTATATGTGTGAGCTAAAGCATTATTAAATTCCCTCGCTTGCATAGTTTCATTTATTTTTGTAACTGCCACTAAATACAAGGACTAATTAAGGACAAAACCGGCGAAAATTAAATCCCTTATTCAAAAACCACTCCAACCCCACAGACTTTGCATAGTTTAACATAATTTGATTTACATTATTCCAGAATGCTAAACAAACTGGCTGAAGAGCGAGTTGGTTAGGTAAAAACATTGCATAATTTGCGGCGTCGCCTCGCCAGACCGTAAGCGCATTTCAAGCCGAAGGATCCGCACCCTTCCCCAGGCCATGAGCCCCGCAGCTCACGGAAGAGAGTCTGGATTTGACTCAGCCTCAGGTTTCGGCTCTTGATGGTTATTATGTTAATTTACATGTCTGATGGCCGTAAAGCTGCGCACGACTGCGCGCCTCCCGCCCCACAGCTCATACTCATGTGGGGGCGTGGCAGGTGCGACTAATGCATAAATTCTCTATAAACATATAGATTGTGCAGAGGAAACAAGCACACACATACGTCAGAGCCGCACAAAGTATGCAAAGTTATGTGCAGGCCTATGCGCAAAGCTCTGACTTTGGCCCAAGCCCCGACTTCCCGGTCTGCGAATTGCATGAGCAGCCGCGCGTGCTTTATATGCCAAAACAAAATGAGTTTCTCGCATGCCTGCCTAACGCTCTCTGATGGAAAGCCGAGCTGGAGGCGTGAGCAGATCCTCTGATCGTGAGTGGCTCGTGAGGAGCGCTAAAATTATGAGAAACCCGCCAATGAAGTGTACTAAAAGTCGGCCGTGATCTATTTTATTGCAGAAGTCCGAACACTTTCTCTTTAGTCTTAGAAGTTGTCTTAGAATTATATTATGCATTTAAGTTTGAAATTCTATAATAAACCTTCTAGCATCAACAGAGTCTTTCAGGTGCTACACAAAAATAAACACCCCGGGATCAAATGGTAAATTTCTTGAATTTATACGCATATCGTTTTTACCATGCAGTACTGGTAAAATTGATATTAAATATATAATTTTGCAAATTCCCTCTCTTGGAGATTCTATAACTTTGAAAAAGAGAGTAGGAAGCAATATAACGACTTCAATAACGTGACTTCAATTTTGCAAATTCCCTCTCTTGGAGATTCTATAACTTCGAAAAAGAGAGTAGGAAGCAATATAACGACTTCAATTACGTGAGTGGGAGCGAAAGACTCTCAATTCGAAATAGACCAAAATAGCGCTTAAAGTGGAAGGGAGAAAGACATATTCGAAATTCGAAATGGCCTGTTGCTTACATTAGGAGCATTTCAAATTGATCATCTTTCGACTTCAATTAAGGCTTCTCTTTCCGTTTTATCACCAGTTTGTCGATTCAGCCTTTAGCTCACACAAAACTGTGGCCTAATTAACAATCCGCATACCCATTTCTTATATTATTCCTCCTGAATTCACGCACTCACCTCGAATGGAAAGGCAAATGCAGCTGCAAAGACATCGTTCCCAAGAGAAGGCTAACCTTCGGGGGCAACTGGAGCTGATGAGGGTGGGGCCTGCCTATAATTGAGCTAAAATAGTTTGCATAAAAATGCAAATTGTCACATATCCTGCACTTTTCCATTTAGCTTCGAACATTTCCAGCCAGCTCCTCCTGCCAACGACAGTGGCAGCAAATTGTTAGGGGCCTTATCCTGGCAGCAATCTCTCTGCGAGCAAATGAACGAGCGGCCCGGGAAAATGTTGGCCAATTTGTGCTAGATGCCTATTTGAATGCGGGAAAAACGTTAGCGATTGTTTCTGTAGCTGCTGATGCGGTTTGCAGGCAAATATTGCATTAATTGAAACGCAGCCAAGCGGTGATGGAAGCCTTTGTGGCCGCGAATGTGAAAGAATAATTGTGGGCCCACAGCGTGGCAGTTCTGAGAGGGGGGAAACCCAGTCAGACCCGAAGGAAATTTGTGTTTTCCCTATGTCAAAAGTGAATTAAGAAATCCACTGATAATCTCGAGACACACATCGGAATAATTCATGGGAATACGACAGAAAAGTCATATGTCTGCATATTTTACACATGCTTTTTGGCCACAATCGAGTAACTCAAGGCAGAGGATAAAATTGAGTTAAGAAAATATTTTCGCATATTAAACACGTGTCAAAGAAGCCAAGACTGCCGAGTAAAGTTGGCCAGAGACAAGGATTTAATGAGATAAATTTTTGATTTAAGCATTTTAGCAGGACAGGAGCGAGCAGAGGCGAGCAGAAGCAGCCACCGCACGCAGGAAAACTATTTTCATTTTTATGAGATTTTATCCTATTTAATTTAAACATACTTTTTGTCCTCCTCCACTCGGTCCCCCTCGGACCTCCACCACTCTTGCCCTCCGGCTGTCAACGGCAGCTTTGTCCTTTGCCGTCGCGCGCTGCAAACAATTTAAAGACAAAAGTTGGCCCAAGTATTAAAAGTTTTCTAGTTACTTGTTAGTTAAATAATAATGCGTAAAAGGAATTCCGAATGCTGCAGCTCCGGCAGCGGCAAATGCAATTAAATGGAGACCGCACCTGCAGTCGAATTAGCCGCCATCAAAGGAAAGGGGAACAAGGATGCAGTGCCGGCAGCCTTTTTCTTTGGGGCATCTGCACCAAAGGAAAGAAAGAACAGGGACCGCAAATCGGGCGAACTTTTCTCGGACAACAATAAACAAAATTGGCAGGCTTAAATGTGAACCGCTTTCCGAGCTCAGACAGTTCCAAATTTGAAATGATTTTCCGCCCAGTCTCCGTCGAAAATCACATGGCGCCAAAGGACCCTTCGTCCCTGTGGCCGTACGCGTGCGGTGTCTTTGGGCTTTTGTGTCCACGCCGTCTGGTCCTTGGTGCTTTTTCCATTCGACTTTTGGCCCGGGGCCATAGACGAACATGCTCGGGATTTTTATATATTTCCCTTTGTACCGAGAATTTACGACTTAGACATGTTAATATGTGCGGATCATATATAGCGCATTAAGTTGTGATTTATGCAAACTTATTTAAGCCCAACAATCAGATAAATCCCGAAACTTTATGCACAGATTAAGTTAACTTTTGTGGTTGTGTGCGAATGAGAAAATATTAATAATTCCTTTAGTTTGCAACGAAATCATACGGCTTAGTTAAAATACGTTTAGGCAGTAACTCCAATTTAATTTTCAGCTTTGAGCTGTGGTGAATTTTGATGGGACTTCCGATAGTTTAAATTTAATATCCCTTATAAGCTGCAAAAATTACTGGGACAAGCCCATTATTTAAATATGCAGAGCATGATCAACAAATTATCCGGGGTATTAACTCAGAGTTACCCAACTATTTCCTGGCATGCGAACTGAGCTCACTTTTAAGCTTTCACCACCATACTAATTAAGTGGAACGGCGAAAAGGGAAACCAAATTGATGTGGTCATCATCAACTTTTATGATGCTTTGCCTTAGCGAAAATCCTTAAAAAAAAGGCTAGCAATTTGAAGAGAATCCATTCATATACTGGGATATAAAATGGCATATACTATATGCTTGCGGCCCCTTTACGAGTTGAATTTTGGCTAAGAGGGCAGAGGTCATTGATATGCCCACAAACTGTCAAACGCAAATATGCTGAAGAGGAAAGAGGGTTCGCAAACCGGAGCGTGGCTCATGACAATGACGACCCTTGGCCCAGGACATGCCACGGAAGTTCCTTTCACACGCACACACACATAAATGCACACACTGGCAGGACGACCTTCGGGCGTTTGGTCAACTTCCGCCTCAAGGCAACCGGAAGTGTGCCAAACAGTCGCCGTTGAATGCTGTCAACTAACGGAAGGGGCAAGGTACGGGTAGATAGTTTTCCCCCGCTGTGGCACCTGATCAAAGTTATTCTACCGGCAGAGCTGACACAGTAGGGTACCTAATCCGACTAGTCCTAAGGTAAATTAAATATATAGAGACAATACTGGAAAATATTTCCATGGAACTGATTTATTCTATGTGAATTTTATTGAACAGCTAGTATTAGATACTAGTGCTTCCAGAATTTTACCAACATTTCCCAAGATATTTTTAATACAATTTAAGTTATTTTAGTTCCATACACCCTTAAACGCATTGCTTATCTATCACACCTGAAAACGCTCTCTTCCTAACGTTTTCCGGAAGAACTCATTGAGTCAA
Organism: Drosophila prostipennis; assembly: GCA_037075205.1. Lineage (NCBI taxonomy): Eukaryota > Metazoa > Arthropoda > Insecta > Diptera > Drosophilidae > Drosophila > Drosophila prostipennis. The sequence continues at coordinate 23,968 of JBAMCJ010007478.1, forward strand.
TTAGCAGCTTAGCTCAGCCTTCCCCTCATCCTGCCATCTGGTCGCTTTCATCACAAATTCCGCTTAAGCTGCAGGCACCGCCTCTTTAGCCTCCTGGCAAAACGAAAATTTGCAGTTAGCCCCCCATAACTCACACGGTTTAGGTTATTAGCGTAATGCAGCCCAGACGATTGTCGCACAAGGAGTCAAGATGGCGGGCGGAAATGAGGGAGGACCCAGAGATTGCCATGTGCATAAACCGCAACGTATGCGAGAGACCGAGGAGCACATAACCCTGACAAATGGGACTCGGTTCCCGGACAGGTTCAGCAGCCAAGTGTCTGGGTTTGCATTTGAAATTTATAATGCAGCCATAACTAAAGTCGGGCGAACCACACGGCCGCCCCTCGCATCTTTTAGATTTGCACACCGAAATTGCCATTATGAAGATGCTCAGCGAACTGTGGTGAGAAGAACTATTTTCAAATTATAATCCGCCCTCTGGCTGAGGCATCAGAGCTGAAACAAACTTTAGACTGAGCTACGTACCTCGCACATAGGCAATAAATCAGCTCAGTCAATAAAAATGGAAGGAGCAGCTGTGGGGGAACCGGGAAAAGCACTTCATAACTTGTTTATGAAAACCAAAGACGCATAACAAATAAATTTCGTCAGCGTGCAACATAAAACCGTATTTACGATCCGGAAATAAATGGCAAATTGTCGCATAATATTTGTTTGAGCAAAACAGATAATCAAATAGGGCTAAAACTACACTTAACCAAGGGCCCTGGATCAAATGGAGATGACTTGACAATCGAGATTCTTTTGGTGAAATCACTAATAAGTCAGAACCGATTTCATGGGTAGAAGAGGGTCGGATTTGAACTCGAAGCGATGCAGATGACATTAATGTGCGATAAAAATGAGTCATAAAATGCAAGGGTATGAAGGAAAAGAAAGAAGCGAAGTAAACGGAAGATGAGGAGTGGGCTAAAGTCTTACAAGCTCCACAAAGTTGTTTGTCTTGCAAAATATTTTACTGGTTGCCATGGGCTTCGCTAAAAGATGACATTCTTATTCTCTAAGAGCTTAAGAAACACACTGATAGAAATACTAATTTGCAGACTTATTTTCACACTAAGTCGATTACTTTATGAACGCCATAAAAACCTTAAATTTTGGGACATTCATTTGAAATATTGCGATGCAGTCCTGGTTTTCATGGAATTTGGAGGAATCATTTTGGACTCATTCCCAGATGACATTAGATTATTAAATTATCAAAGCATGCCGAAAAACATTTCGCATATAAATATTCATGAATGAGGAGCCTGTCGCAAGGCGAAGACAATTTGCATATGTATGCATTGAAGAGGAAGTATTTCAGGACTTTTTAAAGGGGCTGGGGGGGAAAACAGCTGACTGAGTGAGCGCATAAAAGGAGCTGAAGGGTGAAGGGAAGGAGAGTCAAGCACCTATCTCATATTACGACATCCTACGCATCAGATGACACGTTTTAACACCAGCACAAACGCAGAGAGCAACGCACACAGAGGCACATACCATGACCACGCCAGCATCAGAAGCTGCAAACGCGCATGCCGCCATTGTGTGAGATGCACTTAGGAAAAATACAGGACATTTGTATTCGATATGGCCGAGTCTTATCGTTGTTCCGTCAAATAGTTAAGCTTCAGTTGCTTTCAGTTCAGTTAAGCAATAGTGTAAAGTGGCGCCTTCTATTTAGAGGTGTTGAAAGCTTTGTATTATCAATGTTTCAAAAATCGATAAACATAGATATTTTTTGGGTGTAGAAAGAAGTAGTCATGATACATCCACATCTCTTCGCCTCATGAGCCACTTCTCCCCGTTCTCCCCAAAGTATATAAGTATATCAGTATAAAATATACAAATATTAATATTTTCTTGCTGTGTACTCCTACTGCTTCTTCTAATGCCATTTCCAAGACGCTGATGAGCGTGGAAAGAGGAGCCGAGATGCCGCCGCGAGTGCACATGGACTATAAACCGCATTTTTACGTGCCAAGGGAACGGAGGACGTCGGGTTCTAAAAGCGCAGCTAACCGTTAAACTCTTTAAGCTGATGCCTCGGAGCCGGCGATGGCCAAAATAGATGTTTCAAGACAGTAACTGCCAATGCAAGTGGCCAAGACAAACGAGCAATTACTGCGCAATATATTTGAAATTAGGAAACCCTCTTCACAACTTCTTTTCAGACGCATATCGTACATTGCTGGCACTAGCATCCAGGTTAAGCGAAGTGAGAAGTCGTAAATGAAACGTTAGGAGTATCAATAGAATGGAACCTTAGAGTACCACCAGTCAAGTACAGCAAAAGTAGTATAGAATGTCAGAGCTGCAAAGTTACCAATTTATAACACCACTCTTTTGGTAGATTGATAAAAAAATATTTAAAAGTTTTAATCAAGGCCAATACAAACAAGAAATCAAGCTATAGCTTCGACCCCCCGAAGCTTATACTTTATTGCAGATCTTTCCTATTAAATTACAAATTAAAAATACAAATCACAAAATGTTAAATTTCGTATTATTTTGACATTCATATTTCTATCCTTCCTATTTTTTCATTAATTTTCCGATCGGCACCTATATGATTTTGTTAAAATTAAATGATATAAATGATATATATGATATGATATAGTTGACCGATCCGGCTAGTTCCGACTTATATACGGCCTGCAATTTAAAGAAGACTTTTGGGAAAGTTTCATCCCGATGGCTTTAAAACTGAGAGACTAGTTTGCGTATAAACAGACGGACGGACAGACAGACGGACGGATAGACGGACGGATAGACGGACGGATAGACGGACGGAAGGACAGACGGCCATGTTCGATCGACTTGTCTAGTGATGCTGATAAAGAATATATATCACTGTGGAGACAGGACAAAGAGGGGGGTATTATACGCAGAAAGAAGTCGCACAAACAAAAGACAAATAAATATTTTGGGGGGGGGGGAAGGAAGGAAAATTAGATAATGGAAGGGGCGGGGGATAACCCCGCATGGTTGGGGTTATAAAACCGTTATTAGGGGGGAATATTTAAAAATTCGCGCGGGAAAATTAAAAAAAATGGGGGGGGAAAAAAAAATTTAAAAAAATTTTTTGGAACCGGCTAAATAAGTTGTGGGGGGGGCGGGTGGGATACTTTATAGGATCGGGAACGTGTCCTTGCCAACTTCTGTCAGAAATCATTATAATCTCTGCAAGGCTATAAAAAGGTATACGCTTTTTAAAGTACAAATTCTATAGTCGTATTTTCTCTTGCTAAACTTCTTAATAAAGAAAGTAAGGAATCGCAGGTTCGAAACCCATATTGCGATTTTCCCACTTCACATCCTTCACCACTCCACAAACGAAATCCCAATACAATCTCTTTATAAACAGCAGATTGCTTTCTCTTCATATTACTTTTCGTACTATTCACGTGTCTTGCATTTCGCTCCCCACATCATTTCAAATACCCCACTTCACTAATCCCATTATTTCACACCCTTCTAGTCCGATTCGAACTAAAATTCAACTCTTCGGTCTCCATTTCCATTTCATGTTACATGAACATATTTCTGGGTTTCCCATCACACATCCCTCGGTTGGACAGGCGTTGAAAATCTGCCCAATTCGTTTGCTTTGATTACGAGTTTGTTGCAGAACCGAAACCAGAACAGAAACCAGCACCATAACCAGAAACACCTTCAAAGCCACAAGCCCCAACTACTGAGCTGGTCAACATTTAGCTAACTATTTTTTCACACTCCCGAGCCCCAAATCACCCTGCGCTCCACTGCCCAACTCCATATCCCGCCATGTTGCTCCTTTTTTCCCAGTCACTTTTAAATTAAGCAATTTGAAATGTTGACCAGGGAATCTTTCCTTTCCTTTACTTCCATTCCAGACCGCAAAATGTTGGCCCACAACTTGTGTAGAGTGTCACGGGTTGTAATCGCTCGTTGTAGGTGGCTGTAACTTGGTCAGGAACAGGACCAGGACCAGCGGAGGACCAGTTGCAATAGCAGTAAAGATAGCGCCACCGACATACGGAAGAGCCACGAGGGGGAGACGAACCGTGTCGAAGGATGAGTCGATGGCCAACTAACTACAATTTTTTGATTGCCCGTGTTTTGTAAGCGCGCTGGCCATTTGCTTTACTACCTCAACAACGTCCACTGCCCACCCTCTGGATTTCGCCCTTCTAAAGGCGAGCTTTGGTCAGCTCAGCACTGGCCCAGCCATTTTAATTTCACTTTACGGTTTCCAAACACGAAATCCTTTTTGCCACTAGGTGTGCAGCCAGGACTCGTTTTTTATGGTCCTGCACTGCTCCCCCCGTAGGAGTGTTTGCTCGGGTCCCCTGTTTGTGGGGTATTAAAAAGTGAAATGGTGGAATCCGAAACCCCAAACCGACAGAGAAGGATGCCAGTCATATGTGTGTACAGAAAGCGAGGGGGATTGCGGAAGATTCTGGCATTGGAAAGCATGACAGAGATTCACCAAGATTGGTCTCGCCCCCGGTTTTGACTGGGGTCGATTAGGTACGCTGCCTTTCGGTTTGGGTTACGCCATGATGATCTAAGCACCTGCTGGGGCCCAGGAATCTTTTTTACTTTGTCGAAATTCTTTCCAAATTATTTAATCGGTTTATGACGCTCTTCCCCAACAAATACCCCATTTATGTTTATAGCAAATTAAATAGGCAATCACAAACAGCCAACCGGAACGGCAAGAGTCCCATACGAAAGAAACGCCGGCGGCACGAGGATGGGAAATAAAATAAATAAACTCCAAAGGCAATCTCAATTGAAAGCGACAATATTGTTTTTAATGATTTTCATGGCCCAGGCAGAGAGCCGGAATCTTTGCGGGGCAGGAAAATCTTTTTATTTGGCTTTTTGGCTGCCGAAGGGAGCGGAGCCGACAAAAAGCGAGAAAAACAAGCGGAGAGAAAGGAAAATAACACAAAGCATATGCGTGGGTGGCCGCAGCCACAGAGCAACAAAGGCCATGGAAAATCAACAAGGAAGAGGAAAATACAAGGTTGGGAAGTGGCCCCAAAATATATCCCCCGATTGCGTGGCATGGAAATCTTTTCAGCAAACGTATGCTAAAGATAACAATGCAATTTAGCCACTTAGTGCATTAGCTTATTAGACTTTATCCCGGAGACTTTAGTCCATACTGAATGAGCTGCCATCACATTTCCGCAACCGATTTACATTCGACTATTCGCTGAATCAGCGCGGAATCATCATCATCATCAGTAGCCAGTGACCACACTAAAGTTTACGGGGTAAACAAGAAGTCAAAGACTGGTGATTGAGCAGTTCAAAGTTTCTTAGCCAAAGTTGCGCTTAAGAAATCAAAGTAACTTTCCTCACTATTGCAAACTCTCTTCCCCCATCTTTGGGTATCTGTATACGTGTACTTTTTTCATCAACTGCTGTATAGTTATTGGAAACTTTTTCCGAAACGTAGAACTTGCCAGTTTAACAACAACTGACCAACTGCCTGGGACGAAGTCCACTGCATAACCAAGGAGGTCGAGACTAAAGCGAGTTTGGTATATTATATTAACATTTCGGGGTTACTTAGCCTTATTCATTCGGAGCGCTAGCAATAAGCAGTGTCAAAATATATCTAGTAAAAATTTAATTTACCCGTAAGCAAAAACGCTTTAAAATAACGGACTGTTGTAGATTTAAGAAATGATCGAGTAAATAAAAGATCTTGAAATGCATACATATATATTTGATTTGATCTCCGATCCCTGAAGAATAGGAAAATGATTTAAGAGAATAAATTTAAAAATTTGAATACTTTTTACGACGTTTTGTTTATAGAATTTTGGCTGACATGCATTTCCTAGGGAGTTCCGTGGTTCCCATTGCTTTCTTCTCTCTTCAGCCCTTTGTACAACGGACAATGTGCAAGACATGCGTGTTGTTTATACCCTCCAGGGGCAACATCCTCACCAGCAAAATCGGCAACAACTGCAGAACAAAACAGAACCGAACGGGACGGGACGGAAAGTGTTGATAAGTTGGGCTGAGCCAGTGGAGCGGTCAAGGTGAAGAGGTGGCCAGCTGGTGCCCTGCACTTGTTTAATTAAAAAACTTTCCTTGATTTTATTAGCCCTCCGCCTTAGGACTAGGAGCTAAGCTTCGTGGGCCTTTTGGGGCGAGGCTCCCTGACCGGCTTGAGGGCGGTGTAGGGCCCGATGAGCTGCTTGCTCCGCTTGACCGTGTACTCCAGCGTCTCCTCGCTCTGGTGCCACTCGTCCGAGGCAAAGAAGACGAAGCCCGCCCGCTCCGCCTTGCGATAGGCCAGCAAGGGACCCCGGGACCCAAAGTCGTAGTGCAGCGGACGAGGTCTATCCGTGTCGATCGAGTTGAGGATCGGGGAGAATATCCGCCAGATCTCGCACTGCTCGTCGGTGCGCATGAAGAGCGTCTGGTCGCCGTGGAATACGTTGAGCAGGAACCCGGGGAGGCCTTGGATGCCCTTTGGGCCCCGATCGTCCACCCGCAGGTTGATCTCGCTCTCGCGCAGGCAGAGATCTTCGCCCTGCCGCTTCAGGCGCATGCGCATGAAGACCTCCTCCGTGGGAAAGGATCGCAGGACCAGCTCGTTCCTCACGTCCGCACTGTCGCTGTGGAACGAGTCGCAGTCCACCGGCTTGTACTGGATGCGCACCTCCGCCTTGCTGTCGTTCAGGGCCTTTCCGGCCCGCAGGATGAAGGGCACCCCGGACCAGCGGCGACTGTTTACGTGCAGCACCACCAGGGCGAAGGTGGGCGTGAAGGAGTCCTTCGGGATGTAGCTGTGCTCCGTGTAGCCGCACTTGGCCGGGTCCGCCTCCCGTTGGTTGTTGCGATACTGGGCCAGTATCACGTCGCCCATGTTTGGGGTAAGCACCTGGCGAAGGACCTTCAGCCGCTCGACCCTCAGTTCGTCGGCGGTGTTCGCATACGGCTGATCCATGGCCAACATGGCCAGCATCTGGATCATGTAGTTGGTCATCAAGTCGCGTATGATGCCGGAGTGGTTGAAGTAGTCCGCCCGACTCGCTTGCACCGGGAGTCCGCACTTCACAGATATCATCACCGCCGCCACGTGGCGGTTGTTCAGGGTCTCGCCCCACAGGTGGTTCGAGTAGCGCAGTGCGAAGAAGTTCTGCATCACCTGGCGACTCAGGAGATGGTCCATCAGGTAGATCTGCGACTCCCGGAAGCTGTTGCACAGCGAAGTCTGGAACACCCGGTAGGAAACGTCGTCACGGGCAAACGGCTTCTCCACCACGATCCTGGTCCAGCCCGTGGAGGAGCTGCACTTTCTGCTGGCATTGAGGGTCACCTGGTCGAAGACGACGGGCGGCAGGGCCAAGTAGAAGATTCGGTTCGCATGCACCTGGTTGTGCTTCGTCTCCTGGCGTATCATCGCCTCCGCGAGGGCCACATAGTGCTCCGGCTTGTCGTACTCGCCCTGCACACAGAACACGTTCGTCCAGAAGAGGTTGTACTTCTTAGGGTCACGATTCTTGTCTAGATCCATGTAGGGCAGGACCTGCAACCGGTAGGCCTTTGTCTGCAGCGGGGTCCGACAGAAATGTGAATATCTTGGTGCCCTGCGGTAGCCGATTTTCCCTGTACAGGGCCCAAAGGGCTGGAAACACCTTCTGCTTGGCCAAACCCCCTGAGGCTCCGAAGACAACGAAAGAATACGCCATCTCATTGTGGGGATCAATGGGAATCATTTTGGAGAATGCAACTAAAACTTAATTTTGGGGTAAGAAATTAAAAAGCAGCAGTTCGAAACAAGGCCAAAATATGTAGTCAAAATTAAAATTAGATCAATGAGAGTCAGTGCAAAGATAAATAGACTGCTGACAAAAATAGGACAAATTAGAACGAGTACCTCGACTATCAGATACCCGAAACTTAGCTAAAGGAAGTGCGAGGGAGTAGGAGATATTACTTCGGCAAAGTGACTGCTTGCACTGCTTTCACCAGTGCCAACTAGCGGCCATTCCATTATTTGCTATAACTGTTTAACGAATATTTCGATTTGAAAATTGTTTTAATCTCGATAGGTATTACTTAACTTAACTTCTAACTTCAAAATGTGTGCTTCACGCTTATTTTAAGGTCGTTGCCGGCGATTGTAGACGTTGGAGTGGGCGTATCGCTCAGCTAAAACAAACTTGCGCTGCGTAGGAAACCAGGGAATCAGTCCTTCGTTTATTAGGACAGAACGAACACAATATAACCTTTTACTCTATGAGTATCGGGGACTCCATCAAATTGATCATAATATCGTATCATGTTTTTGTTGTGTGTACGAGTAAAGGGTAAAACAAACCGATAAAATTAATTAATAAGGTATATAATACTTGGAACCGACCGGATCGGACAAAGCTTCGGCTCGCCGAAGGTAGCTTCCTTTCTTGTTTTTTTAACTGTCCGATCCAGCCCGGGTCGACGAAAGAAGACTTTTGGGAAAGTTTCATCACGATAGCTTTAAAACTGATAGATTAGTTCGCATAGAAACGGTATAAAAATAAGTGATTTAATGATGATTTTATTAAGGATCTAATCGTTGCATATTTATTGACATTTTGCAGGCGGCATAATTGATTTAATGGTTAGGTTAGGTCTTAGGTTCTCTACAGAAATCTTTGTTTGGCCGATGACCGATGATTACGATGATTGGCCGTCAGCAGGTAAAGTTTCGTCAGCATTTTATCCGCCTCAGACGTGTTCATGGCAAACACTTGGACCATTCCCGACTCGTGAAGCCGAGCTGACACTCCGGGCAGTTCCTTATCCACATAGTAGACGAATTGCTTCTTCCAAAGAAATAGTTCTGAAGAGAGGGCGCAGGCCTCACTAAATTCTGGCAAGGAAACCCTCCAGGGATAGTAGGCAACGGAGCAGAGTCGTAGATGCAGAAAATTATGGGAGGGTTCGGCCTTGAAGTTCACCTTTCCCATAATGGCCACAATATCGCGTTGGGTCTCGGACAGCATGGCATTACTTCTTCCGTTGATAATAATGACAGTGCCGTTGGACCAGATCCAGCCTATCTGGGAAGCCTCATATCGCACCTCAATAACATCTCTCACACTATGGTAAACAGCGTTATCGAGGCTCCTTACAGCTATTTGAAGATGCAAATTTTTTGTTCACTTTGAGGGTGCACCACATTTTGCAGTAGTTCATTGCCATTGAAATGAACTACTGCAAAATGTTCTGCACCCTCCAAATGAACAAAAATTTGCATCTTCAAATAGTTGTAAGGAGCCTCAATAACGCGCAGGTCCTCGACATTGCGCTTGGTGGGACGCCTTAGGATCCTGATCTTCTGGCGGCACTGGTCCAGATGATCTGGTAAGGGCTGGAAGCGGCAAAATTCTCTTCAGATTCTCCGACGTCTTGGAGCCATATTTTTGTTTCACTTGGAGCGGAGTACTTTGGCTTGGGGATCCTTGAATTCCGTCATGTTTTGGTCGACGATATCCTCGAAGTCCTCGGGGCGAACTGTGAAGCTAGTTTGCCACCCAGCCTGCGTGGAAGTCATTCTGGGGCCATTTCGTGGCTTCATTAGGTCCTTGCTTATCTCGGTTTCGTAATCAATGCTTCCTGGTTCTGTAGATGCTGGCTTGGAGCATTCCTCGTTGAAAATAAATTGATATTGCTGGGAAACGGTGTCTAAACTCATTCAGTGGATTTTCTTTAAATGGCTCTACAACATTTATCACTGGAGTGTCCTCTTTGGTTAGCGGCTTTATTTCATCGTGCACAGGTTTTCTATGCAGCGGTTTCACTGCATCAATTTTATGAGGTTCCACTTCAAATGCCATAGGAGGCATCTTTTTTCGAACTTGCTTCACCTGCGCGGTAATAACATTTTTGGGCTTCAACTCTTTGAGCTGTTCGAAAAAAGATGCCTCCTATGAGAAAATATTAGAAAGTCTATTTAATGACGAGTGTAATAATTTTTCGTCACAAATGTTGATATCAGAACTTTTGTATGTTCAAGGTGCGATCGTCACTAGTTTTTTACCTCGTTAAGAGGTGTTTTTATTTGATATCAGAAGTTTTTGTTTGTTTACATTGGCTCTCATAGGAGCTAATATATACATTTAAATTTAAATTGGTCAATCATAATTTGTAAGCCATTGTATTTAAACAAATTAAGTTATAAAGGCGTTTAAGTATTTCAAAATACCTTTTAAACGAGGTATAGCACATGTCTGTAGCTTCAGTAGTGTACAACTTACGAACTAAAGAAATTTAGCTATTTTTAGCTTTTTCCCGCTAAAGCAGCGGGTTTTTCCAAATGTCGTAAAACAAAAGTTTCCTATTTGGAATTCCTTAAAATAATTGAATTGATTCCATGACCCTAAAATACAGTTTGCATACGCACATACTAAATTCAATGCTTAGGCAGCGTTAGTTGTGTTGGGCTGGCAAAAGTGGCGGTTTTCGTTTCTAAATAACTTTTAAACGTGACTTTTTACAGTAATGTGTTATATACCAAAATTTAAGGAATCTCAAGGGCTATACAGTTTAAAGTTGTAAGGAAAATCGTTAGAGCCGTTTTTGAGAAAAATAAAAAAAAGCTAAAAAAAAAGTTTTAAAAAATTGTATTTTGTTCATATCTTTTTAACTATTACATTTACACAAATTGCATAAAGAAAGCGTTTATAGCATTTAAAAATACCTTTCAAACGAGATGCAAGTCTGTAGCTTTAGTAGTATAGAAGTTACGGCTTTCCGAATTTTAGCTATTTATAGCTATTCTCCCGCTAAGCTATCGGGTTTTCCCAAAAGTGGTAGAACAAAAGTTTTTTATATCGATGTGATGAACGTCATATCAAATTTTCAGAACTTAAAAAACATGTTTTGGACAAACTGACAAACTGACAAACAGAATTAAATTTTCATTTTGGGAAGAAGAAGAAAATCTTATTTTGGCTATAACTTCTGATATGACCCCTCATATTAAGCGCATTTTCAGTAGGAATACAACTAACGTAGTCCGGGGGCCAATTATCCCCACCGGCCCCAACAGATCCAAATTTCTAAATTTTCACTTTTACACTTTCACCGCTCTCCCTCCCAAACCAATTGATTTTCTTGAGGTCTTGGTATGCAATCCTTTAAGTTTTAGCAATAAAGGGGGATAAATGCCCCCTCGCAATGTTCTAGTTGTGTTCCTATTAAAAATACCCGTCGAATGAGGGGTCATACGCTCCGTTCAAAAGTTATAGCCAAAATACGATTTTCTTCGTCTTCCCAAAATGAAAATTTAATTCTGTTTGTCAGTTTGTCAGCTTGTCAGTTTGTCAGTTTGTCCAAAACATGTTTTTTAAGTTTTGAAAATTTGATATGACGTTCAACACATCGATATAAAAAACTTTTGTTCTACCACTTTTGGAAAAACCCGCTAGTTTAGCGGGAAAACAGCTATAAATAGCTAAAATTCGGAAAGCCGTAACTTCTATACTACTAAAGGTACAGACTTGGGCTGCATCTCGTTTGAAAGGTATTTTTAAATGCTATAAACGCTTCTATATGCAATTTGTGTAAATATAATAGTTAAAAAGATATGAACAAAAGAAAATTTTTTAAAATTTAGCTTTTTTTATTTTTCTCAAAAACGGCTCTAACGATTTTCTTTACAACTTTAAACTGTATAGCCCTTGAGATTCCTTAAATTTTGGTATATAACACATTACTGTAAAAAGTCACGTTTAAAAGTTATTTTGAAACGAAAATCGCCACTTTTGCCAGCCCAACACAACTAACGCTGCCTAAGCATTGAATTTAGTATGTGCGTATCAAAACTGTATTTTAGGGTCATGGAATCATTTCAATTGTTTTAAGGAGTTCGAAATAGGAAACTTTTGTTTTACGACTTTTGGAAAAACCCGCTGCTTTAGCGGGAAAAAAGCTAAAAAAAATCAAAATTTTGTTAGTTCGTAAGTTGTACACTACTGTACACTACTCACAAATGTTGATATCAGAACTTTTGTATGTTGAAGGTGCGATCGTCACTAGTTTTTTACCTCGTTAAGAGGTGTTTTTATTTGATATATAGTAGTCGCCTTCGCACACTCTCCTGGTACGCTTCGTCACTACATGGACTGCCGTCCATAGTGATTTCTACTTTTTCTACTAATAATAGCTAATAGCTATAGCTTCTTTTTTTGTTTCGTAATATTTTTTTACGATTTCTTTAAAATCAGTACTCCAACGAATTTTGTATACCTAAACGCCCTTCCCGGCTGCCAAATAAAATGTTTTTAACGAAAAGTAGCCAGGACACTAATCTGGCAAAGGGATTTTAGCTCGACAGGCTGCTGAAGGTCAAAGGTCTGGCAAGCCAGACAAACGGTTTGGAGCAAGGATTGGCTGGCAGTAAGCCTCAAGTTCGCCATAAACACATAAGAGATTTTCTGCAGCCTCTGGCTGCCCTGCAATTCAAATGCAATCAATTCAAATTCCCTAAGCCACCGTTTAAGTGCAAGCGGGGGACCCAAAGGAGCAGGATAGCAGTGGCATTTCTTTTTCTCTGCGTTCCTCACATGTTGTGAGTGCAGCTAATATGTAGGGGCTCCTATTGCGATTCCAATCCTCCGTCATCCCAGTCAGAGGATTCCACAGGACAGGACCTTTGATGCTCCAATGGCCGGGATTATTCAATTTTCTCACGAGAGATACGCATTAGGAATCTGGCTTCCAAACTGGAGAACCCTTATTTTGACTATCAAAGAAAAGTACTGATTGGAATGTGCCTTTCCCCTTCTCATTTATTTCTTCATGCTGGATCATTAAAGGTAAAATATTCTACGCTGGAGCTGCGGTTGTTGCCGCTGCAGCTGCCGTGGTGGCTCCTGCTGCAGTAGTTCGCTTATATTTTGGCTTATTTACCTTCTTAAAGCATTTCTTAAGCTTCGGGCTCCACCGAAGAGGGGCCTTGCACTTCTTTGCTTTGGCTCCTGCTTCCACGGTGAAGCAGCACATCACAAGCACCAGCGTGATGATGCAGAAGCCTACCAGGGAGATCTTCATAGCTCAGCGTATCCAGGTGGTCTAAGAGAGCGTTTCAAAGATCACGTTGAATGTATTCGCCATATAACTCAGTGGAGCTAAGCCTGTTAAACCGATGGCATTTCACGGCACTTTATCAACGGTCGATTTAAGTTTTTAAAGCTTCGATTTTCGCAAAGAGATTCTATTCATTCCCATTAATTTTCCTGCAAGGGGTATACCTATTTACAGAGCAGTTCGCAATGCTATTATTTGAATATTTTTAGTAAATGTTGCAAGAAATGTTATCTAGCTTTTTTTATTGCCCATCAACCGAAAATAAAGTTAAGAAATTAGGAAAGTAAATAAGAGCTAGAAACGCGTTGAAGAAAAGCGACCGGCAAAACGTGCCGCACGAATCGAAATCAGAACTAATTCAATGCCGCTGTTTGAACTTCTCGTTTTCCCCATTTTCTGACCAAGTTCCTGTCACTGTCTTCATACGTGCCTGTTCAACTCCGCACAATCAATGTAGGAGGAGTCATGCAGAGATTAGTTGCCAGGAGATGGAAGTAAAGCCTCTCGTATTGGACATCTTGAGCTGCAATAGGATGTTGTTGCCGCTGTTAATTGGCTTTGTTTACGAACTAACCCCGAGCACCCTTGATATTCACATTCCCCCTACAAAAACGTCTTACAAATGCTAGCTACATCCGACAGCCAGTCCAGGCACACCTGGCGTATGCTTGTTATTTTCCCATAATCATGGTCGAGCATTGGTCAAGTGAGCTTGTATTTACAACTAATTGAGGCCGAAGACTTACATTTGAATGAGATAAGTCGCATTCAATGGGCAGATATCCATGGGATGGATTCCAGTCGAAGTGCTTTCGACATAAGGATTAATTGGCCAAGTGCGAGGACAGCAATAGCAGGCCAAATGAAGTTAAGGATGCGATAATGAGTTGACAAGGTTATTGGAAGCATTAATAGATTAGATTAGAATTAATAATTTTATAAATAAATTGGGCTATATTTAATAGGTTTGCTGTTGCTTAGTTTATTTATGTTTTATATGTTATTTTTTATGTTTTTTATATAGGTAATTTATAATTTTTATAGCTAACTGAAATTTATTTTGCATATTCATATATGAATTTATCAACGATAAATTATCATCTTATCGATTTAAGTCAATTGAAATTGTGTTATATTATTGCATATCTTAGTTTACATTAAGTTTTGAAAGAATATAATTAAATGGCATAAAATTCTGATTACTTTTCCGAATAATCTTTGACAAACCATTTGGTCAGAGTAAGGTTTGCTTTCAAACGGATACCCCGTACCTTTAGAAAAAACAAAATGGCCTTGGAATACGTGTTGTATAAATCCTTGGGATATGTATAAATTCCTTTCATGGAAAATGCTCAAACAAATGAGCGGATCATTTCGTATACACCACATCCCCCATGTCTTGACCTTTTCAATGACCCAGCAAGAAGCAATTCCATCCCTCAATTCACTACGCTCCTTCGGCTGCTTTTTTGTTCAGTAGGCCAACTGGCGCCCCTTGAAAGTCAATTTCAATCAGCAAACAAAGGAAATTTCTAGGCCAGAACATAAACACAAACAGAAAAGTGGTCAATGAGCCCAAAACAGGAAGAGCACCGGATGGATGGCCTAGCCAAAGTGGCTGATGCAGAGAATATGGAGGATCCCGGCCCTGCCGAAACTTTGCTAACGATTTATGCACAGGCTAAACATTTTAAACACATGCATAAATCAGAGACACAGGGACCAAAGAAGCGGGATGAAATATTCGGCAAACAGTTCCTTAAAGCCAAAGTTTAGAAATGACCCCAGGAATGGATCACGTTGGGAAGGATTTTCTCTGCCGAAGATGTGTGACAGTTTGTGGCAAATTGAAAGTACATGGGGTCTTTGGGTGAATGGGAAGAGGAAGAAGACACCGACTTAGACACACCATTAAGCTCATAATTGCCACATGAAGATAGGCCCGAATCTATAGGCAGCCTGGGCACCCAGAATATGTGCCATCTGCCACGAGTTTATTGTGCTTTATTTGCTTTCGCTTGGATCACATAAAATTTAATTAAATTGTTTTATTGCATTCAAGCCAAATGGAATTCCTTGAGCCTACTGCCATCAACCTCAGCATTTCGTGGACCAACACGCCGCACAAAAGAAGCGAAAAGAAAGAAATCCCTGTTCGCATAATTAAAAGAAGCCGCAACTGAGGCCCCAACATTTGTGTGGCTAATCTTTTATGAGATTCCTCAGCAACAAATGCGGATTCTTTTAGGCCGCATTCATGAAATGAATCAAGATTTGTTAGAAATGAAACACAAATTTGTATGCTATTGCAATGACCTAAAAGCTTCCTTAAATCACAAAAAAAAACCTTTAATATAATTGGCTCTGTTTAAAGAATACAATTTCCGGGAATCAATAAGGTTACCACAGTTAAAATATTTCATTTCGAGAGTAATATCTAATTCCCACTCGGAGTTTGACAGTTGACAAGCTTTTAGTAGGCAGTTGACCTTTGAAGGCAATGTTATAACTTATAAGCGATTTAGGCAGTTACTCACGCAATTGGGGCAATCTATGAGGACTAGACAGCAAAATTGTTGGGAGAGGTCAGTGAAAATCAATAAAAGCAAGGTGCTGGCTGTGATGGCTAAGAAGTGGAGGAAGAACAATCCCACTGAAAATGAATTATTAACTAAGAACACATTTCAAGCTAATTCTCCGTCGCGCTTTGCACGGAAAGTTGTGACGTTAAAGCCACTGGCAGCCACTCGTGGCCCACATTTAGGCGCTCCGCTCTCACAAACGGCAAATGGCACACAAAGAGGGCCAAAAATGAAAGGAACTTATTGGCATATCTACATATTTCTGGTTCAATGCATTGCCAGAACGCACACACAGATACAGCAGAGCGGCAAACCCAAAACACAGAGCAGCAAACAAGCAGGCAAACATCTCTGGCGATTATGCAGTGAAAAAGAGCGGCACCGGGAAAAGTCGGAAATGGACTGGTGGAAGGAGGGGAAAGCGTGGAAATCCTCCGCAGGGCAGGCAAACCCGAAAGTATTCGAAAGATGCCAATTCATTTGTGCCATAAACAACTACAAACACAATCGGATGGCAGCAACAATAAAGCAGGGACAAGATACTGGATATATCCGCACGGGGATATAGAATGCATATGCATGTGCACACTGTATATTGGCCAACTATCGATCCGAGCCATTGTAATTTGCAACTTTTCATTTTCCATTTTTTTGCGCTCAAAGATAAATTATTATTTGTTGGGGGTTGACAGCCGAAGTGAAATGTGAAATAATTTGTGGATTTTCCATTCGGGTCAAATTAAGAAAATTGTTTCCTGGTTTTGCATAAATTCCTCTTTGGTAACCATTCAACTGTTAATATTGAAAGAAGACAAATAAAGAAATCTCTCTTTGTTTTTCGGAATGCTTACTTAAAGGGTGGCCCTTACTATTTGTATATACCGACAAATGCAATTTGATTTCTTAAATTTATAATGCATATAACTTATTCAATAAAGTTACAGTTGGTTTTAACTAATATTTGTATTTACCGGAATGATAGTTCTAGCTTATTTAATTTACAACCTACTCTTAATTTAGCGAAGTGTATAAGTTAGGGTTTTTGAAGAGCGACAGCTATTTGGGTTTTTTGGTTTGCAATTGCTTTCATGTGGGACAGGTATGCAAATTTTCCTGGCCCACCAACACAGACATCTGTAAGTGTGTGGTTAAGGTGAGTCGGGGCTTTGAAGCCGTGTCCTCCTGTCTGTCAAGCAACAATCCTCATGTGAATCACACACTTAAATGTGTTGGCCATGTTATGACAGACTGCCAATGTTTATGAAGAAAAACTGTCCCCACCCCGCTGCTGCCCAATTGGGTTCCGTGCCTGCTTCTCCACTTGCAGCCAAGAGCGCACTTGGCTTTATGATTTGGCCAGGACCTACGACACAGTTTGTCATTTACTTTTTGTCACTGTTTCCAATGGCTTCCACTGCTGCGTGTGCCTGTGCGCAGGATAATTTGCTGTGACATGCAACTTCTGAAACTTTAATTGACAACAGCAAGGAGGAGGTGCGGTCAACAGGGGAGCATGGAATGACCCACAACAACTGAAACTTAGATTATATCCGGCCAGCCGAAAGGTTTGAAATTCAAAATAAACCAGGCAGCATTTCTCATCTTTTTCAGACTCATGCTCCAAGATAATTGAGTTTCCTGCCTGCAGCCCACACAAGCTGCAAGAACAATAACCGGAGCAGCAGGAGCAACAGAAAATTATTGTATCATTGCAATAACGGAGTGTGCGAGTAACAACAACCGTCCCCATGCTCATCATCCACCCATGAATGTCTGATGCGAATTGTCACTTCTTGCAGCTGTCTCCTCTGCACGATTCTCCGTGTAAATGCCATTTTCCCCAGAGCAACTAGCAAGTATCTGTCGAGAAGTGAAAGTACAAAAATCCGTATTCAAGATAAGGAAATGCTAGTATGCCTCTTTCTGTTCATTCAAAGCACTTTCGACCACAACATTTTTACTTTTGCAAATATTTAATAAATATAAATAAATGTAATAAGTACATATTGTTATATCCTTGCAGAGGGTATTATGATTTCATGAATTCTAGCTATGGTGTTTTCTGAAATATTACCTTCTACTCTTGGGAATATTATTTTTTTAATGTTTCTGAATTTCCGATAATATTTTTTTAAAAATCGGATCACCTTATATACGGTTGGAAAATTAAATGGAAAATAATGGGAAAACAATTATATCTTTCTTGATTATACCCGTTACTCGTAGAGTAAAAGGGTATATTGCATTCGTGCAAAAGTATGTAACAGTGAAGGAACCAGTGCTGCCATTTTGTCCTTTTTAAGGACAGATCTGTCCTTTTTTTAACGGCTTCATCCTGAAAAAATTTCAAACATCCCCTTTCCGGAAATTTGTCCTTTTTTTAGAAATAAGGTTTTGATTGTTATTTTTGTTGGTCGTATTTGTATAAACCTGTTTTATATGCCTAAACGGCTTTTTAAACATCATTCTTATAGTTAGGAACTTAAAAACTAATTATTTTTACGAATTATCAAAGAGACGTGAAGCAATCGATGGATTTTCTTTATTGTAAGATTTGTTTCTATAGCAAAAGCAAAAGGAAAACATTTTAAAATTATCGCAATTTTTATTCTCTGCTTTTTTTTCAGAAAAATGTTCAGATTTTAACGACTCTGATTCGGGCTTGATACAGTCTTTAAAAATTTTTGTATTACCAATGTAATTACTTGAAATGCTTTTATTATTTTAAATATTATAGATTATTACGTATACGTACAATTTAAATTTACATTGGTAAAATGATCGAGCGAAGAAGGTTGTGAGTCGGGCGCAGTAGATCATTACATAATTAAATTTAATATTAGATCCATTTAAATTAAGTAAAAATATAACCCTTTGATGAAAACTGTTAAAAATGTGTAAGTATTCACTTTTGTCCTTTTTTTGTCCTTTTTTAATTTTTTTTTGGCCTTTTTTTCCCGGTGTTTTTGGCGTATGTGTCCTGTTTTTCAAGCTAAGTGATGGCAGCACTGGAAGGAACAGAAGGATGCGTTTCCGACCCTATAAGGTATATATATTCTTCATCAGGATCAGGAGTCGAACTAGCCATGTCTGTCCGTCCGTATGAACGCTGAGATCTCGGGAACTATAAAAACTAGAAGATTGGAATTTTGCATGCAGATTCTTGGAGTTCCTACGCAGCTCAAGTTTATTTCAGCCGAGGTCCACGCCCCCTCTACCGCCCACAATCGCCTTAAGCCATTTTTGAAAGGTGTCTGGCGCCCACACCTTTAAAGATTTCGGAAAAGTGTGTTTATAGTGTTTATCAATACCTACACACAAAAAAAAAACTTGGTAAAATCAACTGTAATAATTGTCAATTGCTGGCCCCAACCAGCAAAATTGTCAATTCTACTAAGTAAATAGTTATTCCACAACAACAAAATACACACAATTAGCAAAGACACACACCCAAAGCAAAAACAAAATACACGTAACTATTTTAATAGTTACGTAACTATCTTTTTTGGTCAATTTTACCAAGCAAATCGATCCAAGTTTTATATCTCCATCTCCCTCGCACTCCCTTTAGCACCCGACTATAGTGTTTTCTCTGGTTTTTATTACATTCCCTTCTTCTCTGGGTATAGCTTTTCTTCTTCGGGCGGCTATATTACATGGCTGCCATAGGAAGGATCAAAAAATTAATTCCGAAATAATACGAAAGCAGTTTTGTATGTTAATAGGAATGATCTGCATGATTACATGTTTGTACATGAAATGGAAATAAATAAACGATTTATTTCTCTACCGCCCTAGTATTTAGGATGTCGAAATTCGCTTTCCCCTGCTTTAAAGGCCCGAAAACACTTTATTATATTTTATGGAAGCTGATTTAAAACGTTAGTCAAAGTAATCTGAACAAGACAAAAATGGTGATTCGATTTTAAGAATAAAATTCTAGATTTGTCTGATTTTGCCCTCAGTTATGTATCGTGAACTCACTTTAAATATGTTTTTTGTTTTTCTTTTCTGTAATTTGCGGGATCTATATAATTTTTGTACGGCCTTTCGGTTTCTATTCAGACTTTTCGACTGAATCAACAGTTTGGCAACTAAGAGAGCCTCGCTAAGAGAGGCAGTGCCCTGCTTTGCCGACGCGGACCACTCGTTTCGACCCGAAATGTTTCGGCCGGGCCAAGAGCCGACGAAGAGGCGGCGAACTGTTGCGGGTGGCTGAAGTTTAAGGACGGACCGCGGGAACGCTGTCGTTGAGTTTCAGTTCCGTGCGAATTGGCGTTGGGTGTGGACGCGAGTGGCGGAAAGCAGGCGGCGCCTCTATAAACAAGCTCTTCCATCTCTCGTGACTCTGGCGACGAAGCGGCACTAGATAGCTGCCAGTTCAGAGATTCCCGCAAAAGTTCAAGTGACAATTTACCAACCAACAACAACTTTCCGACGAAGTCAACGCAAATTGAATTCGATTCGATTGTCTCTCGATCTTCATCGATTCATTACGCACAGGAAAAAGAAAGCCAACTATACAGTTTTTAGTGAAAAAGTTTCCTTGGCCCCGTTGGCGTGGCAATTCTACCGAAATCAAACCGAAATTTTCGCAAATGAGTTTTGCTAACGACGGGCTAAACCAATTAACAGAATTCACTCTTGTGTAATAAATAAATTGCCAACAATTATAACTTGCAATCCCACTCAAGCATAATTAAATGAAATGTTCAACAAAATGTTTACGGCAATTGCAGCTCAAAGCGAGAGACCATAGACGAGGTGCAACGTGTTGTGGTAGTGGCAAGAAAACTCAAAGAAAGCCGCAAGGCTCGACCAGAAATTTATAATTGGTAAAAGCAGGTAAGCAGTATGTGGAAAATCACAAGCTAGCATTTAGGATAAGGAAATCTTGGCAATAAATTACAAATATTAAAAGAAAATAATTTCTTTAGAAGTTTTGTTAAGTACCGACGAAAGCATATGACTAGTACAAAAAATAATCACCATGGAAATTAAAAGAACTATAATATTAAGTTTTTTAACCACTATTAAAATTCTTTAGAATTTTTGTTAATAATTTACATATAGATTAACCACAATTTTCTTAAATAATTATTACAAATTGGGTTACAAAATATTTTAAACTTAAAAATCTCCATGAAAGATAATTAAATTAAAACCGATTTCATGAAAAAATCAATCAAATAATAAAATAATAAAACTTCTTATTAAAGACATTGCAAAAAAAATTTTCCTTTTACCTAGACACATTATTTTTTTCGTTTTTCTTGCTTGATCCCTTAAGAAAACTGTTCTAAAAGTCCATAACCTTTGCATCCGCCAAATAAAGAATAACCCAGCACACTGGAAAATCCAAGGAAAAACATGTATGCTAGCTATAGGGAAAGGAAAGAAAATTTCCCAAGTGCGACGCCGTGTATCATTTGAACACCTTTAATTAATTAAACGGCACAGCTCCCGAGTGCGTGCCCCTAAAAAACTTCCTGCGGCTGGTTGTTCATTCAGGTGTCAGAATGTTTGTTGTGGGGCTGCGAACTCGTCTTTCAACGGCATGATTATTATTTTATTTCATGTTGTGGCTTTTAAGTAACAGACTTAGCACAATCGCATGGCGAAAATCCCGGCTATACGCCCCTGGGGGCGGCGACCCACTGAGGCCTTTTTGTCCCAGAGCGTGCCGCATTTATACCAATTTGAAAAGCGCGGCTTACTTTCGCGCCAACCTCATGATTATATATTTATTTGATTTTTCCGGTCTGCGGTTGCTCTTTCCAACCGCTTCTTCGCCCCAAGACCCAGGCCTTCCATCTTTGGGGTTCGTTGCCCAGAAAATATTTACATAAAATCTAATCAAAAGGCAGGCCACATTATCTGCTCGGACTGCTGCCTCATGAAAATTTCAATAAGACTTTGACACAGATACAAATCCTCGTGCATATGTTCATGTATATATACCAGAACATACTTATATGCCAAAGCGTATATAAATATGTGGGCTGCACTTAACCTACAACCCGGAATCGTTTAGTAAACGAAGGTTCAGGGCTCGAACAACTCTAAAAGCATTTTTAATAATTCACAACTTTGTATTTTGTTGCCGTCTGTCAAGGCGGCAAACAACTCTTTAAGCTTTTGTTTGAGTTTACTTTTATTTTCGCTTCTTACGCCATTTTCTTAAAGAGATATCGTTGCAAGAATTGGTGTACAAAGAAATAAATAATATGATTTGACGTTTAATTGAAGATAATTACATCAAATTTTCACAGATTTTAATCGATAAGTCACCGACATCCCTTGGGTAATTAGACAAATACAGTGGACATATGCCTAAAGAGATTAGCTTATCTATATAGTGAGCCACGGCGTCCTATCTGATTCGCACTATGGGGTTTGTCAGATGCCGCAAACTGTGACATTTTATTTACCTTCAACATAGCCGCAAAAAAATAAATAAACAAATATCGGAAGGGCAGAAACCTTTACGCGGCCATCAAAATTAATGCAGTTAAGCCGCGCAATGTAATCAATGAAATATTGATATTTTTAATGTTTAATCTTTTCAATTAAATTGGCAATGATTTACGCTGTCCTCCCGAAGATGTTTGGTCACCGAATTGTAATGACACATTAAACCCCGATACGAAACGTTGCGACGTGGCTGCGGAATTGTAAATGATGTTGTCGCATAAATCAATTAAAATGGTAATTGAAAAATAATTAAATATACAAATTAAGTTGCAAGTTGTTTGGGCTCATCTGCATTAATATGCCCGGTGATTTAATGAATGAGTTTGCTTGTGCTTTCTGTGGCGAGTTTGCTCGGCACCCGCTGAGCTTCAATCGTTCGACCGATAAATATCCAAAGTCCATTCATTAGAGTCTCTTTTTAAATAACGTATACGCCCCGCTGCCACAGCCAAACAACAATCGAGATTGTTTTCAAAGGCATTCACAGGCCAAGCAACTATTTATTTAGTCGAATTCGAGTATTTGCCCATAAAACTATTCAACTGATTGCGGTATTTTCGTTTCCATAACGCATACGCCTCGTTGACCCGATGAAATGCCGCCTAATTGCTTCCCTAAGCCCAAAAGCTGCTTCAGCAGCACAAAATGCCCTCATAAACTCTTAACGAACACAATAACAATGAACTCGATCAAGAGGAAATAATTTCCATTCAATATTTTCATCTGGCATGCACAGTTTCAGGCTTTTCATCCGTTCTCTTACTCGATGCAAATACACTTTAATGCATTCATTTAATTGAATGCCCCACCAGAACGGGCTGGGGACATTCATCTACCAATCAATCAATCAGCGGGCGTGATGAAAATTATTTTAAGAGCCAAAAAAACTCTCGCAGAATTCGAAGGCGGAGCAAAGTAAAATAAAGGAGAGGAAACTTTGAGCTGCGGTTTGCATAATAATGGGATATGCCAAGGCCGGCCAAGAATGCGGTGCTGGGCTCTCAGCTGACTGCCTTCCGGCCAACAGTACGTGCCGTCGTCACTGAGCAGGGATCGGATGGACTTAGCTCGGTGGATTTGGTTCCATTCTGGCCGCTCAACCGCAACACAGATACAAATTAGCAATTGTGAGACCGGTTCCTTACTCAGGCCCTTTACCATTTCTTTTCCAATTTTTCTAGCAGCTCTGCCTCCTGTCAATGTGATCGGGAAATTCGAAATTATATTATTCACCAAGGGGTTAAGCATGGAGGAAATTCTCCCTCTGAAGCTACCCTCCTCAGCGTAAACATTGACAAAAAGTTTTAATTACAACAAAGCAATTATTAAACATTAGCTCGGTTTCGGCTGAAAGCGAAAACAAACAGAACTGAACAGAACGGCCCTGCATACTTATGAGGGCTGAGAAAAGTACTTTCCGCTTATAGACTCGAGCAAATGGAGCGTGCTGCATGTTAATTGAAAACACAAGCTGACAGCCCTTAATCTGACTAGTCCTCCTGCTCCGTTTATCCAAAAACAGAGGCTCTCTGGTCAGTTTTTCTGCTGGTTTCCTTGATTTGCATAATATGCTAATTACGACACACTTTCCAGCGCATAAATCATTCATTAATCATCAGCTTTCGGGCCAGTCCAATTCATGTGCGGGCTCTTCACTTAGACCCTGAACTTTTCATCTGTTTTAGCTGCCTCTGGTTCTGTCGACTCAATGCGCACAATTTTCTGTGCGAAGATTTTAATTTTTGCCTTAGAATTCGTGTGTCTGTGCGCGAAATGCAGAAGATGATGCTTACAAATTTTTAGCGAACTGAAATACAGAGGAGATTGCTGTGTTATAAATAATAATTTTTTATAGTATTCTACAAAAACCCTTTAAATACATACGTGCAATAAAAACATGCCGGGGTAAAATCGATATACGCATGGTCAATTTCTTGTATTTATAAGCATATCGTTTTTACCATGCAAAACCGATTTCCCTTTCTCGGAGATTAATCCAATCTCCCAATTCGAAATAGAGCGGGATAGCGCTTAATGTTACATGAGTAGAAGGGAGAAAAGCACATTCAAAATTCGAACTGGCCTATTTAAAAATGTTGTTTACATTTCCAGCATATCAAGTCAAAATTGATACCGCATAACATCAAATCGATCATCGTTTTATTTCAAGTTTTTTTTGGTGTATTAAATCAAGATTTTTTTTTTTTATTTTTTTTTTTTTTTAAATTTTTTTTTTTTCTTTATTTTAAATGTGTTTGCGTGTTTGTTTCTTGTTTATATATATCCCTGAAACGACAAAGCAACAATTTCCTTCAGGTTTTCCAGTTGATCAGCTTTTCTCACGCTTCATTTACGCCACAATCTAAGGCCAATCCTCACTGTAGATGCACTGTACTGGCTGTTTGCAGCAAACGCATAAAAAATTGTTGCCACATCACTCACTCAGCTTGGACGCGACGGCGGCAGCTGCTTTTCACCGCTTTTCTTTTGCATTTTCCCAAGCGGAGGATGGCGGAATGGGGTTGGGACACTTACAATATGCCATCGCGGCCATGGAAGACTGCAGTCAAAGGCATCTCATCAACAGCCCTTCAGGCCTCCTCCCCGAAACTTTTACCAACAAAAATATGTATGCCATGCGGTTGGGGGAAGGGTCAAAGGGCAAGGGGCTTATTACATTATCACTGCACCTTTTGCGATTGGCAAGCGATTTTTATTGCCCCAGCGCTGGCTAAGAGTAGTAGGCGATCCTTGAGAATTCGACCGACTTTTAATTGCATACTTTGTGAGCCTCATAATCGGGACTCACAAAGCAAGCACCAGGCATATAGAATTCCGCAATCATGTGGGCTTTATGTGCACTTTAACCCATTTTACTACTTTTAAGTTCCGTGGGGCACTTAAATTTGTTGCAAATATGCGAGCAGAATCGGAATTGAAATCGAAATGGGAATGCAAAAACACAGGCACATTGAGAGCAATTTCAATGGTGCCCCGTATATTTCCCGCCCTCACATCCACATCCTGCAGCGCTTCCCTGGCCTAAGTCTATTCACGATTTCGAGCCTATGCCGGGTGCTAAAGCACATGCGGCGCCATCGAAACTCGAAATCGGGCTGAAAGAGTCGTCGACACAATACAACATTTTCCTCTTTAAAATATAAGGAGTTAAAGAAAGGAATGGAATTAGACAGGAAGGCGAGGGAGTTGGAAACATACAAAGGCTATTTAATTAAAATTATCGTGAGCGTAGATAAGTGGTTGATGAAAATTATTTAACTTAACATTACCTTCAAACATTATACAATAACCGAAAAAATATTACAAGTTTAGAAAAAGTCTTGCTCAATGAATAATTACAGATTGTTTATATACTTTAATTTAAAATTCAATTATATGACCCTAGCACTAAAAAACAAGAAAGGAGGGTTTCTATAAAAAAAAAATTTTTTCTCCACTCCCCGGGTTTAATAGAAAAAACATAAAAAAATAATAAAAAATACGCCGCGAGACATACAACAAACAATACAACTTTTTTTTTTCTTGCTGTGGGTCTTTTATTTTTCCATAATAAAAAAATAACAAGAAAGAAAACAACCACTTTTTTTTTTTTTGGGGGGGTGGTGGTCCGGCATCCCGGTAGTGAGCGGGGGTCGGTAGGAGGGGAGGCACTGCGTTGCAAACTTCTGACTGAAATCATAATACTCTCTGCAAGGGTATAAAAACAGATCAAGCATAGTTCTACCGCTCTTACTTATCAATGCTTATGAGTTTTCTAAAAATTATGGTTATCAATTTTCTAACCATTTTTAATGACCTCTATGGGTTTAAAATCTAGTTTAGAACAAACTTATTCTGATGATTCGTAAAAGAGCTGGCTCTTTAACCTTTGCCACAACATTGACACCTGGATAGCATTACTCACTAACACGCGCCCCACCACACACACTGCGGAAATTGCTCTTGTTGCTGTCATCGTTATTTGCACGCTTTTGACACTTTTAATAACCGCGAAACCGTAAATACCGCCAACCGCAGCGACGTAAACCAGAGCCAGCCAAACCAAACCAGCCAGCTGGCTTCTGTTTAGGATGAGCAAGTGCAACACCAGCTGGGCCACAACGGTTTGCATGCATATCCATCAAATGAAAAGAAAACAGCGCCCCACACAACAGGACCTTCGCTCGGTTCGGTTCTGACAACGACTTGGAACCAGCTAATTTCCGCAATCAGAGACCCACTTACCGGGCCAAAGCACATAAACAATGCACCTCAGATACGCCAGGCCCCGGGGCATCGGGACAACAGGGGCGGTGGGTAGAATAGGGATAAAGGGTAGAGGTAGAGTGCAAGGACAAGGACAATCGTCGTTGACGATATGAGGGAAAATCATTGCTCATGTGAGTGTGAAGGTTCCTAGTTTGTCACGTGCTTCCAGCCATACTCAGCGGTGGAAAAACCCAGAGGATTCGACAAACCGTTACCTAAGACCGACATCTTCCCCACTAACGAAATTAAAAACATTCGACGAAGCGATATTTAAATTAGCCAATGTAAAGTATGTAACAGTTAAAACTTATAAATTTTACTTTACAGTCACTTGTGATAGTCGTTATTCACCACGTCATGAACTAACTGTTATTTCAGAGTTCTTAACTAAAAGAATAACAGCTATTTTCTGACCAAAAAATTAAAAGTCTTCCGTAATTTTATTCAAGATTTTTATAATAAAAGCCTAAAAATAACTGTTATTGTGTGACAGAAATTTGCAATTTGTTCTTACATATATACAAAAATTCTTTAATACAACGACACAGCGAATTCTTTAGGACAAGAGGAACCAATATTGACCATCGTAAAAAATTTGTTAGTTTATTTTTTTTCCAACCAATTAAACATGATTCATTAACATAATGAGACCGCGAATTCTTTAACTTATGTTTCGTCTATTTAATCGCATTTCAATATTACAAGTTTGTTTTTAAACTATTATTATAAAGTACAATCTCTAAATAAACACAATAAATAGAAATTTTTAAAATCATAAATCCCGGTAAATGTAAGAGTTTCGAATACTTTTTTCACAAATATCCCTGAAGAATACCGAAAGGATTCCATAAAAAGCGCATCTAGCCAAGCACAGTGGTGTTTCGCTGGGGATTTATGTAGCTGGGTTTTTTTCTATTTGTGCTCCTTTTTTATGTGCAGGATGACAAGCGACACCTCTTCGAGTGGGTTAGACAATGGCCTAGACTGGAGGGGGATGGAAACCATCCGGCCAATCCTCAGCCAAAACAAGCTGTCACGGCCAGCTGGCCATCGACACTGAGACACTTTTAGTTTGACTTTTAATTGGATTTTGATGGAGCAGACTCAAGGACGGAGGGGAGGGGAGGTCGGAGGGGGTATTGGCAGTGGGCTGAACTTTCCACAACAATAATTATTTGCCAGCCATTGAAAAACAATTTCCCTTTCGATTTCCCCAGCACATTTCACTTGACTTTCTTCCCCAGTCGCAGTCGCCCGACGATTTTCGCGCTTCGCTTTGGTAAATGTTTTTACCGGAAATTGTTGCAATTTATGATTTAATTTATGTTCATTTTAAATGACGGCAGCTGCCGCTGACGCTCCTTCCGCGCAACCTTTGTGCCCGACATGGCATATAAATGCGGCTGATTATCGGGCGGAATGAAGTTACTTTGCCACCTCTCTGCAGGATATGCAGGGAATCAATGAAGACAATCAGGCGGTTCATTTGCGGCCATCCAAGTCAATTGCCAGTGCTCCGGGATGGAGCTGAGGGATGTGGAATGGGGACCTTTAAAATACTTTCTTTACTGGAGATCCGGAGTTAAACAGGAGGATCTGAGTAGGGTATACAAGTGTGTGCAAACTTTATCGAATAAATTACTTCCAACCTTGCAATCATTATAAATGGAATTTTCCTTACCATTTTTCTCGACTGTTTATTTTCGCAATTAAGTTTCCTGTTCCTTCGTCGCTATTTTGGTTTTCTTTAACTGTCAGAGGCATTGCTGATGGAAGGAGAGGAGCTTGACGCGGAAACTGAAAAGAAAGTGAAAGAAATTGAGACACGCATGACTGCATTTTTGACTGGCATACGTGAGTGGGTGGGACCCGCGCACACACTTCCCCCACCTGACAGCGTCATCAAAACTGATGTCACACGATGATGATGACGAGCAGCAGGAGAAAGGAAACTCCCCTAAAATTGCTGGCGTGTGTCGAATGACTCTGGACGAATGAAGGAAGCAAATAAGAAAATGATTTGCACATCAGACCCCCCTGCAATCAAAGTGAGCGGTTGCCTAATGCCCACTGCTCCTGCCCTTATCAATCATACCCTTTACAGGCGTTTTTCCAGGCGTTTTATTTAATTCTGTCAAATTTGGCTGAGCACAAAGAGCATTGCCTTGACACCAAATTTAATGTAAAGCGAAGACATTTAAGTGAAAACGGTGGGGAAAGAACCAATGCGGAAGAAATATTGCAGATAGGGCAGGTGAAAGAAGATACAGCATGAAAACTCAAAAGCCTAAGGAAATTGCCTTCAAGAATGATCGATAAGACAACGATAAATAAGAAAAATCATGGGAGAAAGAGACGATGATCCTATCAATTTACGCAGTAAATTTTAGTACAACACTAAGGATGGAACCATAAAAAGGTTTGTTTTTAAAAAGGCGGAAACCGAATGCCGTATCACAGAAAAATAAGACAAAAGCTCTAGTAAGAGTAAAGAGTGCTTTAAATAGCATTTAAGAAAATAACTAGAAAGGAAATTTCGCAGACGTCTTACATATCAAATGCCTCCCCTTTCGAGCGTAAAAGCAAAATTATAGAAATTCTAATTTGAAGACTTTGAAAAGTCTTAGGACCTAAGCTCCCGGGAAGTGTGAATGGAAGCTTCTGCGGGTCTTATCTAAAAATAAGAGGCTCAAAAGAGGCCGCGGCAATTTGGAAACTGAGCAAAAAGTTTTTGTCTCTGGCGAACCTTGAAGGAAACTTTGCCTGTCTGCCAAATTTCCTGGCAGGGCGCCTTTGTCGCGATATTTTCCAACCACATGTGCAGAAATGGAAAGGGCGAATAAGGAAGGTGGCTGTGGGCCCATTATGATGCAGTTTCGGGGCCATCAATTGGTTCACCTGTCGAGCGTGAAGGTGCGATGTGACGGGCCAATAAATCACTGGCGCACAATCGAGCCAGCCGATTAATCAAAAACGTTACAAATAAATCATCGGGAGGCGGAAGGTTATCCCAGACGGGGCCGCAATTAAAACAAAAAGCCGAGCGAGTAACTCGGGAGCCAGTAAAGGGATATAATCAAGCCATCAAGCTTCCGACAGAATGACGTCAAGCGAAGCCATCATCAGGACATTTAAGTCATCAGCTTGCCTAACTGCTCAAACATCCTGAGAGATCGGGGGGTTGGACTTAGGAGCTGCCAAGTGTGTGTGGATTATGTTGAAAGTTGCTTGGGCACAGGACCATTTTAAGAATGTTTATTAAGCGCAGCTAATAGGATAAATCAAGTAAAGTGTAAGAAGCAAACCCAATTTTGCGGTTAGCCAGAGAGGGAGAGTTAAGCCTGCTTAAGAAAGTTAATGAAGAAGAGTTTATGGTGTAACAAAGTGCCCCTTCCTGCGGCCAAAAATATGCCTTTAAGCCATTTCTCTTACTTAAATCTGAATTCACCAAATGTTTTTCCAGCCATGATTGATTGTTTTCAGCCATCGATGCCAGGCAACTAATTGAGTTCGCTGACCCCAGCCACAATTAATCATCCAATCCTGAGCAAAATAGCTTTCCATTTTCGGTTCAGCTTTAAACCTGTTCAATCGGGCAAACTTAAGTCAAGTATACGCCATGTTGTGCACTTGCAAAAAGTCAGCCCTGGCAAAGTGCATAAATAAAGCCCAGAGTTTGGCAAGAAAGGGGAGTTGGGTTGGTTCTCCCATGCTTTGTCGGTTAATTTACTTCAGGAACCAGCAGCAACAGCAGCAGCAGCCAGCAAAACGCATTGGAATGAAAGGGGAATGGCCAAACCGAAAAAGCAAATGGCCAAATGCAAGACGGCTAGCAAATGCTCACTGACGATTAGCTTTGCCTTCCCTGCGTTCGACGTGCAAAGTTCCCGGCAATAAAAGATTTATGCAGCGGAAATTGAAAGACGAGCAGGGAAAACAGGGAAATCGGGGCATGGTAAGTCACAGCTGAGAGAAGTGAAAAGTAAAGCGAAACTGAAAAACGCACAACTCATTGACTCGACATTCCCGCTTTCCACTTTCCCCTATTGAAGTGCTCGCCTTCACAGGCGGCTCCAAATGCTCGTCAATTAAATTCAATTTATTAATTTCAATTATTTGCGCTTCAAGTGGTCAGCAGCAGAAAAAGAAAGAATTTCAGAGGAAGCCAACGGACGTAAAATCTGTCAACGAAATCACCAAAGCGAAAGCTATGGCCTTCTTATACCATCTCTCCGACGCATCGGCGATGGGTAAGTGCTCCAAAGGAATTTGATTGATGTGCGGGAAAATGGCAAGAAAGTTTGAAATGCGAAAAGCCTACGAAGGCTAACTCTCACTGTTAAGCACAGACGAATGGATATGGCAGCTTTTCGTGGAACTTAATAGTAATTCATTGTTTAATTTTTCTCTGTATTTGGATGAAATTCAAGAAAAATAATAAATTTTTCTTATTGAAAATGATCTACAATGATATATAAACTTCGGCTGGCCGCAGTTAAATCCCCTTCATATTTGAAATTTATTTAATTTGTGTCCATCATTCTAATAGGTAAAGGAATACGTTTTTTCTAGCTAAGGACCTATTGTCTAGATTATTTTGCCAACAAAAAGGGTAGAGCTCTTTAGTAATCGAAATCGAATCACATGATTATGTCTAATGGCTCATGCCGACGAATCAATATGTAATCAAGGCTCATTGACGCTTCTTAGCCATTTAATGGACACTAAACGGAAAGGAATCCGAACCGAACTCATCAAGTGACCGCAAGGCAAAGTACAGTCACCATCCCGTTCCCAAAATATAATTAAGTGCCATGTATAAAGGCAAAATGGTTCTCATATGTCAAAATCAACGCAGGCAGCTGTTCGGTGTTCTGTCTATCGTCCTTTGTGTTTGCTCTTGGCCTAATGCTTTTTATGTTGCCTACTTTTCCGGGCGCCAAGTCAATTTTTATGGCCAGTCCAAAACGAGCCGTGAAAAGTTGAGCGAAGGAGGAATGCCATCAAAGTTGAAGTGAGGCACGATTACTCCAGGGGGCGGGATGGCAGGGTGGCCTTGGCCCCACCCACCACATAAATCACACATACACAATGATGTTAATAGTGTCGTAAAAACTACGACAAAGCCCCCAAACCACCTGTCCCACCTGCATAGATGATGCTCTCCTTTGACGCAAATATTGACTACACAGAGGTGACCCCAACGACCCCCCTGGGAAGGAGCAGTGTGAACGGGGGGTTAGAGGGCTCGGGTGGGATGATAATAAATCGACGTTTGGTCGCCAAAGTGTGAGCAGAAAATTAAAACATTTCACCTGGCCTGATGTTGACAAATTAGAGCCTTCCCAGGGCAGCCGGCTGACAGTAGTGGTTACTCGTCCTCACCGCCTTTCCTTGACCCCCGCTGTCACTGTCACCTGTCGTATCCTTTCAATGCATGTACAATTTACCGACGCCCCCCATTCCACCTCTACTTTCTCCCACCTGGGGGGAGGCGACAACTTTACAGCCCGGCAGTTGAAGCTTCGGCAGATTATCGGTTAAATAAATAGACAAATTGATTTTAATGGAATTGGATACACCAGCCAAGCGACCAACGAGCTTCGCCTCGGTCGTCCTGTTCCCGGGCAAATGGACCCATGGACACATGCCACACGCAGGCACACTCCTGGTCACCGGCGACAAAAGCTGCGACGAACCTCATTGGACATGACCCGACCCAGTTGTGCAAACATATTTTCGTGTAATTTTGTCTCGGCTCGTTTACTTTTTTATATAATATAATATAATAGCCCGTCCTACTCTGGCTGTTGGCCAGAGCAAATGCTATTAAAAATTGTTGAAAGATAACCTTATCATGCTGAATTTAAAGCCACTGCATTCGGAAGTCTCAAAGCAAATCAGAAAACAACAATGTCAATATGGTAGATCATTGAACATTTTCAAAGGCATTCAATGTTTTTTTATTTTTTGGGAGGTAGGCTTTCAAAAAATATGAAACTAATAATATTTTTAAAACCAGCCAGTTTATTATTTAAATTATTTACTATAGCCCATTCCTCTCTGTACACTAAGTTATAATCTTTAATAATATCGCGGCATAATATTAGGCGTAAATAATTTACATTGATGTACATAAGAATTCAGCCCAAATTCAACGCTAAGCCATTTATTTATGTTGCAATACCTATTAGGAAGATAAATATTTATATTTGAAACTTGACAAGTCTTTTGATTTCATTTTAAATTTTGAAATTCAAAATAAAAACGGTTATTTGGAGCAGTGTGCAATGCGAATGGGTGTAAGGACGCTCGGGGTTTCCACGAGAGGTGGAATAACTTTTAATGACATGCTTTGTATGCGAGCGCGTTTTACATGTGACTCACATTATCAAAGGAGCAGCAGCGACAACTTTGGCTCAGCCCCCCGGAATTTCTGTGCTGCTCCTTCGGCGGGTGCTCAGTGGCTCAACGTGGAGCACTGTCATGGCAACGTGTCCAAGTTTGGCTTCTGTCTGTGTCATCCCATCCTTTAGCTAATACTCTTCGCTGCCACATGTCCTGGCCGACCATCCTCCCCACTTCCCCTGCACTAACTAATACGAATTTCACTTAATTGCACTCGAAAAACTATGCATGTGGATTGCTCTCAACTTGTCTGGTAAGTGAGCTGGCGGTGGTAGCGGGGAAGAGTGGAAAAGCCAAGGGAAAGTGGGTGAAAGCACGTAGAAAAAATGTAGTAACTTGGCGTTACTCAGTAAAAATATATGAATTTAATATATATAAAATAAGAATAATCCCCATGCTGATTCGACGATTATATCATCTACTGGTCTTTAAAAAGGAAGAACTTTTAATTTCATTAACTTATTTTAATGATGGTCCTTACCCATCACCCATTTCATTTGTTGCAGAATTTCCACCCCATTTTTCTAGTGTACTGTGGCATTAGTTTTCGCTTTCATTGATACAGACAGTTTTGACAGAACATCAGATGCACACACTCAGACGGCGGGGGCAGAGTGAGAGCCGAGCTCGGAGGAAGGTGGCAGAGACCCAAGCAACCGCAAAGCGACATACCCAGTATCTGGGTCTGGTCGTAGCATAGAAAAACTTTTTCGCTTGCGTGTTGTTTCACTTTTGTCTTTCGCCCGGGGCTTAGGGCCAAGGGGTTAAGGCACCGTCCGGAATCTGCCCCCTTAACCCTTGAGCAGCCAAAACTGTTGTCAGCTGTTGAAAGTTGCTCACGCATAAGCAGTAACCAGCTACCAGAAGCTGACATCCCCTACAAAACCCCGGACCGCATGCTAATGAGTACAACTTTCTCCCACCTTTCCAATTTTTTCTCGTTCAAGAGGTAAACTTTTCTGTAGGTGGAAAAGCTGGATAAAACTTTAATGAAAAACTTCAACACCGAAACAAGAACGGATTAAGTTTTCAGTTTTTCTTTCGGTATTAATCAATAGATTGCATGTTCAACTGGCGTTGATTTTTAAGTTCCTTTTCAAATAAAACAAGACTCTTTGGATTTTCGAGTTTAAGCTTACAAACTTTTGAAATATACCCATGCCATTTCTAGCTTCTCAGCATTTAAAAATAATCAGAACAGCACTAATAGATTTGTATACATTGTTTATGGTAATTAAACTCCCTTATCTGATTTTAACTCAATATAGTTGGAGATTTTTACATGCAATCGACTTAATCGATAACCGATTTCACTTGCTGAAGTCTGAAGATAATGTACCTACACTGCACTTACTTTGTCGAAGCTGAATTATTCTCACCTTGTTCTCGCATAGAAGGTAGATAAATTTAATGGCCTGTCGTAAAAAACTTTTTGCCTTCCCAGTGTCCCGTATCCCTTTTCCTAGCCTTTGGCCCCTGTCACACTATACATTAGGGGCGTTTTGTATCGCCCATCTCGGACCACGCTCTAAACCTAATGTTACTTGTCAACAGCTGCAAATAAATATGGCCCGAGGAGACGAGCGAGGCGGAGGAAGGGTCCCAAAGATAAATTGAAATTTATGAAGCGTCTAGGAAGTCAGGAAAGTCAGGAAGAGTCCGGGAAAGACGCCAGATTGGCAACCAACCCACACAGCAACACTTCAGCACTAAAAAGCACTAAGTAATTTATAGGACATGGACAGGAGTAAAACATACGAAGGCAGGCGAACGCACTAATGATGAAGACGCAGATCTGGCAGATTGCCAGTTAACCTTTTGTTTAAGTGCTGCGGCCAAGGAATTTGAAAAGGAAACTATAATGCTCTTGAATATATCCCCCAGCTAGTTTACATATCTTGATGATTAATTCAGAAAATGCAAATTTCCTAATGATTTCTCTTTAAATACTTTTTTTGAGCCATCTTTAACCCTTCTGTCGGCGTCTTCTGTTGGCCCAGAGCCTTTGTTCGGCTAGCATAATGAAATTATGCATTCCAACCGCCCTTTCCCCACTTTCTTGCCCAACGCCCACCTGTCGAAAACTACAAAACGTGCAGCAGTAACGGAGGCCGTTACCAGTGCGTGTGCGAGTGGGTGTGTGCAACTTCCTTTTAGCCTGGTGCCGGGGCCAATACCTTTTACCAGACCTTATTAAATTATACAACCAAGTCGGCAACAAAAGGAGCCTCAGGCAGGACGGCAGATCGGAGGGCAGGGCGGGAGCTGCGGCAGCACTCTGCATTTCTCTGCTGTCTGAGGATGTTAAAGTGTGGCATATTTTAGCTAAATATTTGCAACTACCCCGATGAGAGTTGCATTTGCCAAATGGATACACGACCCCATATACACCAACTGCACATGGCGCCCCAAAGACGTAAAGACAGTGTCCTTGCAATCGGAATTGCCATTGGCACCAGAACCAGTTAGAGCAGGTGATAAAGTTGCAAGCTTTGCCTGGGAGCTAAATTAATTCAGGCAATATAATTTATAGTGCATTGTTCTCTCTTTCTCTGTCCCTTTCTCTGTCCCTTCACATTCTTCTTGAGGATATTGGATTGCCCCCAAAGACTACCAGCTCCCAACAAAACTATGTTCCGTTCTCTGGTTATAAGTAATAGCCCGAAATGGATCGAATTAGTTAAAAGCTAAGAATTTTCTCATCCTTCGTTCGAGATAAATAAGGTTTAAATGCAAGTCGTAATACTTTGAGATTCAGTTTGATTTCAATAAATATTATTTTAAAGGATTAAGATACAATAAAAAACCGAAAAACCCCTTGCTTTTATAAACTTTTCTATATCGACTAGGTAGATTATATCCCCGATAAATATATAAAAAGCGTTTCAGTTTTGGATATCAATGTAGAATTAATATGTTTAAACAAACTGTCACTTATGCACACATCATCTATATAAAATTTAAATTCTCATGGCCCTTGAAATTCACTGTGAACAAATTCCGCCTGTTATACAGCCCAATTGCTTTGGTGTGAGGATTTTTAATTTGATTCCTGGCTCCCCGCTCCACTTAGGCACACAAAATCAATCATCTTAGACGGCTCTTGAGGCGTTCACATGGAAAGTGAGCAGCTCATAGACAGCCGCCAACATCCAACATCGAATATGTGGAATGAGGTTTAAAGGTCGTGTGGGTCGGAGGTCTGATGGGTGGACGTATTCAAATTGTATCATTGGCAAAGTCAATTGTTGCCTGCAATGAATTGCAAATTAGGCGTAACTAATTTGCTTTGTGTGCTCGATGCGGCTCTTTCGGGACGGAATGGAGGAGGGGAATCCATTCGGAGCTTGCATTTTGTTGTCCGTCGATGCCATCAATAATTCCCCAAAATTCAAGGATCATTAATTTCCAAATCCCGCAGATATGCAGCTTAAATTAGGCAAAGCATTTCCAAGAAGCAGAGCTTGAAGAAAAATCGAATCCACTTGAGGTTCCGCCCAAAAGAAGTGCTTCCAAAACTAATTGCTATTGAGTTGCGATAATTGGTAAGCCAATTTAGTTAATTTTTATGGAAAAACTTGGGCCACAACCGATATTGAGGGACAGGCTGGCCAAAAGTTTGAGAAGACGCACAAGGAAAATAAAAAGGCGGGGCAACTTCTGGAAGATAAATATAAAAGTGAGCGAAAATCGAAAGAGACCTCAGAGCCTTTTTCCGGGAATAAGACTGTAAGGCCATTTATATTTAATAGCCGTTAGTCAACATTTTCATAACCTTTTTTATGTCATAAGAAAGGAAGCCGCTAATGCTTGACTTATTTTAATTACACCCGATACTTGGAGAAAAATGAGGTGAATTGTTATAAAAAGTGATTCGTGTCTAGCATAAACACTTTTAAAAAACCCGGTTGGGTAAACCGTTTCGAACGGTTTTTTTCGGAGTGTTTAAATATGCGTTTTAACCCTAGACATTATATGCACCAGGGAAGGAATTTCCATGGTACTCAGCTACATCCTTTTATTGTTTTTCAATATGGGTATTTGATTTTGCAGTTCCCCTTTCAGATACCGGTTCGCTGTTTTAAATTAAAAACTCTTTCCGTATTTTCCTTAAAAGGGATAAGAAAACGTTTCAAGAGAGTACATCATTCAGATGGGGTAAAGAAATACATATATGTCGTAACCCAACCCTGGGAAAATATGAAGAACCCGCAACTGACTATTCCGATTGATACATTGACAAACAGAACTTTCACTAAAGCAATCAACCCACTTGCTATCTTCCAAAGCCAAATCAAAGTAGCAAACAATTTCAATGCTAAGTACAAAATAGTTTCCATGCCAATGTACAAACTTATTTCCATTTGCTAGATGGCCCCAAGAGGCGAAGCCAATATGACACAGAGATTTGCGCCTAAGGCCCCCACCCACTCTCAACCTAGTACTAACCGCCCATCCCCCTGCCACCGTACCCCCTACCCCCTACCCTTGGGAAAACGAGCTGTTAATGACGTGCGTCGCTGCTGCTGTCGACTTCGTTTTCATTTTCATTCCCGTTCGGCGTTCTTCTTCCGGCATGTAAATAAATACGAGAGGAAAAGCGAGGAAAATACGAGCAATGGAAAATAAAAGCGAGAATCGACTATGATTTATTTTGTGTTTGGCACGCACGTTGTCAATATTTGTTGAATTCATCAGGAAAAATAAAAGCGAAACAAAAGCGAAAAGCAAAAGTTTCCCAGCACCGAGCACTTGAGGCGTTCACCTTCCACCCCCTATCGTATCCCAATCCTTGTGGGCTCGTAAAGTTGTCGACACACTACTTGAGGCATTGGCGATACCTAAAAAATCGAATCAGTTATTTATGGATATCTCTGGTTCTTTTTGTTCTTCGGCACATGCATAGGGGGAAAAAATAGAACCGAAAAACCGTGCGCTAAATGTATAGACAATTGTATCGCCAGCAGATGAGCTAAATGCTGGGGAGGTGGAGGACTGTTTCTGACTGCCCAAGTGGGCAGCCGTCAAATCATGCGAAAATGTTTTGCAAAACGTCTTGGTACTGTTGGGAAATTAGTGCTCATGGGAAGATCAGCATTCTTGGAAAAGCAGACAAAGGAAGTATAGGCAATTGGCAGGCCAATAAATACAAATTGAGTTATGAAAAAATTAATTTTTGATTGCCGGTCTTAAACAAGCTCGTTAAGATACGCAGAAAATCATACAAACGTGTAAGTATACCCTGTATAAGAACCAAAGAAATAATTTTTTTAAATCCGAATGTTCA
Source organism: Drosophila prostipennis (assembly GCA_037075205.1). Classification (NCBI taxonomy): domain Eukaryota; kingdom Metazoa; phylum Arthropoda; class Insecta; order Diptera; family Drosophilidae; genus Drosophila; species Drosophila prostipennis. Next base: position 62,122 of record JBAMCJ010007478.1, read on the forward strand.
AAACGGTAAAAAACGTAACCAAATAAGCCTTAAATACTTAATTCACATAAGACTAAAAATAAACTATTATACAAACAGTTTAACCAGACAAATATTTAAGAATATTTTAAGAATATTTAAGAAACTATTTTGGAACATTATACTATTTTAATCATTTAGTATTTTTATCCAAAAGCTTAGATCTAATCTCCAACTTTTGCACCCAGAAGATAGTGAATAGTGCACGACCTATAATAGATGAAATATTATTCTAAATACAGTAGGCAAAGTTTTCTAGTTTTCTGTATGTTTGCTTAGCCGACACACGTTTCCCTTGCTTAGGCGACTTGGTGTTCAAGTGCTACGACACCTGCAGCTGCTCGGCATCAAAACCATGGGAAAAGTTCGTCCAAATAAAAAAATAGTTGGGCATGTGCCGTCGAGAAGAGAAGGGAAGCCTCTGTCGGACGAACAGACAATAAACAACAATCGGGCGGCATAATTGTGTAATATATATCATGCAGACGTACGTTGCTTTATATATTTGCATTTGATGCATACAAATTGTTCAAAGCACTATAATATTTCAAGTGATTTGTGAGTGCATGGAACTGAGCTCTGGCAGACTGCCACCCGAAACGCCCCCTGGAATGGATATACGGGTGTTCAAACTTTTTCCTATCAACAAACTTCTAATGGTAGTGGAAAGTGACAGAGTGAGTGCGGAGTGGGAGAGCAGACCGTGGCAATGGGCTGCCAAATATGATTTATAGGCCATGTCCATGTCACCGCTGGCGAAAGTACAAAATATGACAGAGAAAATATACATATCCGGACTGTAGGACAGGCAATTGCTGTGAAAAATAGAGGGGAAAATTTATGATCCAAGAAAAAACCTCAAACAGATAGATTTATTTCGAAGCGATATATTTATGTGACATTTATTTCGAAATACCAGGCAGTGATTATTCCTATAAAGTAAGGCACACAGATTATCTCTGATAGGTTCTGGGAAATTATAGATAATGCCACGGTTTTCCATTTAATCCCCTTGTTGGGCAATATCATTCAACATTGCTATCTGCCGCATTCGGAACATATATGGTTAATCCATCATGCCTCTGACAGCTGTCAGGTGAGCGATATTATTGCAGCTCTGACATTTGGATACATTTGTTTAGATTAACTTAATGGGTTGTTTTTTAGTTAGAAGTTTATCTGTAACATTTTATTGAGTCATCACAAAAGGTGTCATAAAATACATTTCACACATTTAAATAAAGGTAATTGTTTTATGACACAAATTCTTTGAAAAATTATAAAGCCCTTATGATTATTTTAAAATAAACAAGAGAGAACGCTATAGTCGAGTACCTCGACTGTCAGGTACCCGTTACCCAGCTAAAGGAAGTGCTAGCACTGCTTGAATTCCATTATATGCTCATATCTTTTTAATAAATGTAAAGATGTGGGTGCCAGACACATTTTAAGGTTCATATCTTTCTAGCTTTTATAGTTTCCGAGATCTCAGCGTTCATATGGACAAACAGACAGACGGACATGTCTAGATCGACTCGGCTTGTGGTCCTAATCAAGAATATCCTCCTACCTGTTACATACTTTTTACTCTACGAGTATCGGGTATAACGATTCTCTTACTATCCAATCAATCCGTTTTGTTTACTTTATTTAGAGTTATTTATACACACAAACAAACTTGGTAAAATTAACCAATATAATTGTCAAACAGTCCCCAACCAAAAAAATTGTCAATTCTACCAATTAAATAGTTACTTTCACAACAACAAATACACACAATTAGCAAAAACACACACCCAAAGCAAAAACAAAATACACGTAACTATTTTTTGAAGTTGCCTAACTATCCAATGGATAGTATCCATATAGTTAAATTTTACAAATCAACTTTTTTTGTGTGTAAAGAACAGTTTTCAAATGACCACGTGACCATACGTAACTCCAATTGACGGATCGTCCTAGACTCCACTATTGGCTTTCCCCTCCCTTAAGCTCCCTCGTCTAACCCAACAAAGTTAACACATCTCTGTGGATGTTTTTTCCGGGAATTGGGAGGAATGTAGTTGGCTGAGTAAACAACATAAGGCAACACCACTGGGCCACCAAATTGCATGTAATAAATGCGAACAAGTAAATTTTGTCGCATGCAGTCAACGTCAAAGGCAAAGAGTTCCCACTGCCAGGCACGTACCGAGCACATCTCCTCGCCCCCCGAAAATGTCCACCCTCAGCGGCTCACAAACACCGAGCAAGTCGACTATCAATTGGGGAATTGTTAGGGGGGACTCGACTCTGTGTGCCTGACAAATACGCTCAATGTCAAAGCTGCCACTGCGGGGATGCCTCCAGTTTCTTCGGCTGCGAGCTGCAGCTTTCTGCTTTCTGGCCCCATATTGATGATCATCATCAACTATCGACTGGATGGCACAGCAATGCAATGAATTTTAAAGCAAGCCAGCAGGGCAAAGGGAAAATTTGGAAAAACAAAAACAGAAACGACTCGACTTCATTTTGATTTTGATGCATTTATTCATGGGAAGCAAGGATGGAAAGGGAGTGGAACCTCTTTCAATCCCAGCGCGAAATTCAGAAATGATGAGCGAGCTAAGTGGAAAACTTCCTAAGCGTTAATTCAGTTACTTTTTACGCCACATTTGCAGGCATCTAGACGCAATCAGAAATATATATAAATATAATCGAAACAAATCAAGTCGCATTACGATTTTCGATTGCCAAATGGCCAGACATGTCCCCCAATCAATGCCAGAGTCCATAAACAGACCCACTTTATTGAGCGCTGAAGAAGCTTTTATAGAAATGGGGACGTCTGCTCAGTTCTGGTCGGATATGTTCTGTATTTTTGCTTTGTGCTATTCGCAACTGCAATCGTCTGGGGGACTGACTAAGCTACACTTGCCAAAAAATGCAAGAATGCACACTTACTTATAATTTTACAAAAATAAAAGGGATTAATATTAGAGAGATTGATAAGATACAATATTTAAAGCTGCTCAGTTTAAAATCACCATTTACTTTATATTGTTTTAGTGAAAAACTTTCAATTAAGTTTCAGCTTTATTCGCGTGTGATTTTAAGAACGCCAAAAAATACACAACACTCAGTCTCTAACAAGTCACAATTTTTTTTGGCGGCTGTGCTCGGTTGGCGAATGCAGCCATTAAAAAATGTGGTGAAAAATAAAAACCAAAAAAAGAATGGAAACCTACTCGAATTTTTGAATACTCGTATGGCAGTTTTCTCGTGATTAATTTAAATTTAAAGAAGACTTTAAAAAGGTCTGGCGGCCACAACTTTACACATTTTGTAAAAGTTTAAATGCCATTTTGTTGTGTTTATTAATACCTATCAAAATTTAGAAGAAAATTTTTAAATCGGACAATCCATTAAAAAGTGTTGAGCTAATTTTAAAAGAGCCACTTGATGGCGCTGGCGACTGGGTATCTCCTTCTTCCTCGCACTCCCTTTAGCTGAGTAAAGAGTATCTGACTATAGCATTCTTTCAGAAAGAGTCTTTCTTGTGTACTCTGTATTTCGATACATTTTCTCGGGTTTAACCGAACTTTAAAGTTAACATGCGAACAAGAGTAATGTTAAAATTCGACGAACAATTGCATTTATTTGACGAAAAAGCAGTAAATATCAGGGAGTAATCATTATAAGGAAAAAATAAATATCTCTTTAATAATTTTTTTGAGGGGAAAAAAAATAGGAAAAATGATTTTTGGGGGGGTTTTTTAAAAAAAAAGGGGGGGGGGGGGGGGGGGGGGGAATTTTTTGGGGGGGGGGGAACGGGGAAGGGGAAAAAAAAGGTTTTTTTGTATAAATTTTAAAGGGGGGGGTGGTTGAGGGGGGGAAGAAAAAAAAAAGGTACTGGGTTTTTTGTTTTTTTTATTTTGGAAAAAATAAAAAAGGGTTGATATTTCTTGATCACCATGGGGGGGGGGGGGGGGGTGGGCGGAGGCGGTAAAAGAGGTGGCTTCCCCTACAAATGTTGTTTTTTTATAAAAGTTGTTTTTTTTTTTTTGAGCGGTTTATACAAAGAAAATTTATTTTTTTATTGCCTCGATATGTGCTCCGTGCTTCTACCTACAATCACAAATTTAAAACGTACTTTGAGTGATATTTTAAGCGAAATAATGTCGCTCACATAATAATCATTATTTCTGAGCGATATTTGTTTTCGCTTACAAAATAATTATTAAATGGAGATTTTTATTTTTTACTCAAAATAAATAATCATTATTTTCGGCCCCTGGTAAATATACATTTTTTAAATGCACTTTGTTTACGATGTTTTTTATGAAATTTGATTTTCTTGTCATTCACTCAGTGGAACTCTCGCACACAAATTTAATCGGTAAGCAGGTACCACCGATCCGAGATGAAGGAACCGCAAGTTGAAAAATACTGCCAACGGATTCTTGAGTATTTAACTCTTTAAAAACATTGCCAACTATTTTCTTTTTAATTTTAGGATTTTTTTTTATTAATTATTCCTTGTTTTAAATTATTGGGGTTGTTTCACATTATTTATTCTCACCGGATAAGATAATTCCAGTAACAGAACTTTGGGGATATTTATTTTAGTGTAGACTGGGAGTCGCCACTTTGACCCAGTGTGTGGGCACTTTGCCTACAAATGAGCTTGCGCAAAGTGGCGCCGATGTCCTTTTAGTTTTTATGACTGCATCGATCGACCATAGCTTTTCAATCAAACCTCTCAACACGTACGCAATGGGTTCAGGGAAGCCCAAATAGGAATTCGTTCGTTCCCATGTTGGGCAGCAGAAAGTTTGCCCATAACAATGCTTATTACATTTTCGTCTGCTCCCATTCTTTTTGGAGCACGAACGCAATGGAGCGCTAATCTTGCAGCCCCCAAAAGCCAATATTGTATTGTATTTTGTTTTTCTTGTGTGAATGTGAGTGGTCAAGTCTATTGTTTAAACGAAAATGTTTAATTAAGTGAGGAGCAAGAGAAACAATAAAACGATGCATAGAGCAGCTGGCGGATTGCTCATGGGGCGACTGAGCTGCAGATGTTGGCAGTCGGTCTCTAGTTTATATTGGAAATCGATTGGGACACCAAAGAAAGCATCGGGTGGCACTGGGATATTGACTCGGAATATGATACAAACCAGGCACCGAAGGCGGTCAGGTTGATTGGCCAGGAGCTAAGTTATCCATCTGCTGCTGTATACCAAATCAAATCGGAGCTAAATTGCAATCAAACAAGTTTTCAAGCAACCCACTCGAACGCAATTTGCAATTCCATGACCACTCGCAACGCAATCGACAGACAGACAAAGCAAACAAAATTGCCCACCCATTTAAGAAAGAATGAAAAAAGTGCCCCCGTTGTGGGAAATCTGATTTGTTTGGGCAAAAAATCAAAAGTGGCAAATGATCACATACGGCAAAAAACGCAAGGGGACCGGGAAAATAAAATCAAATCAATCCAATCAAATCAATTGAAGCCGTGCATGTTTGGAAACTAAACAGAACGCACCGCACTGTTCATTTGTCTTTTTGGCCAGAAAACGAAGATAAACGGATTCAAACTTGGGTCGCATTCAGCAGAATACTCATAGCTCTTAGCTAATTGGAAGCGACAACAAGCTTACAGAGCTCGGCCAGAAAGATGATATCCTTAATTAGTTTTACAAATTGATTTCGGTGCCGCACCCACAGTGCGAAGGGTCGGGAAGGGGAAATCCATTCATGAATAGTTCAACATTTGGCGTTGGCCAAAACAAAAACAAAACTTTCAGGGTCAGCTAACTGGGAATTAATGGAAACAGGAAGCCAGACACGCCCACCACCTCTCACCCACCCCCATCCGTAAAAAACAAACACATGTTGAGTCGATTAAAAAGTGGGAAACACATCAAAGCGTGAGGAAATTGCTAATGGAAATCATTCAAAGCGCCCTCGGCTTGCTTGATGCAAGAGTATTTGCTCGACTTTGGCTTTAATTTTCACTCATGTCCTATCAGTGAATCTTAACCCAACGCCAGCAGAAAAGGGAGGCGAATGCCAATACGAGCAATAAGTAAACGACGTCCGAAAACATGCTAAGCACACGCTCATCAAGCTTGAATATGCAAGAACCCTACAAATATTTCAACAACCCCCAATCGCCGAACAGCACTTGGGAAAGAAGAAATCTTCACCGAGAGCGCCCACATTGGACGTGTGCCAGCGGAAAATGCATTTCCATTTGCAACTTTGGGTCCGCTGTCAGGACGTCGCATCCTTCAGGCCGAGGCCCAGTCCGCGTCCTGCGATGTTCGATGGGTCTCAGGATAGTGTTCGATTCGCAGGGCACAAAATGTGCATTCGAGTGCAACTTTTGACTGACTGACAGCCCTGTGTGTATGTAGGCAGAGTGAGTGTGCACACGAACAGAGGAACCTCCGTGGACCGAACTGCGATTCGCCGATTTTTCTGCAGATGCAGCAAAATGGATTACCCCTGTCGTGTTTGTCCGAATTGTTTGGTATGATTTCATGGCGCTATGTCGAAAAAACAGAATTGCATACTAATTGGAATTCAGGGGAGATTTTAAAGAACCTAGTACAAAATTGTTATACAAAAGCTTTTAAAACATATAATTTCAAATAAATAAATTAGTCTTAGAATATTTAAAAATAAATAGTGATTGCGTTATTTATAATAGTATTAATGAATATATTCGCTTCAAAATAAAAAGTGAATTAAATGATAACTGAAAAACAGAAAATGATATAATTTGACTTAGCGGAGCTGAACTGTACTTATTTGGGTGTGGCCACAATCCCACCCACATCGAAACACTCGTGTACATATAGATAGCAGTTTACATGGCTGGTTTGCTTTTTGCCAATGATGATGATTTCCATGTTTACCAGTTGCAGGTATGCACTAGTTCCTCCATTCCCGACCATCCATCCATCTGTCTGTCCTGTCCATCGGACTGAAATTTCTCCCTTTTTTCTGTCAATGCCGCTGCGATTCTGCCATAGTACGCATCAATTTTCGAATAGCTCGCCCGCATTAACTCCCAGAAACGTGCCAGGTTTCAGGTTCCCGATCGGAGGGCAGGAACTCAGGATAGCTCGCAAATTGCTGACATTTCAACACGTCCAGCAAACAATTGACTTAATTTGGATCAATGTGATTTCAAAGTTAAAGGAATCAAACAAAATTTTAAATTTTTTTAAAATGTACATCAGCGATCTTTTTTCTTTTTTGTTAACATGTTTACTGAATAACTTATGATGCGTATAAACTAAACTTATAACAACAGAGAACTCTACTTTGATAATCAATTAAGTGTTATTCTAAGATCGCTACTCATTGCGACGAAAATAGAATTACGCAAGCAGCGAAGTCATTCCATTATTTGCTCATAACTTGGTAACTAATAGTTCGATTAAACATTAATAAACAAAATGGAATTTATACTTTTACAAGAACCCAAAGAATCTGCATGAGATCACAACTTCCTAACTTTTGTAGTTTGCGAGATCTCAGCGTTCATACGGACGGACGGACAGAGAAACGGACAGAAGGACTTGTGATCTTGAACAAGAATATATACACTTAAAAGGGTCGGAGAAGCCTCCGTCTCCTGTCACGTAATCTCCAACTAATACAATGGTAATTTCATGTGAATTTACACAAACAGCAGATTAAAATTTTGTTTTCTGCTTTAAAAGTTTTAACTTCCTTAATAAACAAATGTAATTTCACAATCAAAAATTTTACTTAATGAAGTCAATGAAAAGTTAATGAAAAACAGAACAAATCTCTGCCCAATTTGTTTGCCCCATCTCCGTTCAATCAGCCAGTTGGCAGCAGCGCAGCGCTCATTACTTTACGGCGAATATTTTCTGCTTCATCAATCTGCTGCTCATTTGGGAGGCAGTCCCGATTTCGCACATGCCCTTATCTCACGACCCCGTCTCCGTTCTCCGCCAATTGCTTTACCCATCAGCGTGTTCTTGTCATTGCCAAACAAAAGGAGAGGAAAAATGGCATCGGGCGAGGGAATTTCCCACATGGCACATGCAGCAGCCAGCAACAAAGACAGGGAAAGCGGGAAAACGGAGAGGACACCCAAGGAGAAGCGAAATCCGCAAGCCAAACAGAACTCCATATCAACATGTAAACAAATTTGCAACCTGTCCGTGGTTAAATGTATGGCTGCTCTTCTGACTCTTTAAAATGCATTAAGCCCGCCACTTGTTAACGGATTTAGTGTTCAGCACACATTGAATATTGTTAAATATTTCACTCACCCCGGTGCAGGCAAAACGATTTAGACAGACTCCCAGTGCTAAAGTGTCCCACCTAATCCAATTTCTACCCAAAAACTGTATCGATAGTCGCGCAATAGAAGCGCAAAACTGCATGAAAGCGGGTTGAAAGTGGGTTGGATGGGTGCTCCCAGTGCGTGAGTGTCCTGAATGGACCGCAGAGCCTGCCGTAAGTGGATAAGGACCTGGAGCTGGCCATGCCTCCCACGGTTTTTCATTCACCGAGCCCAACTCAACTCGACTCGAATTGCATTTTATTGAGTACAGGTCTCCTTTCATTTAGGCCTAGTTCAGTTCGGTTTAGTTCATGTTCGTACACTGAAGCAAAAAGTTGAAACGATGTTTGGAAATATATTAGTGTATATACTTTACATAAAGTTTTGTAGATACTTTAACATAACATTTATTTCTTGATAATTAATCTTTGCTCAAATAGGAACATTTTAATCTGATTTAAATGCGAACTCAAAATATTATTATTTACGGATAAGAAAATTGAAATAACACAAGAACACAAAATTAAACTTTGTGAAATTAACTTTGTTTTCATTGGGGGGACAAAATTTTCCCGGGCGGGGGAAACAAAAAGGTGCGTTGTATTTTGGTTATTGTTGCTATTTTCGGCCTACGGTGGAAGGCACATTGGACTCTGTCTGGCTGGCGACGCAAAGTCCAAAATTTTTGATTTATTGATGAAAATTTGTAATAAATTTTTTTGTAATCTTTTTTTTTTTTGTTATTTTTTTGTTTTTTTTTTTGGGTTTGGTTGTTTTACTGTTTTTTTTTTTTTATAAAACACTCTCTTTTTTTTTCTCTTTCGCCATTGAATTCTGGAACCCACCCTCAGAAAATCAACACCTCGACACACCAGATACCGTTTCGCGCTCTTGCGACTTTGGGTGGAATAGGAATAATATAAAAGATAAGAGGTCAAGATATAACAACAAATCCTTAAACATAAGCAATCAATCAATATATTCAAAATAGCTCATTATTCTTTTCATTTAGAATTTCCAATTGTCTCAATTCGAAATTGAGCGGGCTTTTCGTTGGCGTACTTGGGGGGTTTGAATGTAGTCCTGGTGTGCGAGTAGCGGTGTCATTATAATACCAGGTTGTTCTTTTTTAATTCTTTTTTTTGAAAATAATTTTGTATGGGACTTTTACTCAGGCAAATATATGGAAACTTGAATGGTTCGTGGAAATTTTTGCTGTGTACCTGTGTAATCTTTCACAATTTATATTTAAAAAATTTTCATACAAGACCGAACTTTCAAACGTTTCTTTCGTAGTGCAGTTCTGGCAAAGGGTGAAACGGCAAGGCCAGTAAATGAACGCAGGTGGAAATTGGCAACGGAGCCTTATCTTCAGGTTGGCCAGTTGTCAACTGGGCGGCAGATCAGCGGCTTTTCATTGCCCTGGAAAATGGAAAATCTGCCAGCGAGTGGGAGGCAAACCGCAGAGCAACCACCCCACTTTTCTAACCCAACATTCCTTTGAGGGCCCAATTATATTTACTTAGGCACGAAAACATTTCATAATTTCCAATCAATTTCACCCGTTTTAATTACACGTAAAATATTTAAAATTCTCGCAGCTCAAAGAGCTTGCCGCACAATCAAAGCGAAGCATTTTCATTGCCTTCATTTTGTTTGTTATGAATTTCGTAATTTTCTTAGGTTCTCTGTATTTGGGCGATGAAATTTTATTTGTGTGTCTGTTGGAATTATTGTACGCCACATTAATCATGCAAATGAAATGAAACATGAAGGGGCGGGCCCAAAGGTGTGTAGCAAGGGGCGTGGCGCACACACCCATCAATGCCAATTAAGAGAAATTTCCCAAGATGCATGTGCCAGTGAATATACTTTATTAGTATCTTTTTTGTTCCGTGCGGCAAAGTTGATCAGCATCAAAGGCGATTCGACCTCCGGTATTTTTAGCTGGCCAAGTGCCTAATGTGGGCTATAAATAAAGCTCTGTGGGTGGTTCGGCGGGTGGGTTTGATGTCGAGGATGCGTGTATCTTGCAGATATGCCGGAACTCTTGCATATTTAATGAGCATGACACGGCGTAAAATTGAGGAAAACAATAAAGCTTCGAGGCTGCCAACGAAGTTCGTATACTCTTTCACTTAAGGGGTAATGCAATATCTTATAGAGAGTAAGGGAAAGGCTTTAAGTTTTCATTCGATTTGCCAGAAAAATAAAGTTGCCAAACTTTGGCACACTAGCTTCTCACATCCCCAGATGCAAGCACACAAATGCTAATGACAAGTTTGCCAAAAAGGACGTGTCCATGTGGGCAGAAGGCTGCTTTTACATATGTATTCGGTATAAGGTATTTGGAGCCCCGTTCAGTCAAGGTCACTTCGCCTCCTTTGCGAGCGACTGCATAACGAGTTCAAAAAACTTTTCCCCCTTCCCAAACGAACCCAACTGAACTCAAGCCAGGGCCGACAAACTATCCTAAGCTGTTCATTCACACTCACGCGAACACAAACACGATTCCTTGACTGCTTTTGGGCGCTGGTTCCTTAATCAGGAGCTTTTGTAATAAGCTTATCGCCCGGCGGCCAGGACAGGCCAGAAACAAACTATAGAAAATCCCCTCCCCACGCCACGTGTCTCAAGTTTCTCTCGACCACGAGAAATTCAATTATGTCGCGTAAGTTCCAGCGGAAAATCGGTTAAGCATTGGAAATATATATTCTCCACACGAGAAGAATCGCATTCCGTCTCATATAACGAATTGGTGGAATGTTAAGTACAAAATATTTAATAATGATAATTGCTAAATACTCGTAATAGACAACTTAAGTAATTAAAATAATCTTTACACAGCTATTTAAGTAATTTTTTATAAGCTTCAGATAAAAGTGGCTTTTTAAAGTGATTTAGTTTATCACCAAAGCTTTATAAACTTTTTTATTTTTAAGGACTCAGTTCGCCTTAAGGCTTAAGCACTCCTGAACTCGATTCGTGTTCAAATATGATGGACCAACCCACTAAAAATCGCTTAAAACTTTTTACCCGCCTATTTGAAGAAGCAAAAAAAAACCGAAAATACATTTCCCATTCCCCGACTAAAAGCTTTACATTCGCAGACAGAAATCAAGGTAGGATTCAGGGGCATTAGCAATCTAGCAGGCAGCCCGTCCCCACTTTAGCAGCCCGTGGAGCGAAAAAACGCAAAACAATTTTTGCTGAATGAAAATGTTTGCTTCAAAGTTGTTCCTTCCTTTCCCCATTTTCTGGGCTCCACTGGAGAGTTCAGTTTATGAGCGGGTTATTTTGATTAATGTTCTTTCAACTGCTATCAGGCATGGTCGATGCAGAAAAAGAGCCCGAGAGCAAAACTCAGTAAAGTTGGCAAGAGCTTAGCGGATATACATAGATGTGTCAAGCGAAAAAGGAAAGGGCAGAGCAACAATTATTCGATGCTTATAGAGTGGTCGGTGGGTGGAGTGTATTGATTGAGGAAAACAAGTGAAAGAAGTCCCGGTTCATTGTCCACGATATCTTTTAACATCTCGGGGACATCTCTCTGGGAAAAGAATTTACTTAGGACCATCTGTCTGGAGCCGTTTTGGTTTGACATTTTTAATTACTTTTAAATATTTTATGCTAAGCAGAGATAATGCGACAAGATTTGTCATTTAAATTGTTAATGACCTTCTGGCCGAGTTTGTTAGGCCTGACAAGAGGGCTACTTGACCTTTTTTCCCGGACTGCCATCGAGTTTTCTTCGGCTAGTCCATCCCATCATTCGAAAGTCCTTTGTGCATGTTTATTGACAAGCTGTAAATAATTTGGATTTGACATGATCCTGATTGCCTTGTCCGGAAGTCCCGCATAGCAATTTGCTTGGGTCTTATGACAAAAGTTTTACTGCAACGAGGATGGATGACGGCAACTTCCTCAAGAAATATGATAACAATCGAGGAATCCAAATGCTTGAACTATACACAAATGCACGGATAGAATATTGAAGATCCACAGTTGTGCCCCACAACAGTGAACACTCGACGCGAGCACGACCAGCGGCACAAGCTAGGACTTATAGTTTTTTGCGGTTGGGCGTTTGTGGAGTTTGTATTGGGCGTGGCAATCGGCTAAAAAACTTGTTCTGCACATCACCAATACTAAAATCTTACTGGCTTTTATTGCTTCTGAGATGTAAGCGTTCATACGAACAGTCGGACGAATGAGCGGACATGACTAACTCGGGTGATCAAGATCAAGAATAAGTATACATTTTAAATTCTTTTACATCAGAGGTCATATATGTATGTATACATATTTTGAAAATTGTTCTTTTTGTTAAATTTTAAATTTGTTTTCTTAAGTGGCGTCGAATTTTGCTTGTTACTACAGTCTTTTGAAACCGGTAAACGCTTTTCGAGAACAACTTTTGTAACCTCATCTGATGAATTTCCCATTCACGTTCCCGACTTTCATTCACAAGGATATACACTGCAGTATAGTAATAATAGCCTCTGTAAGGGTATACCAATATAAAAGCTGGTTATCTTTGAGGCTTTTACCAGTCATACGTAATTCAGGACATTTCCAAAACATTCCTCCGCAAACCGAAGCGTTGCAGCCACATTAATACTGTTTCCTTACCTTTGTCTCCGCAGAAAGAAGTCAAGGAAGCCGCACGCATCGCACATTCCGTCCGCCTTTCAACCGAGACGCATGTTCACGTAATTGGAGCCCAACTGGGAGAAAGTGGGTGAGACAGGGCAGGCGATGACAACATGCCATCGGCAGATCAGATCCTGTTTGTAAATGTCACCACAACGGTGGCGGCGGCGGCTCTAACCGCTGCGGCCGCCGTGGGCACCACGAAATCCGGAAGCGGCGATGCCGTCAGGACGTACACGGATTCCGACGCGGGCATGGAAACGGAGACGGTGGCCAACATATCAGGTTCACTGGTGGAGGGCCTGACCACCGTGGCGGCGGCACTAAGTACGTCTCCGGCGGAAGCGGACTCCGTGGGAGAGTGCGACGGAGGCGTCGTGGAAGAACTGCACGCCAGCGTCCTGGGCCTCCAACTGGCGGTGCCGGAGTGGGAGGTACTAATCAAAATTCCTAGCTCTTATTGCTACCGAGATTTCAAAGTTGATACGGATAGACAGAAAATAATATGGAATAAAATTACCGGAGAAATACAAGTTGTGTACTTTTGCCTTTAATTTGGAAACTATAATTTCTTTAAGTAAATATTTTTATAAATCAGGCTCGTTCCGACATATGTACTACCTTCAATAGAAAGAAGACTTTTGGGAAAGTTTCATCGCGATAGCTTTAAAACTGAGAGACTAGTTTGCGTAGAAACGGACAGACAGACGGACATGGCTAGATCGACTCGTTTAGTGATGCTGATCAAGAATATATATACTTTCTGGGGTCGGAAACGTCTCCTTCACTGCGTTGCAAACTTCTGACTGAAATCATAATACCCTCTGCAAGGGTATAACAACATTTTAAATATATCTGAAATCCCTGGTATTTATTTTACCTGCAAAGGTATATAAGCTTCTGTGGCCGAAGCTAGCTTCCATTCTTGTCATTAGTGAAACTACAAGGGTATTAAAACTTCGGCTTGCCGAAATTAGCTTCCTACCTCCTTTAGATTTAAAACTTGAGAAAGTTTACTTAACGTACGTCTCCATTTTTTCCAGGCCCTGTTTACCGCCCTGGTGCTCTCGGTCATCATCGTGCTGACTATCATCGGGAACATCCTGGTGATCCTTAGTGTGTTCACCTACAAGCCGCTGCGCATTGTCCAGAACTTCTTTATTGTGTCGTTGGCGGTGGCGGATCTCACAGTTGCGCTTCTGGTGCTGCCCTTCAACGTGGCCTACTCGATCCTGGGACGCTGGGAGTTCGGCATCCACCTGTGCAAGCTGTGGCTCACCTGCGACATCCTCTGCTGCACCAGCTCCATCCTGAACCTGTGCGCCATCGCCCTGGACCGCTACTGGGCCATCACGGACCCGATCAACTACGCCCAGAAGCGGACGGTGGGCCGTGTCCTGCTGCTTATCTCCGGGGTGTGGCTGCTTTCATTGCTGATCAGCAGTCCGCCGCTGATCGGCTGGAACGACTGGCCGGACGAGTTCACCAGCGCCACTCCCTGCGAGCTGACCTCGCAGCGCGGCTATGTCATCTACTCCTCGCTGGGCTCCTTCTTCATTCCCCTGGCCATCATGACGATCGTCTACATCGAGATTTTCGTGGCCACGCGGCGCCGCTTGCGTGAGCGAGCCAAGGCCGCCAAGCTTAACACGATCGCGCTTAAGTCCGCCGAGCTGGAGCCGATTGCTAACTCCTCACCTGCCGCCGCCTCCACATCCGGCTCCAAGTCGCGTCTCCTGACCAGCTGGCTGTGCTGCGGGAGGGATCGTCCCCAATTCGCTACGCCCATGATCCAAAACGACCAGGAGAGCATCAGCAGCGAGACACACCAGCCGCAGCAGACGCAGGATGGCTCCAAGGCGGGATCCCAGAGCAACAGCGATCCGCAACAGCAGCAGCACGTGGTCGTGCTGGTCAAAAAGTCACGTCGCGCCAAGATTAAGGACTCGATAAAGCACGGCAAGGCGCGGGGCGGTCGCAAGTCGCAGTCCTCGTCCACCTGCGAGCCCCACGGCGAACAGCACCTCCTGCCCGCCGGCCGGACCAGCGGAGGCCACTCCGGCGGAGGAAAGTCCGACGCCGAAATCAGCACGGAGAGCGGGAGCGACCCCAAGGGTTGCATACAGGTTAGGGAGTCTAAAAATCGAAAATATGTTATAAACGGGGTGTCACAGAAATCTCTTCCAACCAAATTTGCCCCCAAAAGCAAATCTCGGTGTCTCAGAATCCGTTTGAAAACACTAGTTTACAAAATAATATTCTTGGTGTGCTCCCCAGCAATTGATGGCAAATTCTGTTAGTGTTGGACCCCTAGATCGCGAAAATAGCATTAATTTTTTTTTCGATGGCACAGTTTTTTTTTAAAGATTTTTTAAAGTTCGAAATGTTAAATTTCGGACTTTTTTCGAACTTCTTCTTATATCTCGGCAGATATCCACCCGATTGGGCCAGTTTTAGTTTTATTTTAAAGTCAATAGATCAAAGCTCAACTTTGCCATACAGATCAATATGATTGGATAAGTAATGGCAGCGTAGAAACTTGACAAAGATGAAAAATGTGTTTTTTGGTCGACTGTAAGTCGGCTGTATATATCGTAAAAACTCGAAATAAATCCGTTGAAAAATCATAATGGGTACAAACTTAAAGTTTACATCCTACCGAATAAAACATGCCGGATATGGCCTAAATCCAAGGAAAACTGGATTTATGGTGGATTTTTAAAGTTCGGATTTTTCCACTTTTTTCGATTGACAAAGTCCAAATTTAAGATTTATCATAGGCGGCGACATGTAAACAAAAATGAGTGGTGATGGCAGCCGGGTCAAAAAATAGCTAACTCAGATATTTAAAAGCTAGAAATTTATAAAAATGAATTTAATTTTTAAAAATTCTTTAAAAAATATTAAAATATTAAATACTCTCAGTCATAACGCAAGAATTTTAATATTTTTTAAAGAATTTTTAAAAATTAAATTCATTTTTATAAATTTCTAGCTTTTAAATATCTGATTTAGCTATTTTTTGACCCGGCTGCCATCACCACTCATTTTTGTTTACATGTCGCCGCCTATGATAAATCTTAAATTTGGACTTTGTCAATCGAAAAAAGTGGAAAAATCCGAACTTTAAAAATCCACCATAAATCCAGTTTTCCTTGGATTTGGGCCATATCCGGCATGTTTTATTCGGTAGGATGTAAACTTTAAGTTTGTACCCATTATGATTTTTCAACGGATTTATTTCGAGTTTTTACGTATATACAGCCGACTTACAGTCGACCAAAAAACACATTTTTCATCTTTGTCAAGTTTCTACGCTGCCATTACTTATCCAATCATATTGATCTGTATGGCAAAGTTGAGCTTTGATCTATTGACTTTAAAATAAAACTAAAACTGGCCCAATCGGGTGGATATCTGCCGAGATATAAGAAGAAGTTCGAAAAAAGTCCGAAATTTAACATTTCGAACTTTAAAAAATCTTTAAAAAAAAACTGTGCCATCGAAAAAAAAATTAATGCTATTTTCGCGATCTAGGGGTCAAACACTAACAGAATTTGCCATCAATTGCTGGGGAGCATTTTGGCTGTAAACTAGTGAAATCAAGTACACGGTTTTAAAACAACCGAATAGTGGGCTTTGAAGCAAATGTTCCGAAAATCAGAGCAAATTTACTTCGAAACTCCTAGAAAACTCTACAGATTCTGTGACACCTACGGTTTTGATGGGTTGGTTTCCAAACCAACCGTACCCAAATCCGTCGCCGGTTTCTGTGACACCCCAGATATATTTATACCAGAGGTGGCCAGCAGAAGCAACTCCCTCGGGCCGTGGGATTGTTCACACATAGAATAGAACAGCGGTCGACACTTACACTTCGATCATTTTCGCAGAGCAAATCACCCTCACAAACTGATTTCATTGCATGCTCTGCCTCTGCTGTCCACCACTGCTTTTCTCATAGAGTTAAAAAGGATGTAACTGGTAGAAGGAATAGTTTCCGACGTAATATTCTTTATCAGGATCCTTAGCCGAGTCGATCCACCCATGTCCGTCTTTCCGTCCGTGTGAACGCTGAGATCGCGAGTTGGGATTTCATATTCAGATTCCTAAGAGCTAAGAAAGATTGTTATCGTAATGTGCCATGTCCACGCTACCGCTCACAATGCTAAAATCTGTCTGGTGCCCACATTTGCAAACATTTCGTAAGAGGGAAATTGAGATACCTATCCCGAAATTGTTTAAATCGATAGGTTTTGGTCCCTTTAGCTGAGTAACGGGTATCTGATAACATTGTCCCTTTTCTTAATTGATTTTGTAATGCAACTCTGTTATACCTTGGTTCTAGGTATGTGTGACCCAGGCCGACGAGCAGACGTCTCTTAAACTCACCCCGCCGCAATCCTCGACGGGAGCCGCCGCCGTTTCCACCACTCCGCTGCAGAAGAAACCCAGTGGCGTGAACCAGTTCATTGAGGAAAAGCAGAAGATCTCGCTGTCCAAGGAGCGACGTGCAGCCCGCACCCTGGGCATCATCATGGGCGTGTTCGTCATCTGCTGGCTGCCCTTTTTTCTCATGTACGTCATCCTGCCCTTCTGCCAGAGCTGCTGCCCCACGAACAAGTTCAAGAACTTCATAACCTGGCTGGGCTACATCAACTCCGGCCTGAACCCGGTCATCTACACCATTTTCAACCTGGACTACCGGCGGGCCTTTAAGAGGCTGCTGGGTCTGAATTGAGCCAGGCTGGTGGGGTTGGGCGGAAGGCCGGCGGACCTGGGCAGTGGGCGGGGGACACGGTTCGAGCGGAGCAGCATTACTCAGAGTTTGTGCCAAACTTAAATAGTTGTTTAACCGATCTCAGACGATAGTTGGACCCCAAATTGTGAACTTTCGATTAGGAAACAGAATCGAACTTCTCTACCACCAATTTTTATAGGCCGTAATATTGATTTTTGATTTCTTGTAGGCTTTTTTTCCAATTAAGGGCTAACAAGTTTTTTTAAATCAAAATCTAATATATTTTTTTGTTTGATATTGCATTACTTTAATTCCATACTATGTAAATCATTTTCGAATTTATTTAAGTGCTCTGAAAAATATTTAAAATATCTAAAAAAATTTATTTATAACTTTATTTTCAACATATAATTTTAGTTAGAGAAGTTCGTCTGTTTTAAGATGATGTTGTCTGGAATCATTACATTTAAATCATCTTTCTGGGGAAAGCTAACGCGCCAAGCTAAGAAAAAATGTGGCACACTTAAATAAATGTAAACTGTTCAATACTCATACTAAAGGGGGTCGAGCTGGGTAAAAGTGAGGAGATATGCAGCCTGCAGCCTTTCATGTCTAATAAGGAATTCATCAAAATTACATAGTAACGAATGACATACATACTATACATCATATATACGCAAGCTAAGTAACATCCCAAACGAGAAAAGCATCAAATTGAATTTAATGTAATTAAATTAAAAGTTAGGCACAAGATTAGTGGCAACTTTCGTGTTTCACCCTAACCGTATGGAAAAAAACCAAAAAGGTGTTAGTTAAATTATATCTGCGCTCAAAATATGTAAAACAAGTAAGCAAATACAAACTTCCAAGAAAATATGTTTTTTAGGCATTACTTTAACGATTTGTATTTAAATGTAATTTAATTGTAGGTAAACAAAAACTAAACTACTATACCTAATGCATACTTTGAAATACGCTTTGAACTATTTGTTAAATAATTTATTGAATCATTGTTTTTATGACAGAGCAACAATTGTGTTGAGTGGGCAGCTAAAAGCTTGCGCATCGAAACTTACTTAAGATAGATAAATGTTTAATTGCACTTTACGGAATGCAACAGAGTTAGCGAAATGGAGTACTATAAATCGATGTATAAATTAAAGAACATGCTATATCGTATATCACAATTTATGTCTTTTAACGACGAAGTACGATAGTTTCACTAATTAACTTGTTTAACGAGCAAATGCAAGATAAGCATAAACGAAATAAACAAAAGACAGATTCGAATTAAAGTTATGAAAAAACATTTTCTTTTTAATTTGTGTTTGCATTAAAATTATTAATAGATTTTTATAATTTACTTGGGAGTAAATAATCGTCTAAGCAATCCGGGGAAAACTTTAAAATGTTCAAAGCTAAATTTAAAAAACCTTCAAGATAATAGTTAGCAATTATACCAAACTGTACTTTGGTGTAAAGTGAAGAAAAAACGTTCCGCTTTACTAATATCTACCATATCAAGAACAATTTTCATAATTAAGGGACTATCAGGCAATTCAAACTTCTTTGTTACAAATTAGGTAAGTATAATAATACCCTTGCAGAGGGTATTATGATTTCAGTCAGAAGTTTGAAACGCAGTGAAGGAGACGTTTCCGACCCTATAAAGTATATATATTCTTGATCAGCATCACTAGACGAGTCGATCTAGCCATGTCCGTCTGTCCGTCCGTCTGTCTGCTAAGCACTTGAATTACACTAGTTGACAAAATAATATTCTTGGTGTTCTCCCCAGCAATTGATGGCAAATTCGGTCAGTGTTGGACCCCTAGATCACAAAAATGCCTTTTTTTTCGATTTTTATACCCTTGCAGAGGGTATTATGATTTCAGTCAGAAGTTTGCAACGCAGTGAAGGAGACGTTTCCGACCCCATAAAGTATATATATTCTTGATCAGCATAACTAGACGAGTCGATCTAGCCATGTCCGTCTGTCCGTCTGTCCGTCCGTCTGTCTGTTTCTACGCAAACTAGTCTCTCAGTTTTAAAGCTATCGGGCTAAAACTTTCCCAAAAGTCTTCTTTCTGTTGCAGGTAGTATATAAGTCGGAACGAGCCGGATCGGACAACTATATCATATAGCTCCCATAGGAATAATCGGAAAAAAAAATGAAAAAAAATGAAAAAAAATTATATCTTGGGTGTTTTTGAACCTAGAACCTCCTACTTTTGGAAATGCCATTTTTTATCTAATCCTGAATTTCGAATAAATTTTTTTCAAAATCGGACGACTATATCATATAGCTGCCATAGGAACGATCGGAAAATTAATGGAAATATAATAGGAAATAAATTATTGCTTCGTTGACTTTTATTGTATTCTCTTCTACTCTGGGATATGAGTCTTTTTAAATGTTTTCGAATTTCGCCATAGGAACGATCGGAAAATTAGTCATTAATAGGAATTATCTGCAAGGGTATATAAGCTACGGCTGGCCGAAGCTATTTTCCTTTCTTGTTTTAAAAGAGTTTTTAAAATTTGAAATGATAAATTTTGGACTTTTTTCGAATTTTTTCTTATATCCCGATTGGGCCAGTTTTCGTTTTATTTCAAAGTCAATAGATCATAATTTTCATAACCGGGGGTGTCACAGAAATCTCTTCCAACCAAATTTCCCCCCAAAAGCAAATCTCGGTGTCACAGAAACCGTTTGAAAATCAAGTACACGGTTTTAAAGCAACCGAATAGTAGGAATTGAAGCAAACTCTAGAAAACTCTACAGATTCTGTGACACCTACGGTTTTGATGGGTTGGTTTTCAAACCAACCGTACCCAAATCCGTCGCCGGTTTCTGTGACACCCCAGAACATGATTTTCCTATATGGTTGGTGTCATAAATACATTTGTTACATTGTGGTTCATGTCTTGGAACTAACTGGTCAAATTTGAATCTGGCGGCAATTCGTTTTACTTTTTATCCTTACCTAAAACTGAATGCTTTATCTTCATGATATTTTTACTGAGCTTTCTTTTGACGCCTGTTTTGTACCCATTATGATTTTTTAACGGATTTTTTTCGAGTTTTTACTACATATACATATGTACATCCGACTTACAATCGACCAAAAAACATATTTTTCATCTTTGTCAAGCTGCTGCGCTGCCATTACTTATCCAATATTGATCTGTATGGCAAGTTGAGCTCTGATCTATTGACTTTAAAATGAAACGAAACGTGGCCCAATTGGGTGGATATGTGCCGAGATATAGGAAAAAATTTGAAAAAGTCCGAAATTTAACATTTTGAACTTTAAAAAATCTTTAAAAAAACTGTGCCCTCAAAAAAAAGTTTGTGGTATTTTCGTGATCCTGGGCTCCAACACTAACACTAGCACTAGCACTAATTGCAGAATTACAGCTTACTTGTGCTTTCTACACATCGTGTTATTAACACGACGTGTTTTTTACACACTGCGTTTTTAACACAAATGAAAATTAGTAATTTTTTAAATTACATTTTACTGACATTAAAGCAGGGACCGTAAATAATCGTTATTTGTGATTTTTATTTTAAAAGACCTACTGAGATTTGAATTTAACTGGTTTTTTTGCACTTTATAGACATGAACAAATAACAGTTAATTGGCTTTCCAGATTTATTGACATGCATATACAAGTAAAAAGAGTAAAAAAAACGTTATTTTTGACGTTTAAAACGTTTAAATATCACAGTAGTCTTTTTAAAATAAAAATCTCAAATAACGATTATTTACGGTCCCTGCATTAAAGAGTCAAAGGGAAAATGAAAAGTCAATATGGTCCATGATATCTTATCAGTTAGTTTTAACCATTTTAAAGCATATATGAATGGTTATACTCTAGAAAACCATGAATTATTCAATTCGACATATATTTCTGACACATCAATCAAAACCTTAATGTGTAAAAAACACGTCCTGTTAATAACACGATGTGTAAAAAACACAAATGAACTGTGTGTGTTATTTATGTTTCAAACACATGTAGGCATGTACAATTGTTCAGCAGAACAACATGATACCTGATCACTAATGGATTTATTACGATAGTTCAGCTGAACACACATGATTACTAATCATGATGCAAGAATTTTGCATGATTGATCAGGTATCAGGTAGCGTAAAAATAGTACGTTAACTTTTCTTGATACATTATACATGGCTTCTGGCATATATCGATATCGAAACTTATTAATATAATGAGGGGATTCCCTAAACCAGCGGTCGGCACACACATACGATGACATTTTGTTTTATATTTGTGTGAGTAATTTGCACTGGACAGCTCATCGATGTGTGTGTGCAGACCGCTGTTCTACGTTATACGTGAGCGAGCAGCGCGTGGGCAGAGCAAATCCCTATGCTCACTTAATAGGGCGCTGCCGACCGCTGCCCTAAACTAAAACGGGTGCCCGTTACTCAGCTAGAGGGAATGCGAGGGAGATGGAGATATACAACTTTGATCAAGCATAACTTTTTAACGAATAATCCGATTTTAAAAATTTCTTTTACATAATATAATAATTATCTCCATCTCCCCCGCACTCCCTTTACCTGAGTATAGCGTTCTCTCTTCCTTTAAATTGCGCGCGCACTGTTTGATATATTTTTTACTTTTACGTCATCGCAATGTATCATGAGCGTTTAACAGAACAAACTTGATCACTGTGCTGAACGCGGCCAATAACTTTTTTTTGGACTTAACACTTTGACATTTAACATGTTAAAAACACAAGTTTTTTACAGTGTGTATTATTTTCAGAACCCGGTTTGATTGTTCGACGAAGTTTTGAAAATGTACGAGTAATTGTAAGGGAATATAACGCTCGATTTCAATGCAAGTTTTCTTAAAATTCGAATGATTTTTTGTCGCATTTATAGTGTAAACGGCTCGCATCATTTTTAAATATTTTAAAATGATTCTAATAGTCTAAACACACTTTTACAAAATGTTCAGTGAAAGAAGCTCCAATAGAGTTGCAAACTTTGCAAATGTTATGTACCCCTTGAACAATGTAAAAAAACATATTACAAAATGTTCAACCACACATAAACCACATTATTTCTATCCGCCATTCTTGCAAGAATTAAAAAGAAATATGTGGTATTTTTTTTGCAAATCATGGATCTTAAATTAGCCCTTTTTATACAAATGAGTTTGCAGCACTGGTCTTCTTGCACGTCGTTCGATTTCCAGCTAAAGTGTCGCATTTTTTATTTCATCAAAAGTTCTTGGACAATTAAAACAGATTAGCGGTAACAATCATAGGAATTTCCAGGATTAAATTTTCCTAAAGTCCGGGTCTATCGTGTTTTAGTTGGACAGACGACAACCATGGAAACCGACAACCTAAATAATCTTTCACAGGAACCGCGTGGAAAAAAAGTTTTGACTTGTGAAAATAATTTGGTAGGTGATATGTCCATTAAATAGACATTACATTTGAATACCAGTTACTCATAGTACATACATATATACATAGGTAAATTGTGTGTTCTCTATAAACGCTGAGATCTCGGAAACTACAAACGCTAGAAAGATGGTACTAACTATACACATGTACGCAGTGCAAGTTTGATTTAGCCGAGTGCTACACAATCGCCTTAAGAGAGCTTAAAAACAGATTTTTTTTTTAAAAGTGTAAATCCCATTTGGTAGTGCTTATTAAGACCTATCGAAATGTAAAGGAAAATTGTAATATTGAACTATTAATTTAAACTTTAAATTTTAAAGTTATGAGCAAATAATGCATTTTCCGATAGATGGCGCCAATTTTAAAAGAATGCTTTCTATGCTGCTTACATATCTCCATCTCCCTACCACTTATTCAGCTGAGTAACGGGTATTTCATAGTCGAGGTAATCGACTATATCGTTCTCTCTTGTTTCATATTGTATCTAAATCAAAACTGAAATTAATATTCTAGACCACCAGCGGATTCAACAAGGAAAACAACTTGATTGAGGAGGATTACAGGAGGATTGAGGAGGATGTCGACAAATTGTTTAATATAAATTATGAGGTTTCAACCGATATTACTCAACTTGAGAAAGAATTAAGTGAATGCAAAAACCGAAACGCTTCCCTCGAAGACTCTAATTCCGAACTTCAGAGACTTGTAGCCGAATTAAAGTCCAACCTTTCAAAAAAAGCAACGGAATTAACAAAATTTAAAACCAAATCCAACAAAAATGAATACATTTTCAAAACTCAACTTCATCAATTTGAAATCAGATCCAAAGAAGATTCAGCTAAGATCAATGAACTATATAAAGTCAAGAGAGATTACAATCTTATCTTGGAAAATAATGGTAAACTAAGAACTCAAATATCTAGTTTAGAATCAACAGTTAAGGAAGATGTCGCTACGATCAAAAATATGAAGGAAAAACTGGAAGCATTTACTTTTTATGTAAATAACTGCCAAAATGAAAACTTAACTTTGCTGAACCACTCAAAAGTTCCTAATATAAAGTTCTTGAAAGCAGTTGGTATTGATCCGTTTACGGCTGTGATCGAGGATATTCCTTCCGCCGGTTCAGGTTGGATGGTTATACAGCGGCGAAGTGATGGAAAAGTAAATTTCTCTCAAAGCGATAAAAATGCATATGAAGATGGATTCGGCAACATTAACGGAGAATTCTGGCTTGGTAATAAGTTAATTCATCAGTTGACCACAAAATACAGACATGAGTTGTACGTCCAACTCGTAGACTTTGAAAATATATCTGCATATGCCAGGTATGATAACTTTGTTGTCGGCAGCAAGGATTCGCAATATAAGTTAACGTCTCTTGGTTCCTACTCGGGAAACGCTGGCGATGCATTTCGGGCTCATGAGAAAAACAAATTTGGACCATGGACGTTTCCAGACAACTCGTTCTATTTTTGGTGGAATGCGACTAGTTATCAGTGGTAAGATATTATTATTTAATTGTTAAATCTACCTACTTAAGCTTGTTTTTTTCAGTAACTTAAATGGATCATATTACCCATCTAAGAAATTGATGTCTGGGAAAACCTATGATGGTATTTGGTGGGGTAATTGGTATCTTGGGTCAAACCGGTATACCTTGAAATCATGCAAAATGTTAATAAGGCCTAAACTCTGTTATTAAAAAGCCACGATATATTCATATATATATTTCAAAGAACATCATATTTTTAAAGTAGTATTTTTAACCGAGCTCTAGGAAGAGAAAAAATCGAAAATAAAGAAGTTTTATTTAAAAAGCTCAATGGAGAGCAATGAACTAATGTGTTAAAAGGTTTTCTGTTAACCTATCAATTGTTCTATTAAAATATCTTATTTTATGAAAGTGAATCATAAACCTGTTTTATACTTTCATCTTACTTCCTTTAAGTACCCTACAAATATAGAATATTTTTTAGTATTTGGTGATGGTTTTTCTATAGCTTCGCGTTCAATCTTGTCTTGAAAATACCTATTTTTTCGAAAAAGAAAAGCCACAGGAACTCACAATTTCCATCTCAACAATTAAAACGCTAAAAGAATAAATGCTTAGTTGGAATCATCATTGTTTTTATTTGATTATTTGAATTCCATTCATTTAGTGTCGCTTTGTTGAATTTGTTATTCAAATATATGAAAAATGGTCGATTAGAATTTGTTTTAGGGTTGTTTCTGTTTCGTTTTGCATCATCCACACGGCAGCAGCAGCAGGTGTGTAGGGTCCTTCCTCACCACTTCCTTTTTTCTATTTTTGCCCGCATTCTTTTATCCGTTTCCGAATACACCAGCGGCTGCAGTGGCATTTTATGAAATTATTCTTACACATGTAGATTGGTTGGTTGTTTGCATTTTGTTTGTTGTGTTGAATTTGTTGGATTTTTCTCTGCTAGTCCTGAAGCAAGTGCATATACAAAGATTGTTTTCATATATGTTTACCGTTTAAGTTATCATTATTATTATCATTACTCGTTAGCCAATACCGATGATAGCCGGGGACAACCGAAAGCGGAAGTAGCGGGCGCTCACTCCACATCCATGGAGGGATCATTTGCTGCCGCACTCTGGGCATTGTTATCCACGTCCATTTTGTCGCCGGACTTGGCAGATGGCTCGCCGCCATTCTGTTCCGCGTTCGCTTCATCCTTGGGCGGAGTCGCCGTCTTGGCCGGAGTTGGCTTTGGTTTCGCTCGATTGATCACTGAGCTGACGCACGCAGTCAGGGTGTGCACCTCTTGGCGCACAGCAGAAACCTGGACGGGACTGTCAGCAGTTCGTGGCGATTGTGTGAACTTGGACAGATTGGCATCCAGCCATTTTTGCGCCTTGTCTGCCGTCTCCGAGATGTTAATAAACTCGGTTTCCGTTAAGTGATCGTACTTGGGCACTCCCTTACGGAACTCGGCCACCGCCAGGCGGGCAATAGCAATGCTGTTCTTCAGCTCATCAAAGGCAGCGGGGCACTGCTCGTAATCGCTGGCGCGCAGCTTAATAAGATCCGTCTTCTGGTGCAGGGCCTGGAGGCGGCTGGTGTAAGTCTCGCGCTCGCAGTCCTCTCCATCCTCGTAAAGCCAGTTCTCGAGATCATTTAACTGAGCCACAATAGCCTCGCGCTCCGTCTCAACCACGAATCGCTCCAAAGGTCCACCCTATAAACAGAAGAGTTGGATTTAGCATTATTAAGGAAAACTGTTTGGGAAACACGTAGTGTTTGCATAAGATATTTTTCTGTTAGGTACCTGCAGTTTATTGCGCATATCGTAGACAAACTCCTCCAAGGCATTTTTGGCATCGATGCGTTCAGTTTCCTTCTGATCGTTACCAATCATTTTAGACTCCTGCTGTGTGTAGTTACCCAGGTCGACCGGGCTGAAGCCATGGGTAGTGCACTCCAAAGGCAATTCAGTGGCCTTGGAGGCCTTCTTCTTTTTATCAGCGCCCTGAGCAGCAAAAGAGAGGTAAATTGTTTAATGGAAATAAAAAATCAAATTGATTTAAATATATTCAATTCAAGTTTTCCAATAGAAAGAGAAAATTGGAGCAGCAACAACACATCAACAATAAAGCGAAGAGGAAAAACAGCTCCAAGCGACAGCCTACAATATGAGCACAATAAATTGTCATGGGTCGGTTGTATAACTGTTCATATATCACTGCGGGAATTGGTTTGATTTTGAATTTTGAGCAAGGGGCGCGCGTTTTTCTCAGGTGTATGTGAAAACAATAAGAAAAAAGCTTGTTGAAATAATAAAACAAATTGGCAGATTGTGTAAGCTTTTTAAATATATTGGTTTTTGTTGGGAGCACATAGGGTAGGCGGCTTATGAGCGGTCTTCTTCATTCGTTTCATTTTTGATGGAAAGGAAAAACATAAAAATTTCAAAAACCACAAAATTGTTTATTTCGTGTTTTTTTTTATTTCATTATTAATTTCCAATTTCTTGACACACAAATATGGGAGCAAGTTTTAAATTTGGTGTTTTTGTTTTCTTTTTTTGTTGGTTTTGTTTTTGAATTGAAATTTGAGAAATTTAAGGAAAACGTACCGAACTAAACCAGCCCTTGACCCGCTGTGCCCACCCCGGTCCGCCAGGTGATGAGGCTGTTGATGTATTATTATCATCCTCATTCTCACAATATGCCTACGAGAGATCAAAACGCGCGCGTTCGCAACATATCCAAAACAAACAAAAACAAATATTGGAGTGGTATATTTATATATATGAATGATTTATATTAAAAATACACATTCATGTGTCTATATAAGTATTATATATTCAAGCGAGAACGATACAGCCCCGGTTTCCCCATGTCCGATTATGGTAACGACCGAAAAATCTTAATGAGCAATTTATTTATTTCAAAACAGTGAAATAAATCTCTTAATAACATTTAAAATATTTGGCGCGGCCGAAAAAAGGTACTGAATGAGGCTTACTAATCAGACATTGAAAACCAAAGCTTTGAGGAATTAGTCAAAAAATGTAGTAATGTGATTAAGACCGTTTTTCTCATTTCCGTATGATCCTGTAAGCTAGAGTACCATGTAATTTGGTTTGCTAGCTTACCAAGAAGATGAGAAAACAGACCTTTAAAATTAAGTAAACCAATATAAAATTATTTCATTTGGATGACCAATTGTAAAAACATTCTACAGCAAAAACAAAATGGAAAATTTAAAGAATTTTATACAGTGAATTATTATGTAGAAAAGCTCAATTAAATGGATACAAATTTCACTCTGAACTGGTGCGAACTTGTATAAAATACATAATATGTATTATCAAGGAACATAACATTGCAACATTTTATTTTACGTCGAATTTCACGGACAGACGTAATTGAACTGTGTTACAACAAACAAAATCAGCTAAAGGGACTACACCATATTGGTTTAGGCCGGAAGGGCGGTTAGTAAAATATAACTAGAACTGAATCGAGGACAGCAGAGCAACCCCTATCCACAACAGAAAGTGATGACAGTGATTGGGTTAATTGTATGGGAGATGGCTGACTCACCTCCTGCTGACCATCCGTAGATTCGCCTGCGTTATTTGCCTGTTCGCCTGGCTTCTCCTCACTGGCGGCCTGTTCGGCAGCTGCGGCAGCCTCCTCCGCCTCCTTCTTTTCCACCAGAGTGGCCGAGGAGATCAGCACGATGCCATTGTTGTTGATGCGCACCTTCAACTTCACATCCTGACCTTCGCCGCGCTCCGTCGGTTTCACATCCTTGACCTTCCACACTCCAATAGTTTGATCGGGATATGGCACCTGCTGGCCATAAACAATCGAAACATTGAACGGTCCCTTGCGGTTGATTGTCAGCAGGCGACTGAACGGCGACGCATGGTACTGCGGGAAGATCTCTATCTCTCCCGGAGCGGCGGATCCCTCACTGTCCCACAGCACCTTCACAGCGTAGTTCTGAAGGTCGGTGACACCGAATTCTCGCACGCGAACAGCCGGCGACATGATGGCGCACTGAAGGGCTGCACCACGGGACACAGCCTCATCCTGGTTCAAAGTGGTGCTGGCTGGTTTGTTAAAGACCTACGATATAGCGCATTAGTAAAAGATCTGGGTCAGCTCCATTCTCTTGGCACTCACCTGCTCAATAAGCTGCTTCACGGATGGAATGCGAGAGCTGCCGCCAACGATCTCCACCGAGTGAATGTCGTCCAGCTGCAACTTTGACTCGGCAAGAAGGCGCTTGAACGTCTGCTCGACGCGCTGCAAAACAGGGGCGCACAACTCCTCCATCTGTGAGCGCTGCATAGACGACGAAACGTCGACGTCGTCCAGGAAACATTCGATGTTCAGTGGCAGCTTGGTGCTGTTGGCGGACATCTGCTTCTTCAGCTTCTCGATTTCGGTGAGCAGACGCAGATTAGCGCGGGCATTGGTCTTGGCGTTGATCTTGTATCGCTCCTGGAACTCCTTGGCGAAGTAATCGCCTAGGGCCAGGTCAATGTCGCGTCCACCGATCTGGTCCCAGGTGCTGGCCAACATCTTCAGCTTGCCCTTGGTGAAGGCACAGGCACTGGCCTGCAGTGATGAGTGCCCAAAGTCCACAAAGATCACGTTGCGTGGCTTGTCCTCGAACAGGTCGTTCTTGTAGAAGCCGTACGCCAGAGCCGTGGCCGTCGTCTCGTTCATTAGCCGCAGGACATTAAGTCCGGCAATCTGGGCGGCATCCAGAAGAGCCCGGCGCTCTGCGTTGGTAAAGAACACGGGGCAGGCGATGACGCAGTCGTTCACCTGCGTCTGCATGGCGGCCGCCGAGGTCTCCTTCAGCTTGGTGAACAGCATCGCCGTCAGCTGCTCCGGGCCAAAATGCTGATCCTCCCCCAGGTAGTTCACCTTGATTCCGATACTGCCGTCGCCGCGCGCCTCCACGCGCGCTGGAATGCTCTTGAGTTCGTGTTGTACATGGGGATCGTTGAATTTGCGACCGAGCAGGCGCTTGAATCCGCCAACTGTGTTTTTCATGTTTGTCACCTGCTGGTTCTTGGCCGCCACGCCGATGATCCGCTTCTTGCCATCGAAGGCCACAAAGGAACTGCAAGAGGGCAGGGAGTAAAAAGTAGCGGTTAGTGGCTAGTTCTGCAGGTCATATAAGGCTAAGATCTCTGAATTGAATGCCAGAGTATTGGAAGTAAATGACTAGTTTGCAGCTGAGTTTAAGTCAGTACAGTGGGAAATGGTCAAAACGAATGTTAGTCATGGAAGCATCTCATATTGCTTTTCATACTTAATTTATTAGAATATTTAAATCATTTGAAAAACGATAAAATTTTACGACATAAATTAACCTACTTGACTACATTTTAAAATAATTGAACATAAAATATTAAGGACCGTTTTCTCGTCCGCATGTTAAATTTTAATAAAACTTCAAGCTCTAAATTACCATACATTTGTAACCCTACTTTAAATTGGTGAAATGCAAGACTCATTAAAAATTATGAAAATATGCGGGCTTTAATGTGTCTGCAAACGCAAGTGTGTATGCTTTAAAGTATTATTTGAAAAATGAAAAAAAATCTAATTAATTTAATTGAATTGAATAATAAGTTTACCTTTTCGACTCAATAACATTTTAAAATAAAAGATTAAATCCACTGATTTCGCACGTAAACCAGTTTGATAAATGCAGAAATTGGTCAAATCAAGGACTCATTAAAAATGTTTAGCATATGCGGGCTTCACTGTGTCTGCCTACGCGAGTGTGTGTTTGTTTTCTGTCTGTGTTTGCCGGCTTTGAATTTATTTTTGACTGCTTTGCACACGTTTTTCTTTCTTTTTTGGCCTGTCTTCGTTGGCGCTCCTCTTTCTCCCTCTCCACCTCTCTATCTCTCTCTTCGCAACCACAACAGCTGCTCTCACCTTTGATGCTGCCTTCTTGACCGCATGACGCATGCATCGCCAGGTCTTTCCTTATGTGTGAGTGTGCCAAAAAAGTAAATTCGGACAAGTACAGGAGAGTGGAAGTGTGGAGGATTGAATTGGATTGGAAATATGGGGCCCACGCAGTCGACGGCATTTAAATCAAAGGCACCCCCATACATAGGCAGGGGCGATAAATTGGAAAAGAGAGGCGGAATCAGTGGAAGGGAAAATATGTGTGTGCCTCATTAAAATTGCAATTGCAACACTTTTTATGGAAGCGCACTCGGCCAAATTTAGGCCTCCGCCAAGGCACACAAGCAACATTAGTACATAAAGCTCATATCTGGGGATACACGTACGTTTTTCGGAGCGTTACCCATAACAACCGTGGAATTTTCTAGGCGCGCTCTCTTACAAACACACAATCGCACGCACACATATGCGGGGCATGACTTACAAATTCGACATAACCCCAAAAATGGCAGAAAGTCGAACGATTATGCAGACCAGACCGCCGAGCTTATCACTATAAACTGGGCCATAATCCCGGACAATTGGATCTGGGGGGCGATGGGTACTTACGGCGTGGCCCGCAGACTGTAGTCATTGGCCAGCGTCTCGATGCCGCCGGACCTGGCTGCCGCCACATAGCAGCCCTCGTTGCCAAAATCGATGCCAATCACGGACATTTTCTATTTGCCTCCTATTCGTCTGGCCGCTTTTCCGATTGAAATGATTCAGTGCCGACACACTTTTGGGTGCTTGCCGTTTCTTTTTGTGTTTGGGGGCGGAACAACGCGATCGCCGTTTTCTTTGTTTTCCAGCTACTGCAAAATATACAATTTTCAAAGAGAGAGACGGGGAATTAGATAAAATATATGTTAAACACACGGCCACGCACGTGTCGGCTTGCTATCTGCTCTTTTCGATTGACAAACAAGTCCAGAACATTCGATTCGATATATGCTTTTCACATTCACATCAATTATGGATTCGCTTTTCGCCTGCGAATGGAAATTTCTAGCGTCCGGCCTTCGTCGCTCGCCTCTCTCGCTCGCACGCAAACACCGTGGGGAAAAATGTGGGCAAAAAGCGCGCACGCTTGCCTGGCTTTTCACGAGCTTGGGTTATTGGAGCTCAAGCAGATTAGTTACGCACGTTTTGGCTGATAATGGGCAATCACCTTCGGGTTCACGGTAAATCCTAGCAATTTCAATTCGACACCGCACGTTTTTTTTCTAATTGTCCGCTACGCAGTATGACCACCGCAAGAAATCGCGATAATACCAAAATAAAAATAGGTACTAAAGCTTGAATCGATAGAACACCAACTGATTCTTAGATACGGGCACACTTTGAAATGACCGTTACTTTGGGCATTTTATTTTTATTTCAAAAAAAAACGTTACCATTTTTAAATTGAGAAACTAAATTAAATAACTTAATAAACCTTTACAAACCTTTTTCCCAATTAAACTAGAGCAATGTCGAACAAATTAATTGAAGGAGACAGATGTAAGTAAAAACGGCATACATTTAATGCATTGACAATAAAATGTTTACTTTTAATTTTTTAAAAGGTAGTTTTCCATTAATGGTATTATGGTGCTACAGTGAAATCCGCATTTCTGTATTTATGGTAATTTTGAAAATATGCCTGTCCCGTTAGAAAGCTTAGGGAAACTTCTTGGATCCCTGCGTCGGGAGTGGTCCCTCCACAGTCTCCTCGATTAGCAGCGGCGAGCTCCAGCGCATGAGGAAGTAGGCAGATCCGGATTTATCGTTCGTCCCGGACAGCCGATTGCCACCGAACGGAGTCAATCCGTAATTGCTGCCTGTACACCGCTCGTTCACGTACAGATTGCTGGCTGACATGCGCAGCTGGTTGAGGCAGTGAAGGATCACCTCATCCCGGCTGGCGAAAATGGAGCCCGAGAGGGCGTATCTGGACTGGTTGGCAGCCAGCTTGAGTGCCTCCCCAAAAGAGTCGTCCGCATAGACGAACACTGGCAAAAAGGGTCCACAGCAGGGCTCACAGAGCAGAGGATCCAGTGGATCCGTCACCCGGACAATTGTTGGCTGCACAAACCTACCTATGCTGTCGTCGCAGCCACCTCCGCATAACTGTTCCACGTTCTTAGTTCGCTCCAGGAGTTTCTGCATCCTTCGAAATCCCTCTATATTGACCATCGCCCCCATATCCGAGTCCGACTGGACAGGATCGCCGACGTTTAACTGCTCCGTGGCCTCTAGCAACTCTGCACGGAGTCGCGGCCACATTGATGAGGGCACGTACATCCGGGACAGCGAGTTGGCGTACTGTCCAGCGAATCCGAATGCCGCCTGCACGGTGGCCGAGACCACGGACTCCACCTTGGCACTGGCATGGACAAAATGGAAGTTCTGGCCCGGACACTCGGCCACCAGACGCGGAAAGCAGATGTATCGCTCCATCCGGTCGCTCACCAGCTTGTGGACATGCCTGTAACCGGCCGCACTGCCTTGGGTATTTAGGCCGGCAAAGTGTACGGCATCCGTGATGGTGTCCAGGAACAGTCGCTCGTTGGCCGGTACAAAATTGATCACTCCGCTGGGCAGACCCGCCTCCTGGAAGGCCCGATGGATGAGAAAACTGGCTGGTGCCACCTCCAAAGAGGGATTCCACAGCACCGTGTTGCCCATGAGAGCTGGACAGAGGGCCAAACTGGTGGACAAGGCCACCGATTCAAATGGCGCCAAGGCGGCCACAAAGCCATCCATGGGCCGCAGGTGAAAGCTGGGAAAGACATTCATATCGCCCTGGATCTCGAAGCGCAGCTCGGACAGTTGTTCCAAATAATCAGCATTGGCCCTAAGCGAGCTGAGCAGCCTCCGTATGTCTCGCGTAGCATCATCGGCGGTTTTGCTGAGGGTCAGCATGAGGAACACCCGTAATCGCAACTCGTCCTCCTCGATAATATCCGCTGCCCGGCGCCAAATGGCCAGGCGTTCAGCGATGGGAACCAGACTCCAAGTTCCCTGTGCCGATAGAGCCGACTTGATTGCCGTCTCGATTTGTTTGCGATTGGCGTAGTACACTTGGGCCAGGTTCGTCTTGAGGTGATGAGGACAAGATACCTGCTGTTTATCCATCGTATAAACAGGGTCGTCGCCAATTATTGTGGGCACCTCCAACGGCCTGCGTTGTATCTCCTGTATGGCATGATTGATCAACACTCTCTCATTCCTCTGCATCCTTGGAGCGTCTTCAGCCTCCACCTCTGTCTGCCTCTCGTCCTGCTCATCTTGTACCCCGTTAGTTTTCTCCTTGTCCACAGAAAGTCTTGCCTCGCCTCTGATGCCAGCCATTCCCAGGTGACGGCACCTGAAGGACCAACGAGTGGGGACCGCGAATCCCAGCTTGAGCATCGCTTGTACAATTTCAATTTGAAGCTTTCAACAGGAATTTATTCTACATCTGCCAGTTTTATATGCGTTTACTTAAGTGTAGAAAAATATATGTGTAAATCTGAATTTAAACAGTGCGTTTCGCAGATGTAAGACAGTTGTGGAAAAGCAAGTTTGTGTGCTGAAATGGGTTCAAAACATAAGAGATGGCAAAAGTTTCAGAAATTTAGATTCGTCACAATTTCGGACATACTTATAATCTGGAAACGCACTGCACCTTCAAGGCGCTGCATAAAACAAATTGCGAGAGGAATTGGTTCACAAAAATCAATTATAAATTTGAATTTCGTAAGAGGTTACAAATGTATGTGGAAAATTAAGGTATTCTAACACAGAAGGGGGACAAATATAAATTTTAATGTCTAATTTTCACATAATGCCAAAGACTAAAATATAGTTAAATAAATACACAGTAAGGATTGGGGACATAAGATCACAATTATCTTACAGTGCGTAAACGCCTGCTAAATTCGTTGCCGCATTATTTAAGTTTGAAACCAAGTGCGCAAAACAAATTGTAATTAGGAATGGTTCAAATACGTCAAAACATAGAATTAGTGACTAACAAAACTTAGGACTAGGTGGCATTCGTTTCCGAACTTCGATGCTGTTGCATTAGGAATAATTTTGAACACATGGAATTTACGTTGATGACGAGAAGATAGGTGCAGAACTCCGCACTTCAAAAACTCATCTGGATATGTGGTATGATGGGAGTAGTTGTTTTCTTGGTGCTATCGCTTGAGCATTTTCGTCAGATTTGTGTGAAGGTAACGCGTTTCTAAGGTCACTAAGGTGCTAAACATGCCGAGTTCATGTCCATCCAGCGGGGGAATGCTTCGGGGTTACGTCCTGGCCTTCTATTCAAGTCTTGGATTGCAGGTTTCTAGTAAAGTACTATGCAGTCTTTGCCGGTCCTATCGTGATCGTCGCTCCTACAACTGTGCCGCCAGTCCGGAGGCCGATATGTTGTCGCCAGCCCCAGCAGTTTTCCTGGCCTCGCGGCACACCAGCACCGGAGCCACACAAATTTCGACTTCAAGGCGTTGTCGCTGGCGACCGTACTCGATGTACTCCCGCCAACAGGGCACCGGACTGGCTGCGCCAATCCGCATTCGAGGAGCATCCGTCTGCGCCGAGGTGGCGAAACTATCGTCCAGAACTTGAAGCACTGCCTCCGGATTGATCTGCAAAATAAGGTTTTGTTTTTTATTAGTGTAAAATATTATCTCAATCACGTGGTGTGACCTAGTAATGAAAATGCACTTAAAACTTGGAAATGGATGTAAGACTCACAAACTGCGACTTGCAGACATATCGATGAGCAGTGAGTGCCGCCTTGGCCGCCGCAGCACGTGTGTTCTTCCACTTGGAGCTCGTTGTAGTGAGGATAGCTTGATAGGCCAATGTATGCACGTGAATCCGTGAGATACGACGCCGCCGGGGATCGCCAGCGCTTCGGTCCCCGTAATCCTCGAGCAGGCTGATGAAGACCTGCCGCATCTGGTCAAGAGTGTGGGCAATGCGAGGATTCCAGTCAGTGGCCAAAGTAGTGCGTCCGTATGCAAGCACCTGCTGCAAGTTGGAAAGCTCTTGTTCATTCATTCCCAGAGAGTCTACGTAGGGCAGAACAAAATGTCGTAGCTGCTGCAGTAGCTGCAGCTCCACGTAAGATGCCATCTCAAAATGATTCAGAGTATCCGCGGGCTGGCTGGTAAGTTGTCTCTGTACTTGCTGCAGTCGCGCCTCGCGCTCGCCGGGATTGAAGGTGAATTTATCCATCATCTGCAGCCCACTGACTACCAGCAGCTGTGGGTGATAAATCTTTAGGGCATCGGTTAGCTGCTCCACGGCCCTCAGATGAGGATTATTCCGGTCGTTGTGCAGAATGTATCGATTGGCCCGAGGCGCCACGTAAGACCCCCAGGTGTCGCCGGCCTTGTACTCTAGAATGAGATGTATATCATCGTTTGGGATTTCGTCGCCAGCCAGACGAATCTCCTTGGGCAACAGGGGCCGCAATCTGTAGAGAGTTTCGGAATAAGTTTGAAGGAAGCTCAAGTTGAGAGATTGGTTAATACTTTTTAGACATGTGGGCGCCCAGAAGAACTTCAGCTCCCTCCATAAAGAAGCGTACAGCCATTAGCGGAGCGTTTCCACCCATGTACCACTGGATCCGCTCCTTGTCCATTATCTTTGCGTAGCCCACAAGCTGTTTGAAAAGGGTACTGTTTGCCATCACCCGTCTGGAGGAGAGAACGGAAAGTATGAATGTACCGGATATAAATTTATGGATATTATGGGAATAAATAAATGGGTTAATACCGAGATTTAAATTAAAGTTATAAGTAAGACTAAATTGGTAAACCAAAACTTGAAATGGAAATTAATTGTTGTCCACTTACTCTGCTGCTGCGCCGTTCTGAAAGTAATAGGCAAAGGATTGCAGCAGCTCGTCCTCGTTGTTGACGACCTCCCGAGATCCTGTTGTGGCTGCTGGAATTCTTCGGCCGTAGTAGCGATTTAGAAACTCGGTGGCGTTTATTTGCAGGTCCGTGCAGGCTCCGTATCCGATGGCCACTTTCGGCGCCGGTTCCATTGCGGGACGCTTTAGGGATCTAAAATTCAAAGAATGTAGATATGTAGTGCCATAATATACCATATTTCTCACCCCTCGATGGCCAGGAGACCGGTTAATAGGACAGTAGTCCTATTTAGCGTCTGCAGGGAGAGAAAGGCCTGCCAAATGATGGAAACGAAGGCCGTGAGGACAGAACAGCCGGTGACCCATCCCATGTATCGCAGGGCGGTCATTGTGGGCGGGGTTTGAATGGTTGCTCCTCCTTAGATTGCCGTCCCCCAATCGTCGATTCCAACCAATTTTATCAATGACTTTCCGCTGCTCGGCTACTCCAAATATCTTATCAGCCGGAATTATCGCCTTTTTCCTTGGTTGTGCTTTTAAGCCAGCGATGGCACTAACTTCGGTTCCTGGACTATCGCGATAGTATCGATCTGGCTTATCAACCGTTTAAATTCACTTTAAATTTTTTTATTTAAATACATATAATGTTTAATATATAAAATATTACAATCTGTAAGTATGCAGGAGCCCTAGCAGCTCGTCTAGGGTAATAATAATAAAACAGCCTCTTAAAATTGCACCTGAAAGAAGTTGTTGCATGTTTACAAAGGCCGCCGCTGTTGCAAAAGCAGTTGCCGGAAAAGAATACCACAATGCTCCCTCTAAAGGCCAATATTTAAAATCTAACTATTTTTAATTATTTCCTGTTTTCAGCATTTTGAGTTATGTATATTGCTGTTTAGGAGTTTATTGTACATTTTATAACCGTACTACCGTTCTGTAATTTCCAATAAAATGCTCCAAAAAATATTGAATAAAATTACTGAAATACCGCAAATGAGGTCACATTTTCCATTCTCTTTCTGTCACATTCTTCGCAAGCGTCAATTCTCTTCTGTGATTTGGGACGACCGGAATTTAACTTAAGAATTTAGAAAACCAATAAATACAAAAAATAAGTGAAAATGGCTGAGCAGACCTTTTCTCCAAATTTGGAAAATTATATTCAGTGTCCGTACGATAGCGTTCACCGAATAATGCCGGTCAGATTGACATACCACCTCACCAAATGCGCCAAGAATTTTCCATCGTCCAAGATGGTTAGATGCCCATTTAACTCAACCCATTTGCATTCGGTTGCCAACATGCAGGTGGGTATTAAACCAAACCAATACCCGAAACGGACAAAGGTACTTACATATATTTTAATGGCATTCCCTTTTGCAGAAACATGTCATCGAGTGCCCCGACAGGTCCTCTCTGGAGCGCTACAAGCTGCCAGATGTGTTGCCACCCGTTGAACCGCGTCCGAGTGATTTTGTAGTTGAAACCTCTGAGGATTGGGACGCTGAGCCGCCGGCCCCGACTTACAATCCGAAGAGCTATTGTGAAAAGGAATTTGTGATCCGCAACCCGCAGGGAGCTCCGCCGGCGGCTCGGCGCCAATTTCGCGAGGACGAACGCCGGCGGTTCCGCGAGAACAACCAGTTCTAATTGCCATCTAAGTATTATCCAAGTATATCTATATATGTATGTACACACATACGTATGTAAATCCCAAACATGTAGACCTATTTTTTAAGTTTCTCATACATACATACATATGTAATTTAATACATTTATAAGAAGGAGTGCTGATTCGGTCGGTTTTTTTTTATTTTTGTTGTAGGTCAGCAAATATTTCAAGTATCATTTTTTTTTGTTGAACAGAACCGCTTTTCTACGGTTAATTCTAGGAAACTGTAAAATCTGAAACCTTTGTTGGCGTAAAAAAAATCTGAATTTAATGCTTTTGTTTTCATTTTCTTTTCTACTCTTTCGTATTTTGCGCTTTGGCCTGTCGTGCTATAGCTGGTAGGCGTTTAACGAAGATTGAAAGCACAGAAATCAAAAAAATAAATTTAAATTCATGTCATTCACAATTTAACTAAATACATAAATAAAAACTGTTGAAATATTAAAAGTATGTATATGTTTGAATTTAAAATTTAATGTAAAACAAACTTTAAAACCAAAGAAAAGGAAGTGTTCTTTTTAAAAATTTTTATTTGCTGCTCTATTTGATAGTACAAAAATAAGTTTCGGAAAAGGGAATGCCGCAGTTTTATTATGACTTCCGGCCTCCAGATGCAAATACATACATATAAAGGAATACATAATCTTTCCAGCGATTTGTACCAACCTTTTCATTGTTTATTAGCACAAACTTTTGTACTTCTTAAGCAACAAATTCGCCTGTTTGCGGAATTTCATGGCTTTTATTTCAATTTTTGGTAAGTAAATCACATATTCGTTTTTTAATTATACATACTTATATATAAATGTATATAGTTTTAACTAAAAGGTAGTCTTCAGAATAAAATAAAACATCTTCAAATAAGAATTATAGACCCCGAACAACAATTCCAACTTATCCGGGATTGAGTCACCGCTAAGCATTGGCCAAGGTTCCCCACCAAATGGATGTGCGTCAAGTTAGCGTCGGTGACTTTAGCGGCGATAGCGGAACGGTGGAATATGGAACATGGGGCCAATTTTTATTTTTTGATTTCTGGGGCTTATGGAGGCCAAATCGAACAATTTTAAATGCAA